>CATQJL010000316.1:60592433-61116977 GCA_958299035.1 Cylicocyclus nassatus
GACTGTGAATCATTTTCAATTTCCATTACTTTTGCTGTAACTTAACGAACACTTCTAGAATGGTACATTATCGTTATAGAGTACGCACAACCAGTAAGTACACCCTATTATAAAACTTGCAGCACTGTGAAACAGAGAGATAAAAGGAAAAAAGAGCTAAGAAGATGCGGTTGTCGGTATTATTCGAGCAAAGACCATTGACATGATTGTCTTACAAGGGAAGCGTTCCAGTTGAGATGGCCTTTCCAGTCGATTCCTATATCGCTTTGTAGAGCATTTAACGGTGATTTCAAGTGTTTACTGTCTGTCAAGCGCCTCTGGAAGCCGAGTTTTCTGAGTCGAAAAATTGAATGCGCAACTGAGACAAAATTCCAGAATAGCTCAAATGGTCAGGTGATAACGAGAGCACTTTAATCGATGAATAACTTCTATTAGATACCCTCACACTCAACGCTGCTCTATTTGAGAGCAGAAAAGATTGTGACTTTTTACATGAATTTCCATTCGTTTTTCGGTTCAAAAAAGACCCACAACTCGGCTTTTAGAAGCGTTTGGCGAATAATAAAACATATTTAAAATCGGCAATCAAGGCTCTTCAAAGTGGTATAAAACTCAACTGGAAAGGCCACTTCGACTAAACACGCTTTCCTTGTTGGTTTCAAGGACACATTGCTCGATTACACCCCTCTGCCAAATTCCAGCCCCCTAGCTCAAATTTTGCAAAAATCGATAAAATCGATAAAAGTAATGCACGGTTTCGAAAACTAATATTGTATTCGTAATCAGCATGCTCGATTACCCCCTGTGCCAAATCCCAGCCCCCTAGCTCAAATTTTGCAAAAAATCGATAAAATCGACATCAATCGATAACGAAAAGTGGACTGTGACACCCGCCGGGGCCCGAAGTGTATGTGTGCCAAGTTTGATTCGGATAGGTTAAGAAATGGAATTTTCTATTCGGAACATACGGCGGAGCCGGGTAAGCCAGATAGTGGGTTATAGAAATGGGCAAGTGACTTGTTTATTTTTGTAAACAATTAAAATAATTTTTTAAATTTTTTAAAAATTGAAATTAGCCTTATAAAAAAATTATTTTCGGGGGCGTGGCTGACGCCACGCCTCCTTTTTCTAGATTTTAGGGGTTGGGGGCCCGCAAAAATTTTGAAAAGCCCCCCTAAAGTTTTTCGGAGTGCGTGGCTGACGCCACGCACCTTCATTTGAAAAATTTTTTTGCCCCCCCCCCCCCCCGCCATGAGCCGAAATCCTAGGTACGCCACTGCTGTATACTAGATCACTTTAAGAGTTTTGGGCTTGGCTTGCTTATCATATTCTGTCTCACTCACCTTCTTTTTTCTTCAATGTCGACCCCTTCCATGGTAGCATATGATGCAACAGAACTTTCGTGACAACTTAAAGGCAGTGTCCCGGCAGATTTTGCACCTCCACCTTTTTGCATGTTTTAAGCCTTTTCGCCACGTAGAATCCGAATTTGAGCTTTGAACGGGCTGAAAAGGCCGATTTTGGGGCGTTTTCCTAATTCCAGAAAAGCAGCTTGGACGAGATTTTTAATGGAAAGTTGGGGGAGGTCCTCAGACGAAGATCCTGCCGCCTGTAATTCTTGCTTTGGATAGCATGCATCATGGGGGAGAGCGCTCGTGGGGTCCCACGCCTAACAGGCGGGGAGGGCCGTCCAAGCGCGCGCCAGTTGGGGTTGCGCGCGCCGGTTCAAGGGCCATTTTCTCGGCCCAGGGGGAACATCACCCAGCCGGAGTGCGCCTGGAGGTCGATGTGGTGACCAGGAACCCCACCACACGTATATCCCCCAGGACCCGAATCTGCCGGGACACTGCCTTTAACATGATCTCTCACTCACTTTTATAGGTTTTTTTGAATAATCCGCCAAAACAAGGTGGAAGGCAAACTAGTGAAATGTTGTATCTTATATATAAAGCTGAACGTCTGTCTGTATGTATGTCTGTCTGTCTGTACGTATGTGCGGAATAGAAATTTTTATTTCTGAACCGATTCGGACCAAACTTGGCACACATATACTTCGGGGCAGGGAGCGTGTCATAGGCTACTTTTCGTTATCGATCGATATCGATTTTATCGATTTTTTGCAAAATTTGAGCTAGGGGGCTAGGATTTTGCACAGGGGGGTAATCGAGCATGCTGATAAAGCGTAATAGCAGATTTAATGGGAATATAAACCATACTTCTTCGATCTCAATCATGTAATTTCAGTGAAGTTATGTGTGGCATAATGGATGCTATGCACGGTCAATTCCAGACCCTGTACTATATTGCAATATGCATACTAAGTTTTTTCACTTTGGTGACGTATGTCATTTTCCTTGTGAAAGTGAGGAGGAAATCAATAGGTAAGGATTGATGTGGCGAATTTCATAAGCAAGAGAAATATGCTTAGATATGATTATGAAAGGGATATACCGATCTCTTATTGTGACTAGTTTTACTATAGTACTCTGTTCACTTGCTGTTGGATTTGGCCTTTTTGACAGCGCCATCTCGAACACCTACAGTCCCACTATGGGATTGCTTGTTGGAATATCTATAAACATCTCTATCGCTGCTAATTTCTTTGTGTATTACGTCATCAGGTAACTCATTCCCTACTGCACTGACAGTGTTAATATTGAATCTTCAGTGAGCAGTATCGAACAGCAATTAACGAGTACCTATACATCAATGCCATAAAATCCGTTTTGGGTTCAATGCCATAAAGTCCGTTTTGGGTCTATCTGGTAAGAAAGCCAAAACATCTTTCGTGACTGTGACCGCTATTGCATAAATAACTCCAAGAGTTTTCTTTTCTCCCAGCAACTTTTGATATACTCAAGTCATAACGATAGCCAAGGCAGATTCTGACCTATTATGGATATCCAACTTACACTATAACATGCTGTGAGATATTTGAATAGATATTCTGACCATCTGGTTCTGCTATCTAGTTTAGTTTGAGTTTGCTAAGAAGATTAGTAAGGCTCCCATAACCTGTACTTATCCTGATTTGCCTTATTGTCTGCTAGTCGCTGCAGAAAGAAGCTTCGTTTTCTTTTAAGCTTATATTCTTTAGATCGTTGCATCAACTTGTCTGACGGATCCACAAAATAAATCTACAAGAATATTCGTGAGAAATAACAAAAAAGTTCTTTGATTGCTTCTTCTGCTTACTCAGCTACGCATGTCATTAACGCTGCAGAATATCCCCTAATCTTGGATGCTTGATCACAAGCCTCCGATGTGGTTTCGTGTTGCTCAAAGTCATAGTAAAAGCTTGCAGACTAAAGCCTGTCCGCTTTATTTTCCGGCCTTTTTGAAGGTACTATGAACATCAACAAATATTATTAAGCATGATTACAACAAAATAACGAGATACAAAATGTACATCGCCTGCTCCAATTATTGTAGCTTGCACACTGCGGACGCGTCTCTATCAATTCTCTCATAAGTTATGTTCTCTGTAAAAACCACGTACTCCACTTTAACAGAAGGATGAACGAGTTACAGACTTTGCAACCTTACCCGCTACAGTTATGAAAAGAAGCATAGAAAATGGGCACGTTGTGACCATGCTGGCAGGCAAGAAGGGACTCTTCGCAGCCAAGTGCAGTCTCATGCATTGAGTGGAAGAACTCAATTGACTCATATGGCAGAAACTACAACATCTCAGCTCTCTCCTCGTCAAATTTGTATGCGAAATCTTGGTATAGGAACGTGAAGTGAAAACGATGTTTGAGAACTTTTTGTGGGATGTGCCTAATTACGATTACATGGAATTTCGACCTTTCAAACTGGTAATTTCGGTCCTTCCTGGGAAGCGAGCCCGTAGCCTGTTTCGCGCTTGTCTTAAACGAAAGCTGACAAGGGCTAGTTCCCAGGTGAGCTTGGCCAACCTGGATAAAACGTATATCATCGCGAGTTGGGACGCTGATTTCAATTCTGCCGTTTCTAGCTGCGGAACGGTTTTGTAGAAGGAGTTACGGGGGTTTATCGCTCCGTTGAGGCGCCCTTCAACACGTGTGCCTTTGCCTACGTGCAATTAGAAGAGTACGAAATGGACCTCATAATTCTTTAAAACCATCCAGAGGCCACGAAGCCATTCAGATTGTCCTGCCTGAAGAAAAACGCCCAAAGATTATGAGTATTCCGTACCGTAATTCTTTTTTTGCATTAATCATTTGCTTTAACCTTTGACTTCGAGCATGTTCCCCTAGGCAGGGAGACTGAATGGCTTCGTCATCTCCGATTGAGGTCTTCCACGTATCATGAGGTCCATCCATAATTTTCCACATTACACGTAAACAAAGGTAGACATGTTGAAGGGGCGTCAACCACGCAGGGGAACACTCTCATAACTCCTCCTACAAAACCGTTCCACAGCTTGAAACGGCAAATTTGGAAGAGGTGTTTTAAGCGCTTCACGACGATGTATGTTCCATTCGGATTGGCCGAGTTGACTTGGGATCCTTTCCCCTTGAGGCCCTGCGTTTGTGTAACTACTACCCCCTGATTTGGTCTTTTGATTGTTGGTGTTCAGGCATCGAATATCACACTGCCATTCAATCACTTTGCGCCTGTGAGCTCTTCGTCAACGGGCTGTCCTTCCTACCTAATAGGATACGCCACTATGAACCAGGACAATAGCACCGTTAAAGCATAAAAATCGCATATCTTTCTCACAGAAATGACGCCGTACGGAATGCAGATATAAACAGCAACCTTTTGAGCTGCATAAAATGGACATGTTCAAAGAATTGACATTTCGACACCAGGACTTCGCTACATTATCTAGATCACATCAATCGGCAATGCCATGCCGCTTATGACCCACCAAATGCGTACTTGCGGACCAAGATGGGGAGATGTTGTACGAAAATAGGGCACGATGAATTCTCCTACCGTATTGAGAGAGCCAGACGGAGGCGGGTATTCCCGGAAAATTTGGAATCATCGTTCAGTGCTCTATGAAGTGGTAGAGATGTTATGTGGAACGACTAGTTCGACTAAGAAAGCTCCCTCGTAAGCTAAAACATGCACTTTTCCCCCGTTTGATCTTGAAAATTTCGTACGAAGTCCCCTTTGACCTGTTCGGAAGACCCGCCATTATTTAGATTATATAAAAGTATGTAATTGGGTTTTCATGCATGCTGATCTCATGGAACAACTTTTCACAGCTTTCTGAGCTTTTTAAGTGGTTGAATCACATCTTGAGAAGCAGAAAGAGCCGATTTTCGCATGCGGAGCAGATCGAGTAATTTTCAGATAGCTATAAAACGCTGAAAAGAAAACACTATGAAATTGTTTCTTCTCTGTATGTAAACTTTTACAGTGTAGATACATTTTAAGTAAAAAGTGTAAAAACTTATGTGAGCATAATGTCGGTACCAGCTCAGCTGGCACCCAGCTGGCAAACTAAATCAGAAAAAAGTTCAGCACAGCTTTCATTCACTTAAGTTTTCATAAATTTTTGGGCCATAGCTCATGCACCCCAACGCGCATGCACACACCAAATTTGGTGTCATTATTGTTTTTGGCTGAAAACAACACCTTTGTTTGTTTGATGGACAGCATGCTGGTGGCATGCCGGCGGCATTGTTGCGGCACTTCTCCGCTCCGGACTCCGGGAAAACGATATCCCCTTTGCTTTCCGTCCTAAAAACGATATCCAGCTTGATCCGGCCAGCTGTGCCGAGCCCTGTTATGAGCTTTAGCGTTGCTTCAACATTGTTAACAGTTCCTTGTTGATATTATTGGGCTAATCCTGGTTACCGGATTGTGGTGATTAGAGTACAGGTTTGATAACGTAAGGTCGGGTGTGCACAGATAAGCAATTAGCTGGGTGCTATTTCACTGCGCTTTGGACGCATATTATTCTACAGGGCTCTTCAACATAAGAGTCACAGCCTCCGCTTGCGCGGCTCCTTCAACGCGGCCGCCTCGCTTAGGCCGCGCGCGGCGTTTGCGGCGCATCGTCCGGGCATTTTGCCAAGCTCCAGTCGATGCGCAGCCTGGTGCATGCGTCGACGCCATCGATTAAGACCTGGCAAAGTGCCCGGACATGCGCCACGAACGCTGCGCGGACCTAAGGGACCCGTCATACTTCGCCGAAAAAAGCCCAAAGAAGCCCGAAAAAGCTCAAAAAACCCAAAAAAGCAGCCCGAAAAAGCCCAAAAAAGCCCAAAAAAGCCCGAAAAAGCTCAAAAACGCCAGAGAGAGCCGGAACACTTCTCGCACGTTTTGGCGCTAAGGCATGTGTGTTGACTTCGCAATCGAGCCTTTTTGTCATTTTCTGTCGTCCGCATGATAAGATAACGTCAGAATTATATCAAATGTTCGTTTCTACATTCCGGCTCTTTCTGGCGCTTTCGGGCTTTTTTGGGCTTTTTCGGGCTTTTTCGGGCTTTTCTGGGCTTTTTCGGGCTTTTTTGAGCTTTTTCGGGCTTTTTTGGGCTTTTTCGGGCTTTTTTGGGCGCTTCTGGGCTTTTTTCGGCGAAGTATGACGGATGCCTAAGCGTGGCGGCCTAGCGGGGCGGCTGTGACACTCAGGTTGTAAAGCCCTGTAAGTATATCGACTTTCGTGAGCACCAGAATCCAAAATACATACATTGTTTTTGTCAGGAGAAGATTTGAAAGTTGTCAATTCTTGAAGAAAATGACATTTACATTATTGTCTCAAATCAAGACAAATACAGCGTCAGCATTTGTATCGTTGATTCTCCCTTCAATTCATCGATTGGATGTCAATGATACCCCTGTCCACTGTCTTTGGGTTCCTTCATACTACGCCGCGCACGCCGCGTACGCCAGCTGTGCCGCGTACGCCGCTGCAGCGCAATGGAAATATGCTCACGGCAGCAGAGCTCTACTTTTTCTGACGTATCTCTTTATATTTGCTGCACATTCGTGTCCCTCAATAGTGTTCCTTCACATTATGCATTTCTTCCTCTCTTTTGCTTTGCTTATTCTGTCTATCCTTTGTCCATATCAATGATTGATGGAATGACTTAGGTTGTTGTGCTCCCTCTACTTTCGAGTTTCACATTTTGTATCGTAACTGACTGCACACTGCATCGTCTGGTTGTATAATGGTAGTATATGGTTGTATGGTTGTATGTTGTATCTGGTTGTATATTTGCGCTGTTAACATCTTACAACATCACTGGATGAAAAGGATTTCCCTTCTTCATACTGTTAGACTGCAATTGCAAATTTGATGCGCCGTTGTTGCCGCAGTTTGTTTTCTTCGCTCACAAAACACCATTAGAGTTTCGGCGCTGACTTCACCGTTCACAATGTTAACGTATCTGGGGTCAAAGCTAATGATGAAATGACGCTCGTAATAATAATCAATATAGAGTCACATTTGAAAAAAGTTGAGCTCTGCTGCCGTGAGCATATTTCCGTTGCGCTGCAGCGGCGTACGCTGCGTGCGCGGCGTACGCGGCGTACGCGGCGTAGTATGAAGGAATCCTTTGATCTCAATCTAAAGAGTGCAGACTTCGAAGAAATGTAAGGACCTCGTTCAACTGTTTTGCAGCTACAGATAACAGATTCAATCTACTCCATGCACAACATGGCTCACACTGCGTATGGAGAAGCCACTCCACAATCTCTCATCTTTTTTTTTGGAATGAGGATTGCCCGTCCTGCCCTTGCGAGCCAGTAGTGAACCGTGCTTTAACAACGCTCTTTCCATATTTGGTTACTACCCTGCAAATATGTTTTCACACCGAAATTGATGGTCAGACGTCGAACCTCGCAGGCAGATGACAATTTGTTGCGCTCATAGTCATAGATGGAAAAAGTGAGGATGTTTTTATCTATGTTATCTTGTACAGTTAGATCCTTCATTGAGGAGGTTAATAAGCAGCAGGTAACCTTTTCCATGTTCAGCGCCGTTGTGACATCTCCTATGAGTCAAGGTGGATATCATATAGAGTTCTGCGTGGTCGCAAGAGTCGGTGAGTTTAGGGCCATTGCACGCGTATTGAGCTTTCTCAGTTATTTTTCTCCTTTTATAAGCTTTTCTGCTGTCAGTGTTAGCTTCCAACTGCCTGAATCGATTTTAAGAACTGAGGGATTCTTTCAACTGGTTGAAGGCCTTGTGGCATCCTTCGTTGCAGTGGCCGCAAGCTTACCGACCGCCACAATCATGCAGAGCCCTATAAGAGCATCTCTGTATCCTTTGCATACAGTACCGCTTGAAATATCAAGTAATCGCCGCATTTCGCCGAAGTTTATTTATTTATTTATTTGATACGCTCATAGGCGCGCCATTTGTTAGTGAATAGCAACATACAATGTCAATAAAGTTAGTATGACATCAAGAAGATTAAAAAAACAGAAAAAAACATGAAAAGGCGTTTGATAATCTCGGAATGAAAAAAAATGCGGCGATGGAGAATTGCGATCAGCGCAGGTCGAAGAACAAGACTCGACGAATCGTTGTCGCCATATTAACAACA
Organism: Cylicocyclus nassatus; assembly: GCA_958299035.1. NCBI lineage: Eukaryota > Metazoa > Nematoda > Chromadorea > Rhabditida > Strongylidae > Cylicocyclus > Cylicocyclus nassatus. The sequence goes on from CATQJL010000316.1 coordinate 60,600,923, forward strand.
GAGCTGGCAAGAATGAACGGTAGAAGGGAACGATCAGAAGACTCATCCTAAACATCAGCTATATGCAAATGTTCCAGTACATTAATAGAGCCTAATTTCTTACGAAAAGAGGATGCGTTTTTACTAGAAATAATTTCCTTAGGTAAAAGGCTTAACCATCTTGTGGTTCGGCAGAAATATGAGAAGGTTTGCAAAAAGTATTTTTTACCTAGCTTCCTGTAATGCAAATTAAACCCACCTGTGCGCTCTCCACGCCTAAAGATCCAGTATTTACTGGCTCGTAATTTCGTTTCTAATTTTAGGATACGAAAACAAAACACTAAGTCGCTAACAGCACGTCTGTACTTCAAACTGCGCAGCTTTAAAACTGCAAGTTGAGCACCGTAGGACGGTAATGTGCGGGGGTATTGAGGGTCAGGGAAACATCTGTAAAAAACTATCCTTGTAAAAAATTTTTGAACTATTTCGAGCATCACCACTGCTTTTTTGAATAAGGACTCCAAACAGGTGAAGCATAATCTAAATGAGGCAAGACATATGTTTTGTATAAACGCACGAAAAGTTCAGGTTCATTACCGTGGATGCTACATAGAAGCATAAAGAGTGTTGCCAGCGACTTGGTGACGACTGAATCATAGTGTGCAGTAAAAGTGAGAGCATCATCAACAAAAACGCCCAAATCTTTCACGACGCTTCGATACTCAAGCTCAGTATCACCGCAGATAAATGACTTGAGGTGAGTACTGGTGTCGCCTAAGTGCATAGCAAAGCATTTTGAAAGATTCAAGGGCAGATCCCATATCTCAGACCACAAATTCACTCTTTTCATGGAAGAAGAAAGGGCTTCGTAGGCTTCCTCCCTTTCCTCTTTTCTATAGCAAGCGTATATCTTAAGATCATCGGCAAAAATCTGCACATGTATTTTTGGGTCGGTTTTGATGAATGAGGGTAGGTCGGCTGTATAAAGTAAAAACAAAAGGGGTGAGAGGATTCCTCCCTGCGGAACACCACTGCTGCACAAATACTTTTCTGAATACATATTTTTAACGCGCGCGGTCATTCTACGTTCACTTGAGATGGGATTCCAGCCATTTCAGCAGCTGACCACGGATACCTGCGCTTTCTAGTTTCAGCAAAAGTTTTTTGTGATTAACTCTGTCAAAGGCTTTTGATAAATCAAAGTAAATGATGTCCACACATTTCTGGTGGTTCAGCGCTGTCATCCAGTCGAAAACACATTCGCAAAGTAGCGCAGTGGTTGATCCCCTAGGCAGGAATCCATGCTGTTCTTGTGGTATGATGTGATTTTTCTGCAGCCAGTCACTCAGTTTATCATTAATGATTTTCTCTAATATTTTACCACAAGGCGGAGTAATGCTTATAGGACGAAAACTGGACAACTTGTTGCTAGATGAGCTTTTTGGAATTGCGGTAACAAGAGCCTCCTTCCACAGTTGGGGAACTTGGCCCAATGAAGAGATGCATTATATATTTATGACAGAGGAAGGCAGAGAGCTCGGGCACATTTCTTGTACACAATCTGAGGAATTCCATCATATGAAATAGTTGTTGATGATTTCAGCCTAGACAGAATCTCAAAAAGATGGTTGGGATGAATCACTATGTCACTGCATCTAGCAGAGATCCGTGGAAATGATGAAGATGGAAGTCAAGTATCGTCCCCATTCTCATCACCTCCACCTCCATTTGCAAAGACAGAGGCAAAAAATCGTTCCAATGCTTCAGCTTTCTCTTCGTCCTCCATGAGAAGTCTGTTGTTCTCATCCAATAAGGATGGGAGCTTTTGCTGCCCTTTGCTATTTAGTTTAATATATTGGTAAAGTTTTTTAAAGTTAGATCTAGCAAAACATCTTTCCCGATTGGCCAGAAATCTCCTGATGTGATGACTTATATCTGAACAGACTTTTCTATACAGATCATTTGTGAGGGGATCATGCATAGTAACAAAAACCCTGCATTTTTTTTGCAGTAGATTGGTAATATGTTTGGGATAATGGCGAATGGAGGTGCTGTAGCGAAAAGGTACAAAGTTCGTTAGAGCACTGTATATCTGATTACAAAAACGTTTGTATAAATCATCAATCGTCACACAATCATAAAAGATTGCGGCCAATCTATAAAGGAAAGACTCCTGTCCATGGCCGCATAGTTCGCACTGGAATAGTCAGGGTAGGGGAGAAATATTGATTTATAAACATTGAAGTGGACTTGGAATGTAATCATATTGTGATCCGAGTTGCCAAAAGGAGGATCAATGTGAACATCTTTGATAACGTCATCGGTTGAGAAGATCAAATCAAGAATGGAATTTTCTCTTGTAGCATTTGTAACGTTTTGCTTAGGGGCGCAATAACTTAAAGACGATAAAAGTTTTTTATCGCGAGTGCTTTTATTGACTGCGCAAAAGTCTACATTGAAATCGCGCAGTATGATCGTGGGCAGTGGCCGAGAACTCAGGTCATAAATAGCATCAGCCAACATTCTGTCATCACCAGCACTAGAGGAGGGCGGACGATATACTAAAATGAATCGAAAAGAAGAACTTGAAAAAAGTGAGTAGATATCCAAGCACAACAAGTCGGAAGTCATTTCATTGTTGAAGGAAACACACTCGACAAAAAGGTCATCTTTAACAAGGCAACATACGCCTCCCCCTCTATTGCCGGTACGGTCGGAACGGTGTATCGAATAGGGGAGATCAGAGAGAATTTCAGAGCTAGAGATTCGCGAGCTTAGCCATGTTTCGGTAATGAAGACAATATCTGGTAGTTGGAGTCACATAAAGGTATGAAGCAGATGAAGTTTATTTACCAAACTACGAGAGTTGAACATAAAACATTTCGCAAATGCATTTTGACCGGGCCTACTTATCAGTTTCCCTGCGTTAATCTCCTAGGTAACTCTGAAATACGTTTCAACTCACCTTTGTACACAACCCATTCTTTAATGGGCTTTCCTTGATTCAAATCGCGTGCTTGCCGACGTAGATCGAACTCTAGGGCGCGCTCAGATGGGGTCATACTTCTGCGCACGAATACATTACACATACTAGAATGACGTAGACGATGCGCATTGGCTAGCGCATGGGCCCAGAACGTACGTGACGGGTAAACCACTTTGACAAGCCTGCAACGATTTTCATTGATTTTTCCCATTCTATACAGCTCAGAGGGAGAACAATCGACCTGCAATTCGTCTAACACATTTGAAACCTTACGCTCTAAATCCGCTTTCCTTTCTAAAAGGTAAAGGCTCGGAGGGGCCTCAGGTATTCCAGCGACCACGATACTGCGACCCCTTTTCTCAGACTCAGCCTCATCCAAAATTTTGCCCTTTAAAACCAAAACCATTTTTTGGATGAGGGAGTCCTTATTCCTAGCTAGAATAGCCTCTATGAGCTCAGCGGCAGGGAGACTAGCAAAGTCATCATCTGCTTCATAACTACTGGTGGCTTGCAAGCTCTTGCGATCACTTTCTTTTTGCTTTAAAACACGAGTTGTTGGCTGAGAGTTTGACCTTGTGATCGCCATAGCCAATATCGATATAGATTTATCCGAAGCCGGCTAAGCACGAGCGAAAAAAAATCGTCAAATTCGAAAAGTGGGGAAGAAATAACACCTTACGGCCACACTGATAGAATCAAATGGAGCTAAGCGAACGATGTGACGCTTAGAAACACTTGGAAGACAAAAAAGTGGAAAAAATGACAAAAAATCGGCCGAAGCTATCGAACGACAACAGAGCGGCCCAAAACGCAGCCGCTCACTGTCAATGCAGGCGATACTCTCGATATAAGTTCACTGAAATCCGCGTCGCATGTCATGTCTCGCTTCAGAATGGACTAAATCCAAGAAAATGCCGCAGTTTGTTGGGCTAAGGTAGGTGTACGGTAGGCAGTTTTTCAACAATTTCTCTCTATTTTTGCTCAGATAATTACTCAATGTGCTGACAACAACATTCACATTGAGCTGCTGTTGGCACCCTGTAGGGATGCTGTAGGAGTACGGTAAAAGTCTCTTTACTCAGATTTGTTCTAAAATGGGGTGCGATTGGATGCGCTGATTGCGGTAATCACAATTATCAAGTGCTAGTGGCACAGTGCGGTGGCGCGAAAGGTATACGATTGAAGATGAATTCGCTCGGATGTGTCTTGCATGTTTTCGCAATACATAGTGAAGCAGACTACTAGCCGCAGACGTGACGCGACTCGACTCCCACTATGCCAATTCTGGCCTAGTTGGGATTGGGGCAATTGTACCTGTATGTGGGAAACATACTAATCACACATCTACGTCCAAACTTTGTTTCATTTTTGAAAGATAGCTCTTCCAAAAATTGTTGGATAATTTCTTGGATTTCGTCGTTAAGAAAACAGTTTTTACCGAAATATAGTTTATAATCTGTCAGAGAGCTCTATACGGTCATGGAACACTTCCAAACTCAAATATTTATATATATATATTTATTTATTTTTTATTTATTTATTTTACTTATTTTATTTATTTATTTATTTATTTATTTATTTATTTATTTATTTATTTATTTATACATGCACTCAGCGGTGCGCCAAAAAACACAACATAAAATACAAGGCAATAAGCATAAATAAATACCGCAAACAACGTGGAAATTTTTCCAGGAATGGTCAAGTCGTTCTCTTGGTGCAGAAGGTGAAGAGCCTCCAACCAAAATCCCGACCCCTGCTCCGGACGCAGTTTTAGACTCAGACACCAGGGCTTGGATGGCCAACTTAACTCGTGGCGGACGAGTCCTTCCGAGACCCTGGACGAGCGGGCAAGGAGAATCTCAAGTTAGAAGGGTCACCAACTCTCAAATTCCTCGAACGACTATTCCCCTGTGGTACAACGGGTCAAAAACCTCTAATTCTAGAAACTAAGAGAGACCTCGTAAGACCCTGCATTACTAATGTAAGAGTAGAATACCATATAAAGATAATACGGTATTACTAGGTTGTTTCAAAAGTTCTGAGAAAAAAGAGAAAATTATTTGAATTCTGCAAGGTTTTCTTCAAAACCATCCAGTTTGACCTATTAATGCTTCCATATGAAGATGCGCAGACATATTTGGCTGCCATCATTAAATAGCCTATACTTCAGAGGTTCTTTTGTGGCTAGAGCGAATTCGAGTTATCTTCGCTGCATAGAGATATTTGCAAGCAAATAGAAAACCCATTATTTGAGTCCTCCTCCGAGTGCAAAAATATGCCGACTTTCTAATATTTGGTTTTTTCTTGCTGTCGCAAACGAAGAAAGCCAATTGGCTGATGGTTCCTGTTTGCTCTCGCTTTGCTTTAACATATGCAATATTGAGTGCATAACCTGTCACTATATGTAGGTTGTTGTCGTTCGTTAAATAACTGAATTTTTCTTCTATCTTTAAAATTGAAAAAGTAAGACATTCTCTACGTCGAAAAATGTGCTTATGTTAGCCCATCACAGCCTCACCCATTATGAAATATTATATAATTAGTCTTACGAAAGCTGCGGAAGTTCTCCGCATAGAAACTTTTTCTTGGGCATGACTGCATTTTGGCAACTTTGCTTCCGAGCTTGAAATTTCATCACTGAAGTTGATTGGCCAAGCACCAGTGAGCACTAGAAAGAGCAGGAAAAGTACTTCTAGATGTTGTTTATGACAATACTATAAGTGCAAAACCCTAAGAAAATAGTTGCATTGAAATAAGGCAATTGAAAATCGGACGGAACTTTGGAAACAGCCTAGTAAAATGAAAGCGAGTTCGGTAGTAAATACCATTTGAGAGAATGAGTTGTGAGTGTGGCAAATCGGCTCATCCTGCTAGCATTGTGCTGCCAGTGGGAAAACTTCGAAAACTAAACGTCTGAAATATTAAAACTTTCTAAAACATCTATCAGGGTCAATCTTTTTCGAAAAATAGGCGATTTTTTATTGAATGTAATTTCATTAAGCCAAAGATTGAGCCATTTAGATGTTGGGAACATTAATGAGTTGAATGCTACAGAGAGGATGCTACTTCTTAATTTGCGCTGGCAAATGTTGAACCCAAATGTTTGACCATGATAGAGTCGAAAATCCAATACTTGTCTTGGACGTAGCCTAGCTTTCAAACGAATCAAGCGAAAACAGAAGACTAAGTCATTGAAAGTTCGTCTGTGTTTTGAATTGCGCAAGTTTAGAGCCTCTAGCCTCCGTCTGTAGGATGGTAAGGTCGGGGGTAATTTTGGTTAGGAAAACTTCTGTAGTGAATAATCCTGGTGGAAGTCCTCTGAACTTTTTCGAGCAAATCAATATCTTCTTTCAAAAAAAAAAAGGATTCCATACAGGTGAGGCATACTCCAAACTTGGCAGTACTTGAGTTTTGTAGAGGGGCTGACAGAAGCTTAGACTCATTGCAATGTATAATGCGTAGAATCAGAAAGAGGGTAGATAAAGCTTTTTTAGTAGCTGGGCACGAGGGTATGAGAACCTAAGATGGTTATCCACTAAAACGCCGAGATCTTTGGTAGTATCGCACTGTTCAAGCGGAATCCATCACACGGGAGGCGTGCAGCCGCCTGGTGCCGCAGCCAGCCGCCAGAGCTGGCATCAACGCCGCGGCTGAGCTACCGTAAATGCGCTCTCGTCGTCCACAACCTCTCACAGAGAGATTTTCGCAGCAGCCTCGCACCTCATCGCGCTGAGGTGCGAGAATTCCCTCAGAGGTCGCGCTACTGCCACAAATTATATATCGATCAAGACAGCAAAAAATTTGTACTTTGTTAATAAGATACAATACAAAAAAACAAAAAAGCAAAAAAAAGTTTAAAAAAATAACTGAATGAATACAAAATTAAATCGAAAGTATAATATTAGGCCGTTTCAAAAGTTTCGTCGGTTGTTTTGTCGCTTTTTCATCGCTCACTAAAATTCACGGACCACCAATCCATGGACGACCTAGATATCGTTTAATTCACATTTTTATCCCCTTTATCCCCATCCTCTTTGAGCTAAAAACAGCAGATTAGGAGAATTTAAAAATAGCGCCTTGCAGCCCAGGAACTGCTCTATTTGATTTACACTTAACCATTTCTGAAACTTTGGAATGAAATTTTTGAAAATTAGCCCAACTTGACCAGATAAAATTGACGGATGGAGAATTTTGGCAATCAAAAAAGCATACAAGATTGTGGTTCAAAGAGTATCCGTAAGAAAGAGAAGGAAAAGCTGCATCGAATGCATATTAGAGCTCATTCAGGAGGTATAAAATCCTCCTATAATATAACATCGAAAGCGGTTTGTGGGCGGCGTTTCGCCAGAAGTAGAACGCGCACGAAGTGAGGAGCCAGCTCGACCGCAGAGAATTTTGGGGCGTGGTCTCGCGGAGTGGCATTCGCAGCTGTACAGCCACACAGTGCTGGCGTTCTTTCTAAAGCTCAGCAACTCAAGGAGTAGGGGGTATCAAGCGCTTTTCCATTGTATGTAGCAAATTGTGCAATGGCGCTAATAATTCAGCCCAACACAGTTGCGCTTTTCTTGCTCGGCAGATACTGCTGTTCGTTGCCTTCCTGAATCGTTACAAAAACCATCATTCATGTCAACGTTCCCTATTTTTACCACTTTGATGGGAGCTGAAGCTTTGATCTGGCATACAGACAGTCAGCAGCCTCTTAGTTCTACACCTCTGCTTACAAAATCATTTCGTTTACAAAATTTAGCCAGATTTTTGCCGAGCTGTGCCATTGATACGTTTTTTCATGACAGTGACAAAGAAACACCCATTTTTGATGATTAAGTTTTAAAACGTTCTTAGGAATAACCTGTTTCTGATTCAAGACTGAGTTAGAGCTTTTTGATAAAACTTAACGCAAACAATCACAACTAGATTCACGGTGCTCAGTTTCAAAACTTATCTTATTAGCAAAAATACATGAGCTTCTGTTTATCGGCCTCACAGATCACTTTTATAAGCGAATTACCTGCTCCCATGGAAGTTTTTTGATATAATATAATACTAGATCGCATTACAGCCTTTTTTTTTCAAAAAATCTTTGTTAGACTATATACATGTTTGATTTTAGTAGAGTTGAACGCACTTCGCTTGGTAGTGTATAATATTCTCCCAGATATTAGCGAAAATTTTGAGAATTTGGCGATGACTGCTGTTAAGTGATCCTTGAAATAGCACCAATACTCGACCGTCGACCACAATGGATGCTGACTCATCGCGCTTGATCTTCGTAGTAAGCAAGGACGGGTCAGCCAATTTACATGTCTGGACCGTTGATCACGACAGGAGCTGACTCATCATAGTTGTCTTTGCAAACCGAGCCAGCCATGCATGCTCTGAACATTAACACAACAAAATGGTCATACTAGGGGTCAAAACGGCTGCCGAACACGCTGGGAACTCTAATGTTGTTTGATAGAAGTGTTTTGATGTAATATAATATAATACGCGTAAACTAGCTCAGCTTTGAAATGCAATTCTGCCACACAATAATTTTGCGATCAAAATTTTGTAACTTTAACTGAGTTGTGCAGTTCTTGAGCATTTCCATCAGGCACACTGCCATTAGATCGCACCACAGTTTTTTTGTCAAGAAATCTTTGTTAGACTATATACATGTTTGATTTTAGTAGAGTCAAATGCACTTCGCTTGGTATATAATAGGCTCCTAGATATTAAATTGTGAGAATTTGGCGATGACTGCTGTTAACTGATCCTTGGAATAGCACCAATACTCGACCGCCGACCACAATAGATGCTGACTCATCGCGCTTGATCTTCGTAGTAAGCAAGGACGGGTCAGCCAATTTACATGTCTGGACCGTTGATCACGCCAGGAGCTGACTCACCATAGTTGATCTTTGCAAACCGAGCCAGCCATGCATGCTCTGAACAATAACACAATAAGATGGTCATACTAGGGGTCAAAACAGCTGCCGAATTCGCTGGGATTGGTGCATTGCTCAGATCATGCCAGAGAATTGTAATTTATACAAGTGACCTTCACATTCTGAAAAGAATCAGTCAAAATGAGAGATACTACGATTCTCACTTTATCTTTTTCTATTCTGACCAAAATATCAAAGCAGCTGTTAAACGCGTTCAAGATTGAAGGCTTTTATAATAGAACAAGTTTTGGTCAAACTAACAAGCTAACAAAATTTTCAGGACACATCCTCAAAATAGAGAATACCTCCATTTCTTTTCATTGACTTCACTGAAAAATTCGATGCTTGGGTGGATTTATGGAAGAATTTGAGTCTTGTTCTACAAACAAATATGGCGAACAAGCACTGGTCTCTTTGAAAAGATGGTTGAGCGAGTTCTATGGAGGGACGTTTCAAAGGATATTTCCCTCAACAATCCGCTAGAGACTTAATGAGAAATGCCCATCTGAGAGAATTTTCTTGAACAGAATTTCAACTTTAAAGAAAAGCTGTGTACAGGCTCCTTCATTAAAAAGGAGCTGGAACACTTTAACAGATATATTTCGCGATTCAGCTTTTTCCTCTACCTAAAAATCTGACGATGAAAATTTTTTGAGAGCTCCTATTCTTTCACAAACAATTGCTACACGCAAGTTCAGTCCATGTGGAAAAACACTCGGCAATTACTACGCAGAATTTTACAGAAGGCAATTTTTAGTCGATCTTCATATATCCCTGATTACATTAAAATTATTCTATTTCTGCTTTCAGAATTTTGCAAGCAAACTTTTGTCACGCTGGGAAGTTCACTTAAACGGTTTTCAGGATTGGCCACTTTTACTTCAAAAAATCATTCGTGGTTTTGAATTTAAATCGAACATTTGAAAAATTCTACTCTTGTTTTGAGAGATTGAGGCAGGCAAATTGTGGTCCCGCGGGTACCCGAGTGTTTTTAGGGGCGGTCCTACAGATTAAGATATTTGGCATTCTTTCTGCTCCGTCCATGAGATTCGAATACATTGGAAATACTCTACTTCTGCCTCAAGAACATTGCCTCCTGCAAACTTTGGTCCCGCAGGTACCTGAATAGTTTTTAGGTCGGTCACTTTTACAAAAGATGTCCTCTGATAATTCTTCAAACAGATCGAAGACATTAGAAATTCCATTTTCTAATCCGAGCATAAAAATCGAATACATTGAAAAAACTCTACTTCTGCCTCAAGAACATTGCAAACTGTGGTCCCGCGGGTACCCGAGTAGTTTGTAGGGTCGGTCACTTTTACACAAAAGATCTCTCCTGATAATTCTTCAAATAGATCGAAGACATTAGAAAAATACGTTTTCTAATCCGAGCATAAAAATCGAAGACATTGGAGAAATTGTACCTCTGCGCCCAAAACTCTATCGCTTGCAAACTGTGGTCCCGCGGGTACCCGAGTAGTTTGTAGGGTCGGTCACTTTTACACAAAAGACTTCTCGCAATGAATTTTCCTGCAGATCGAAGATATTTGGCATTCTTTCTGCTCCATGCATGAAATTCGAATACATTGGAAAAACTCTACTTCTGCCTCAAGAACATTGCCGCTTGCAAACTGTGGTCCCGCGGGTACCCGAGTAGTCTGTAGGGTCGGCCACTTTTACACAAAAGACTTCTCGCAGTAGTTTTTTCTACAGATCGAAGATATTTGGCATTCTTTCCGCTCCATGCATGAAATTCGAATACATTGGAAAAACTCTACTTCTACCTCAAAAACATTGCCGCTTGCAAACGGTGGTCCCGCGGGTACCCGAGTAGTTTGTAGGGTCGGCCACTTTTACACAAAAGACTTCTCGCGATACTTTTTCTTACAGATCGGAGATATTTGACATTCTATTTTTGCTCCGAGCATGAAAATCGAAGACATTGGAAAAATTGTACCTCTGCGCCCAAAACTCTATCGCTTGCAAACTGTGGTCCCGCGGGTACCCGAGTAGTTTGTAGGGTCGGCCACTTTTACACAAAAGACTTCTCGCGATACTTTTTCTTACAGATCGGAGATATTTGACATTCTATTTTTGCTCCGAGCATGAAAATCGAAGACATTGGAAAAATTGTACTTCTGCGCCCAAAACTCTATCGCTTGCAAACTGTGGTCCCGCGGGTACCCGAGTACTTTGTAGGGTCGGTCACTTTTACACAAAAGACTTCTCGCAATGAATTTTTTTACAGATCGTAGACATTAGAAAATCCATTTTCTAATCCGAGCATAAAAATCGAAAACCTTGGAAAAACTCTACTTCTGCCTCAAGAACATTGCCGCTTGGGTAGGTCACTTTTACACAAAAGATCTCTCCTGATAATTCTTCAAATAGATCGAAGACATTAGAAAAATACGTTTTCTAATCCGAGCATAAAAATCGAAGACATTGGAAAAACTCTATTTCTGCCTCAAGAGCATTGCCGCTTGCAAACTGTGGTCCCGCGGGTACCCGAGTAGTCTGTAGGGTCGGCCACTTTTACACAAAAGACTTCTCGCAGTAGTTTTTTCTACAGATCGAAGATATTTGGCATTCTTTCCGCTCCATGCATGAAATTCGAATACATCGGAGAAACTCTACTTCTACCTCAAAAACATTACCGCTTGCAAACTGTGGTCCCGCGGGTACCTGAACAGTTTGTAGGGTAGGTCACTTTTACACAAAAGACTTCTCGCAATACTTTTTCCTACAGCTCGGAGATATTTGACATTCTATTTTTGCTCCGAGCATGAAAATCGAAGACATTTGAAACTTTTACTTCTGCGCCCGAAAGTCTACCGCTTGCAAACTTTGGTCCCGCGGGTACCCGAGTAGTTTGTAGGGTCGGTCACACTAAAACTTTGAAACTAAGATATCTCGCTCACTACTGGAAATCGTTGAATGTGAGTACTACTTGCTCATTTATTAGGTTGGTGCAAAAATAATGTTCGTTTTGAAAGTTTCAATTTGAAATGTTATCACTTTGTTCGGTCCTCCTATTTTTGAACATAGTCAAGAATATCAGAAGCAGCAAGCCTCACATAACTTAGCGCGCAGCTGTAGTATACGTGTCTTCTCCTGTAGTCCTGTAGTATACAGGAAACACCTCAACAAAAGAGTTCTGCGAAAAGAAAAGATAAAGTTTCAACATTGTCCATCTTTTTGAGCCTGTTTGTGGTAGGTTTGAAAGTCCCACATCACGAAAATTTAGATTTCTTCATGCACTGTATGGCTGAGTTTCTCTGCAAAAATTGTGGGCAAGATATACTAATCTCAAGCTTATTCGATTACCTTATCATGGGAAATTTTTGACCAGGAGAATGCCAGCAGCATGTATTTATGTTGGGGGCGTCGATTTCTCAATCCAGATATTCTCGAGAAACCTACTTGAACCCATGCCCTGGGTAAGCAACATTTATCCCCTACAGATGCTATGTTTTCAATAGAATTCGTTCGTTTACGAATGAATTATGGCCAAGGAAGTTTAAGCAATGAAATTTCGACAAGTGCAGTTGTGCGAGATGCTGGTGAAATACTCACAAATGAGGTAGAAGCTTAATCTCATCACTGTTGGAAAGTACATGAAGAAAGCTTCCCAATATTGTGCGAAATTTATACCAAAAAAGAAATTTTGAAAGAAAAAAGTTTTCGGAAAGTAGGCCTAGAAAAACAAGACATTATTCTCGTACCAATCTATTATTTTGGATTTTTGTTGAAAGGAATAACGGCTCTTACTAGATTTTTGGGAGGCGAAAACTGTATGCGGGTTGCATCACTTTTGAAGCGAAGCCGAAGTGGAAGCATATCCGCTTGTTCTGTTGTATGGAAAATGGTTGTGACTAAATTGCAATTTATCTGCAAGGAGAGCTTTGAAGATGACTGAGAACTTATGCGTCATTTCTGGCATGGAGGCCTTAAGGTGTTGATGACATTCGTTACTGTGGGTTCACTGTGGATTTTTCGGGAATGTACAGTCCCGGTAGGAATTTCGATTCGCAAAAGAAAGGATTGTTTCGCCAGAGGATCTGAAGGGTGACCAAGGCGCTCTTAACTCCAGGGCCTATGAGTGTTGAAGATACTCGTTACTACATAAACAAACAGAGATTCGTGAAATCCCTCTACTTGTAATAGGAGAACTAAGGCGTGTCTTGACGGATTCCGTCACTTCTGGAGATGCAAAGGTTTTCAAAGATTGGTAAGAGATGCCAGTACTTTTGATGGGAGATTGAGGTACTTGAGATCCCGCATCTCCTCTGGAGGAAATTCTCGAAGCGTTGATGACATTGGGTGTACCGCAACATCTTTAGGATGTGGAAGAAAAGGAGACACGTTTGAAAGAGAAAACCAAGGATTGTCTAGGTTTTTCGGCGTCACTAGAGCGAAGCTCCAGAATTTGAGAATCTTTGCACTAAATGGAATTGCAGGCTGTAAACCGCTTTACTTCCAGCGAGAAATCTTGAAGTAAAAGTGAAACTCTTTGCACATGTGGAGTTTTACAGCAGAAGTTTGATACACATCTGGTAGGGGGCCTTCAAGTGTAAAAAGCGTTTTGACACACTGTATGGACTTTGGAAGTAATTCTTGCTTTCTTGGTAAGAGAACTGGAGGGTATCTGAGGGGCTTTGTTTTCTTGCCTCAGATAGCATAGGAATAAAGGAATTGAATTACTATAGTGATTGTGAGACAAATGGCGGCTGAGAATAAAACTGAAGGGGGTCTGAAGCGTTTAGCGTCACATCTAAAGAGAAGCTTTAAGAGATCCTCTTTGCATGGAATCCAAGGGAGGAGGGTGAGAGGGAGGGTCCGCATCATTTGACTTAGAAGATTCACTGTGCAGAGTTTTTAATTTTGAATAAAATCCGTATAGTTTTCTTAAAAAAGGGGTGTCTAAGGGTTCCGCTTCACTCTGTAACGGTTTTTTTTGCAAGGACTTTTGAGGATGTAAAATTATACTCGTACTTCTGGTAGAATACTGAGGTCTCTGGAGGGAAACCTGGGAATGTCAAAGGCATCGGATTCACTGCAAAGAATTTCAGGATGTAGCAGAAATGGCGGTGCTTCTGAAAGGGGAAGCGAGGTGTTTGGAGGCTTCCGCCTCACTTCTAGAGAGATGCCTCAAAGAAGGAAATCTTATGCATTTCCTGGAATTTGGGGAGGGGGAGGGGGGGGGGGCGTCACTTTGGCAGAAAGCATTGCGACGAAAAGGGAAATTCTTTGCACTGTATGTAATTCTAGGGAAGAGAGTTTCGCGCTAGAAGGTCTCTGAGTTTAAACCTTTGAATTCCTGACAATCGCTGGAACTTTAGGAAAACACTGTCCTGCTCCCCGATCAAATGTGCAAACCTTTTTCTTGTTGAAAAAGACCTGACAATTTCTACGACAATGCACGTTCAACGAAATTTCTATTGCAGCTTTTCATGAGTTTTTCAAATAGTTTGAAGTAATTCTATTTAACCTTCCGAAGCTGCAAATTGTACACTTTGATCTCGCTGGACACTTGGTATGAATGTCCGAAAAGCCTCGTCTCTAAGGAGTACCACATTAAGTAATCCCAATTTCACACCCAGCAGTGAGCAGATTTTGGCTAAATGACTGCTCAATGATGACTGAGGCGGGTACTGTTATAGAGAATATTTTAGCGGCAGTCTTCAGAATGTGAGATTAACTTGAAGTTTTTCATGCCACGCAGGTTTGTCAAATGCCAGATTTTACGAACAAAGAGCACACGAAATACGTAACATTAGTTCCTGAATGTCTTGCTAAGATGCTTTCGCAGTAAGAACAACAAAGGTTGAATTATAGCTATCCAATCATTGCTTAATGCCTGTTTCGTTAAAAGTACGGTGTTGTGGCAACAGTCTCGAACTCCTGTTTTATCATATTAGGTGAAGAAAATCGTCAAATTGATAGATCTGTTTGTTGTTACTCATAGTCGCAAGAATGCTGCAGCTTCGAATGTATCTGCCCCAACCCACTTGCTAGCGACCCGTAGGGTCGCTAGTCTTATATATAAAGCTGAATGTCTGTTTGTCTGTCTGTCTGTCTGTTTGTCTGTATGTATGTATGTCTGTACGTATGTTCCGAATAGAAAATTCCATTTCTGAACCGATCCGGACCAAACTTGGCACACATACACTTCGGGCCCCGGCGGGTGTCATAGGCTACTTTTCGTCATCGATCGATATCGATTTTATCGATTTTTATCGATTTTTTTGCTGAGTTCACCTACGGGGCTGGGAGTTGGCACAGGGGGGTAATCGAGCATGGGGATTCCGAATACAATATTGGTTTTCAGGATTATCGATTACTTTTCGATTTTATCGATTTTTTTGCAAAGTATGAGTTACGGGGCTGGGAGTTGGCACAGGGGGGTAATCGAGCATGGGGATTCCGAATACAATATTGGTTTTCAGGATTATCGATTACTTTTATCGATTTTATCGATTTTTTTTGCAAAGTATGAGTTACGGGGCTGGGAGTTGGCACAGGGGGGTAATCGAGCATGGGGATTCCGAATACAATATTGGTTTTCGGGATTATCGATTACCCTTGGGGATGATCAGCATGCTCGATTACCCCCTGTGCCAACTCCCAGCCCCCTAGCTCAAACTTTGCAAAAAAAATCGATAAAATCGATAAAAGTAATCGATAATCCCGAAAACCAATATTGTATTCGGAATCCCCATGCTCGATTACCCCCTGTGCAAAATCCCAGCCTCGCATGTCAAAATTTACAAAAAATCGGTAAAATCAATAAAAGTAATCGATAATTCTGAAAACTAATATTGTATTCGGAATCCCCATGCTCACTTCCCCCCTGTGCCAACTCCTAGCCCTGTAGGTGAACTCTGCAAAAAAATCGATAGAAATCGGTAAAATCGACATCGATCGATAACGAAAAGTGGACTGTGACACCCGCCGGGCCCGAAGTGTATGTGTGCAAAGTTTGGTCCGGATACGGCGGAGCCGGGTAAGCCAGCTAGTAAGAAATAAAGTAGAGCAGCTGAGGTTCCAAAGGTCTATCTCTCAGATATACAGTCTTCAGTCAGAGCATCTTGCTCAAAATACGTATGTAGTAAATCCGTTTTTGGAGGTAATTTTTGAATTTGTAGTTTATCAGCAAGATGCAATACAAAAAATATACAGAAACAAAAATGTCTGGAAAAATAAAAAACAACAAAAAATCACAATCAAATTTACATTTCAACTTTTACATTCACATTGCTATCAAATGGTTTTCTCTGTGATGTTTTTCGACATTTTAATACAAAAACTATTTACAGAAGCCGTAGATGCGTATAGATAGTTTGTATAAGGGTAGTTTTTGTTTTTGAGACATTTTCTTTTGTTTTTGTACTTTTGTACTGTATGCTAATAAACTACAAATTTTCTGCTGTCTTGATCGATATATCATATGTGGCAGTAGCGCGACCTCTGAGGGAATTCTCGCACCTCAGCGCGATGAGGTGCGAGGCTGCTGCGAAAATCTCTCTGTGAGAGGTTGTGGACGACGAGAGCGCATTTACGGTAGCTCAGCCGCGGCGTTGATGCCAGTCTGGCGGCTGGCTGCGGCACCAGGTGGCTGCCTGGGTAACACTTGCTACGCACCCCCATCACACACGTAGGATGGGCATTGGGAGTTCGCCAGGGCATCATCTTGGCTTTCATAGCACCAAGAAATTATTTTTTCTATAGAAGAGGAAATTGCTCCATATGCCATAACTTGTTCGCAGCTCTCGTAAAATCAAATATTGATATCGGGATGTGTCTTCAGGCTGGCAGGTATTTCTGCTGTAAAAATCAGGAAGAGAAACGGCGAAAGGATTTCATTTTGAAGAACTCCGCTTGTGCAGTTGTGACGTTTGGAGTGACTATTTCTTTTGCGAACTGTCATGTCTCTGCCTTGCAAGTATAGGAAGCAACCAGTACCGAAGCTAGCCTCTAATACCGTTCTTTTCAAGTTTGGGTAGCAGCTTACGATGATCTACTCTGTCAAAGGCTTTTGGGAGATCAAAAAATGTGGTAAATTTATTCCATAACAAATCCAGTGATTTTGTACCCATATCAGAATAGTTGTTTTCTACGTTCAAAGTCCCGAGCAGATCCGAACAAAATGACCATCTGTCATATGACTACATGCTCAAAGTAGTACGGTATCACCATAGATCACTACATTCACCGTAAGGAGAGAGATATTTTCATTTTTCTGAAGAAAAACGCATAACATTGTTGCTCAATTCAAAAAGCCAAGTTTGGTAATATTTTTGCAGCAAGGAGGTTTTCAGCTAGGCCACTATTCCCATTTCGAGGTCAACGATGTCACAAGCCGATTACGAATTGTTTACGTATGACAGCAAAAACAAACTTGACCGGGATTACCGCAATCCTCTCGACCTTTATCCCTTGGCGTACAGCGGATTGTTCATTACGCGTTCCGATCATAGACGAATAAATCTCTTTTCGCTCTGTCTGTTACGGTGATGTGAGTATATAAACTAGCTGTTTACGATACTTAGAACTGTCCCTCTTCTTCAGGCTTTGCTGTCAACGATCTCCTTCACGCATTTCATTACAACATATTTTTCAAAAATTTTGTAATATAAGGCGGCGGCTGAGAGAGGAAAGTATGGCTAGAGTACACTACATGGGTTATAAATTCACATGAGCGATTGTTTTTGCTTGTAATTACCCTAAAATCTGAATAGGGCCTCCGGAGATAACTCGTATAAAATTAAGTCCGGTACAGATAAGACCTCTCGTCCTATCTAACAAGATTTTGTTGTTGTTTTATTTTGAGAAAGGTCTCTTGTTTGTAGGGCGGATTTGGCTGAAGACGGGCTTGTCTGGGGCAAAAATGGCCTTTTATGTTATATTTCAAGGTAATTGGGAAAACTTACTATAATTTTTTTGGCAACTTGGGTTAGCTTCGTGAAAGATTTTCACGTGTGTGACTTGCAGTAACTCTCCTCTTTCCACAACTTCGAAATCGGGAGCCTGCGAAATCTAGAAAAAGGGAAAATTTTTGTTAATCGAAAAAAAACCTCGCCTTGCTAGATACCAACCGTATCAGTAGTTACCCTTGCCTTGAGCTGTAACGAATGAGTACAAAACTAGTCTGCTTCAGTCATTTCAAGGCGCAGGATTTCTCTCGATAATTTGGATTTCTATGGGACCGTAACCAACGCTTTTTGGGAAAACAGTGCACACTTTGATTTCGCGATGAATTTCTTTCGATAACATGCAACGAATCGAATTTATAAAGAGCGAGTGAGGTTGAACGTTATTATTTGAAAATTTTGTACCCCATCACCACTGTTGAAAGCAAAGTGTTCGAAATGTGAACACCTCTAATGGCCTCCTACACTCACCCAAAGCGCGAAGAACTAGTCCGTAAAATGGCCGATGACCGATTGTTCTACAATTTTGCAGAGCGTACCATGTCCATATCTTGATTTAATATGTCTGCTTTTCGTCATTACATCATTATCTTCTAAATTCCACTATTCATTTCTTCAGTAGTTTAGTCTTGTCATTTTCGCATTTGCCACCCTAAAATTTCTTCCTTGCAATCTGATGCATCAATGAGTTGCAGGCTATGATTATGAGGGAAAAACACTCAGTGCTATTTTCCAAAATTCGCGGTAAAATTCATTATCAGCTATCTATCAGTACCATTTGTTTATAAGTAGTAATAAATGAGTTTCAAGACCAAAAGTTTCTTTTAAAGATTTTGCGCTGGTGCAACTGTTATGTTTTAGAAATCAGTACTTTTGCAGAATTATTCAGCAAAATCCTAAGATCAAAGCTGAAAAAATACAGATGATTACGTTAATTTTTTGAAGTTTTGCATCATCTGTTGTTGTTGGATCTCCCAAAAATTCCAAATGAAGTTTCTGAAAATTAGCGAAATCTAGACATGGTAAAATGAGGGGTCACCAAACTACGGTGATTATCTCACGCTCGATGGAGCTACCTCATTGTCATAAGTGCTGGAAAGAGGAACAAATTTTGTTTCGGATACACTTGACCTATCTGTTTTTCACTTTACCGAATTTGCGAGCCGGTTGAAAAAAAAACTGGCAAAATTTGCACTGACTCAATATTATGAGAGCGTCACTAGGTTCTTGAGGAAAACTGAAAATTGCGACTTTTTCAGATTTGAAGCAACTACGCCTTCTCCATCAGGAAAAGCAGATAACGCCCTCTGCAAAGTGCACACATTTTTTTGCCTTATCCTGAAAATCTAAGGTTGGGTTCTGTTTTTGCAACTTTCGCGCTCCAAAGGAACAAAAATCTCAGATGAGTGCGGTCTACGACGATAGGATCTGCAGATTTGCGCAAAGTACCGAGTCACATTCTCACTCGGACCTTCGTTTTCATTAAAAATGACATTTTCGATTTTTGTTTGATGCAAAGAACTGTCTGAGCGATGAAAGATAGATTTTTAGGAAT
Organism: Cylicocyclus nassatus; assembly: GCA_958299035.1. Taxonomy (NCBI): domain Eukaryota; kingdom Metazoa; phylum Nematoda; class Chromadorea; order Rhabditida; family Strongylidae; genus Cylicocyclus; species Cylicocyclus nassatus. The sequence continues at coordinate 60,620,306 of CATQJL010000316.1, forward strand.
ATTTTGGAGAGAGCTGGAACAAAAACACCTTACAATGGTTTATAGGGCTTATTTTCTCTTGACTACTTACAAGGGAATGGTCAGAAATCGAAGTGGCCAATTCAAGCAAGCTGCATACCATTCGATGCAGCATAGAATGCTGATTTCAGATCTGTCTTCCTTATCTGCAGAGCGCTTTTGTAGGCGAAGTTATAAGCCGTTGAATGTCATCATTTTGCTAAGAAATTGTGCGTGTAAAGGTCAAACTTGGCCATACAAAGCCATTCTCGGCTCAGTGTTGGACCAAAACGTGTAACTAGGTCAGTTCATATGGCTCGTACCTAAAGGTGAGCTAAAAGAGCAGTGATCTGCCTAACTTCGCAGTTTTTGTGGACGATTTTTTCGCAGTAAAGCTGCTCATAACTTCGCCCACAAAGGCGCTCTGCAGATACGGAAGACACATTTGAAATCAGCATTCTATGCTGCATCGATTGGTATGCAGCTTGTATGGATTGGCCACTTCGACTTCTGACCATTCCCTTGTTAGTTTTTTTTTCAAATTTAAGAATGGAATGCATCGTCAAAATCGCGACAGCGAAGTGACTTTGTTCAGCAACTTTATTTTGAAGCCAATCTCAGAGCAGTGAATCTGCGAGAAAGGGAAGATATTTTTTATTTTATTTATCTATGAATACACTCAAGGTGAGCCGTAAAAGAAGAAAAGACAAAAATTTAGGGAACACAAACTAAAGAAAGCAGCCAGACCTCAGACTTAGGAAACAGAGAAGTTTGCAGAGATACACTGATAAAAAATAATCGAAGCCCTAGACTCACAATAACTAGCGAAGATATGATTGCAATAGCCCTTTTCTGATAACGAAAATTGCAAAAACAATTTCATTAGGTGGAGTCATTATGCAACTTGTCTCTTTTCTCATTTTTTTTGCCCTGCTCCAAATCAGTCACTGTAACAGTAAGTCCCTGAAAATTCACAAGTGCATTTTAGCGTATGGTTAGATTTTTGATAAGAGATTCAGCTTGAGCATCTACAACTTCAGAAGAGTCCATAGGCAGATCTTATAAAATTCAATTTTGCGAAACATGCAGCAAGAGTTAGTACAAGGATAGCTCAATAAAAACAAGAAACCAATATAAGAAGAAAAGAAAGTAGTAGCTCTGTTGGCTAAAATATCTTTGCTTCCGTCAGAGACTGACTCTTCATCTAATCTACCCGAGTATGAAATGGAGATTATCGGATCTCATACAAATTACCATAATCAACAAAACAAAATCTGCACTTGTTTTCATCAGATAGCTGCAATTGAACAAAAAGCATCTCATTCTCGATTAATCGTCATTGGAGATGTCTGATCGTCGAGATCTGATCGTTGATCTCCTTCGTTATTTAGGAGGTTTGTATGGCTCGTTTGGAGGTCTTGGTCAGCTTGCTGAGTTTTGCTGATTTTCTCTCACTTTCTTTTACTCCAGAAATCTATTATTCGCCAGTTTCATCACATTTTTCATATCTATAGCCTATGACAATGTGTGATCACAATTATGCAGTTGATGGCGTAATGTCGTGCGTCAAGAATGTCAAACAAAGCATGTTCTATGAAGGAAATCTGCAAACATTACGGTGCGTAATTGGAAGGGACCCACGACTGCGGAGCAGAGTTTGCTATTTCCCACTTATAATTTCTTTATTTGTAGTTACGAAGAAAATACAACAACTATAAACATATACGTGACTGCTTTGCCTACTATAAGTACCTTTTGATACAAACTGGGTTGGCGGCTGAAAGGCGGAGCTTCGTAACCTAGTTAAGTTTAGAGAATGATCGGAGAACCCGATCGCGAAAAAAACGCCGACAGCATCGCGGGCGCGAGCAGTCTTAGTTAGGTCAGAACCCCCTTTCAGCCGCCAAAACAGTCGAATCAAAGGTTACTAGGAAGCTCGTAGATTTTGGGGAGATAGGGGGAAGTGAGGGACAAGGATGCGGTTTTTGGCAAGTCATATTCGTATTTTTGCCCCTAACTTCAGTTAAAATCTCTTATGTCCGGGAGATGCCTTATGACCATTTTAGAGAGCTTACTTTTTACTAATGATGCCTTAGGTAGGTGCCAGATTTATCCGTTTTCACCGAATCGCCCGGTTCACCCATTCGCTATTGGTCGAATCCCTGAATCCACCAATAGCGAATGGGATGAGGCGGTTCGACCGAATAATCTGGCACCTGTATTACACGCTCTTCGATAATCGCGCTGTGGCTGTAGCCCGGAAAGTGATGTTGTTGTTTTTTTCATTCTGATAGTAGTGCAATATACGCGATGTCAAAAGTAGACATTGCCCGATGTGTACACATCAAACCACATCAAACAACTTTCCAAAAGATACGAAAATTTGTCTTAAAAAATGGTTTCAAATTAAAACATGACATATCTCTCTGTTCTACTGCAAAATCTTGTTTTGATGCATCGAAATGTCGAGAACGAAGAAAAAAGTCTCGAAAATCGTGATTACATTTGTATGTGTCATCATAAATCGTTCTCATTTTGAAGACCGGATGGTAAAGTTTCAAATAGGACTAGAATTAATACTTTACTAGGCGTTTTAGCATTTCTGCCACGGTTTGAAAATACACCATCCAAGTCCACTCTACAACGCCTTGATATGCCAACAGTCACTTTTATTCTGACAATGAGCAGTAGTATAAAGCATTTTAGTTTGCCTCTCTCTAAGCTAAATCGGCGATTAGAAAATTCACGATTTGTGGACCACTCTAATACATAATTTTTGATTTAACAGGCTTGGCGACTGGAAGGTTGGGGCTTTGTGACCTAATAAGGCCGCTCGCGCCTGCGACGCAGTCTGCGTCTCTCCCGCTCATGTGCTTTTTGATCACTACCTAGCCTTAATTAGCTCACGAAGCCCCGCCTTCCAGACGCCAAGACAGTTGAATCAAACGGTACATGTTAAGGGCCGGGCATACTTCACGCGATATCAGTCGCGACGCGATTTGGCAATTCGCCAGAAGTCTTCAATTCCAACACTAACAAACTGCACATGCATAGTGTGTTTAACTTAGGCAAATTGATAAAATGCCCTACTTTCTGTACTTTCAGAATGTGCTTACAGTGAGTTATGCACAGTTGGAATATTGCCAAATCGCGTCGCGACCGAAATCGCGTGAAGTATGCCCGGCCTTTAGGTTGTCCCGAAAGTTTCTCCGTTTTTTTGAACTACTATCCACGCACAATTAAGACCTGTATGAGTTCTGAAATGCATCCGTGCAGCTTTTTCTTCCCCTTTTAAAGGACACATTTTCGAACCGCAATCTTGTATGCTCTTTTTGAGAATTGTCAAAATTCTCCACCCGTCGAATTCATCTCCTCTAAGTAAGGCTAATTTTTTAAAAAATTCATTCTAAACTTTCGGAAAGAGTCAAGTATGGATCAAATAGACAAATCCCGGACTACAAGGTAATATTTTTAGAATCTTCTGATCTGCTGTTTTTAGTTTAAAAATTATTTCTTCAGAGGTCTTGACTTTTGGCAAAGGGGTTCGCATGAAACACGCAACTGCAGCAATTACACGAGAGCTTTTGAAATTTCTGCGAATTAAATTATGATTCATATTAAACATTATACAGGGTGTCCCAAAAAATGTACCGAACGTTTGATCGTTAATATCTCTCTTCCATAGAAGTCTTTTGCCTTGCTTCAGGTACCGTTTTGTAGAGCTGGCTTCATCTTAGATTTGCATTATAGAACGAATCACCCATCTCTCTTCATTACTGTAGGATTACGGTAGAAACTTGAAACATATCGTGTCAATGTAAAAAAGCTGCCGTTTCAAAATTTTTCAAACAAATGAGAAAACTTGTGTATTGGGGTTTTTATGGACGCTGAGTTCAATACTCAGCTATTCACAGGATTACGAAGCTTTCTAGACGGTGTAACCGCATTTTTTAGGAACATTGAAAAAATGGCCGCTACCTCTTACCTTGCATAACTCCTCAATGAAGCATCATAATAAATTGGGAACTTTACAGTTATAATCAGCAACTCTAATTAGCCTAGTGTAAAAGTTTTCAGGCTGTTTTGTTGCCTTTCTGGGGCAAAATATGGCCTTTCATTGCTTACTCTTTGAAGTTTCTACCGTAATCCTACAGTAATAAAGAGAGATGAGTGATTCGTTCTATAATGCAAATCTAAGTTGAAGCCAGCTCTACAGATTGGTACCTGAAACAAGGGAAAAGACTTCTTTAGAAGAGAGACATTAACGATCAAACGTTCGATACATTTTTTTGGGGACACCTTGTATATGCAATATAACCAAGTCTGGTTTGCTTTCAAAAAACAGCTTTTTGGAATTTTCGGTACTATTACGAAGACAAGTAGATTAGAGAGCAATTATAACTGTAAGAAAGAGGATAAAAATCTGAATCAAATGGTGCCTACAGTCGAGTAGATTTTCCGCTTAATATAGTGTGCTTGCACAGTTTATGAAAAGCGGTAAAATTTGCGCGTGAACAGGTAGCTGCGCCAGCACTGCCGACATTTAGCGCGCGCAACTGGCCGGCGTCACAATTGAAGCTATTTCCTCACGAACAAATTTTACCGTATTTCACCTTCTGTGCAAGCACACTATATTTTTCCTTTTTCCTTGATTGCGTATGATAAACATATATATTCTTTCTTAAAAATCCAAGGCTAACTCGTAGTAGGAAACTAGTTCCATTCACTTCCAGTTTTATGAGAGTTTGTAAAATCGAGTGCGCTCGCCAAATATCGGCATTCTTTTATTTATAATTTCTGTACACTAAGAAGTTTCCGAAGAATTGAGACTGTCATATGACTTTATATAGAATATACTTGAAAGACAAACAATACTCAACACTTGAAAACGTCGCGAGAGTGGCATTCAAGTAATGATCTTGAACATTTGAATTCAAGAAAGAGCTATAAAAATGGGAAACCTTCTAGAAAAGTGTTAGATGATAATCTTTTCAACTTCATAGAACTCTTCCGGAATTATTGCTCGTAATCATTTCTTTATCTTCCATTTAATTATTATTTTGACCATTATTCATCTATTTTAGTAAAATTTGAGCTGCGGAGCTGTAAGTTGGTAAAGTAGGAGGGAGGGCGCTGAGGTAATCACAATACTGATCACAAACATAACAACCGTTTTTAAAGCTATTTGTCGCAGTTATCAACATTCGAGATCGTCGGTCTGAAAAGAAATTTTTGGGGCGGGGAAAGGGGCAAAAAACTCATTTTCATGGATGCGGCTCTACTTTCGTAAAAACTGGACTGTTTTGCACTTTTTTCAGGCCCTTTTAAAAAGCTAATTTGCGTTTTGATTATTTCTAAAATATTGTAAATAGAAGTATTAACAAATGACTGCGCGAAATAATTGCCTTTTTCAAATGTTGCGATCCGCTCTCGAGAGGGGGGGGGGGGGGGTGGAGCTCACCTTTCAATTGCCACTGTTGTTCAGTATTTGTCAAGGACTGGCATAGGGAGGAAAAAATGCAAACATTTCCTTATTCGATAACCGTAATTCAAGGCCATTCTTAATTGTATTTTGACTTCACATCAAATTAATGCCGATATTTCAATCGTCCGAGCGAGTTCGTTTTCCTCATTTCGAATTTATCACACAACGCAGTTGCTTTTCGGAGATTATAACTTCAGAAAAATCTGTGATGGGTTCAGGTCGTTGTGGGGTGAAGAGTAATCGGATGGTCAGTGAGAAACAATCACAATCATTTAAAATTTGGCTATTACGCTAGGAATATGTGATATAAATTAGAGCCGTTGAATGCAAAGCTGCACGCCTTAGCGGTTTCGCTAAGAAAATCACATCTATGTTGTTCGTTGGACACAGGCAAAAGACGCAGATCTCGGTGAGTTTGATGAAGCAATTTTCCTCAGAATAAATTTATTATTGTGCTGGGAATTCGGCACAGGGAACATGGGCTTTTTGTCACAAGCAACTATCACTTTCGGGGTCGAAAAACTCTCGGTGAGCTAATATATTATTAGACTTGGAATATTTCGTAAAGCTTGCAGAATTTGCAGAATTGAAGCAAAATATAGAGTACATTGCAGATATCTTCGTCCACTGTTTACACTAATTTTGATGTACGGTAATAACGAACTAAAACTGATGTTTTGTTCAAATGCTTGGTCTTATGCACCTAATAGCTCAGTCCATCGGTAGCTGCAGGTTACTATTGCCAAACATAAATTATGATCAAATACATTATTATCAGCTCAGATGCTGTTTTTTTTTCAGCGCCTTCAATCTTGAACTTAATGCTGGCGAAAAAAATTCTTAGAAAACTTAAGAACAAACGAATAGAGTCTGTTTTTTGAAGCTGATTTTAGCGCTCGCATAGTTGTCTCCGTAATTTTACAACCACCCGTGCTAGTATCGTATTTCGTAAGTGTAATAAATGTCAGAGCGAGGATGTGCAACATATGCTGCAGTTTTCTTTTCCTTTTTTTCTAAAAAACTGGTATTTTAGCGCGTTATGATCAGTTTTCTGATCATAACGCGCTGAGTTTATATGATTTAATCGCACTGGTATTCCCATTCTTGAGGAATTCTAGCTTATTTTTGCTTCTTTTGCAAACGTATACTGTTACCATCTTATAAGAGAAGCATACCAGCTTTCAATGCCAAATCGAAGAAACAAATTACTAGACTCTTTGGACGCTGGTTCCAAATCTGCTTTCTTTTTCTGCGGAATCTTCAAAAGATTTTCTGAAGGCTCCAAATTGACAAGCCTTGAGTGGCCTAGATTCAATGAAGGGCTGTACAAAAACACTGAAAAATGTGATCAAGTTTGTTTACATGTTGACTTCAAAAAGATACAAAGGCGGTGAAAAATTGCACAGTATTTTTGTGCAGCTTTTCGTACCACTCAAATTTACAAATTTAGACTTTCAAACGCTTATACTTCTTTCGGAGAGTCGTTTCGTTGAAGAAACATATGTTTGAAGATGCATCTAGTCATATACATCTCTTTTCGATTAGTATCCTTTTCTTGTTAGTAGTTTTATTTGATTTGACAGATTCTAAATACATATACTTAGGGAAGTTCCTAGACTGCACGCCTACTCCCCTGCTTCGTAAAAAACCACAAAATTTTAGGTTTTCAAGTGAGGAAAATGAGAAAGTCTAGGTTACACGGCATCTCTTCTTCTCTATCAGATTTTTAATGTAAAACCTAGCGAAAAGACAAGCAAGAAGCCCAACAGCCATGTAATACGTGAGCTCCGCATTGTGAAAAAATCCTATGTCTTGCATTGAGTAATAGAGCATTTTGTAACTGCAGAAGAACATCAAGTCTTCAGGTCTCATAGTTGACCGGTTCTGCCATTTGTTAGCAAAGCTCCAAAGGAAGTTGTGGAGTTTGAATGACATAAGGGTAGGTGTGAATGAAGTAGGTAAGTAGGCGTAGCGTCAGCGCCTCCGAAAAAATTTTTTTGCAAGGCCAATTTGAATTCTTAAAAATTCTAAAAATCTTTTCAATCATTTGCAATACAGAAAAGTCACGCACATTTTTATAACTCACACAGGTGACTTTCAGAAATTCCGCGACCCATTCTCGAGGGGGGGGGGGAGACGGTCAAGAGGCGCGATTTTTTTCAGAGGTCACCAATACAACGGCCCAATTTAGAGCCATGCAAGCCTCCAAAAACATCAGAAGACCCCCTCCTCGATACTCCACTGGTAATTGAGCGACTTTGTTCAACTAGACTTTCTTCGTATTGCAACCAATATGATATCCTTTTCGAAAGGTTTTAGACCGTAAAGGCACCTTGTGATAGTAAAAAGTGCTGCAGACGTTCTCAGCAATAAATAGCCATAAAAGTCAGCCAATCCATCGCCTGAAGCTGTATTTCACCCGGGGACACCATGTATGACAGACTCACTCAGAAAAGTCACAAGGATAAAGCGGCTTCATAAACTAGTTTATGCCCACTCTGTTTTTTGTAAGGCATGTGCCTTGTCACTGCTACTTCTATTCTTTCGGCCAATTCATTTATAAAAACGCGTAATATTCATCGAGAAATGTGCTGCGTAGTCAAAGCGGAAAGAACCTTCTGATTTTTTGGGGGTCTTCTTTGGATGAGCTAGATATTATTTGCTTTTTGAAAATGAAGCAAAAAAATTCAGCAGCAGAGTTATTTTTTCCATCGTTTGATGAAGAAGAAAAGTTCAGAGAGTGAGAACCATAAGCCTTTTTCTGAAGCGATCTAAGGCTGCGCAACCAATCAACGAGTAACATTCGAAGAAGTAAACACTTGAAAGTAATATGTATTTAGAATCAGACAATGGTACTAATAATATAGTAATAGCAGTGGCGGCCCCCCCCCCCCCTCCCCGAGAATGGGTCGCGAAATTTTTGAAGCTTACCTACATGGGTTATAAAAATGTGCAAACGACTTGTTTATTTTTGTAAATAACTAACACATTGATGACCGCTTGACACACATGGTGTGTCAAGGCTTGACACACCATGTGTGTCGTTGAAATGGCTACCATTTTGTGCTAAACCCACCCCGGAAGTTTTTTTTTGTACTGGATCTAAACACAACCTATAATATTTTGTCAACGTTCCAGCGTTACCGTAGGTGTACTGTAGATGGAAATGTGCGTGATTTTACCTAAAAAATATTGACTGGTCCGTGAAACGCCTTGGTCGTCAATGTGTTGGAATATTTTTTAAAAATTTTTAAGCATTCAAATTAGCCTTATAAAAAATTTTTCGGGGGTCAGCTATGCCCCCTTTTCCAGATTTTAGGGGTCGAGGACCCGCAAAAATTTTGAGAAGCACCAAAAATTTTTTCGGAGTGCGTGGCTAACACCACGCGCCTTCATCTGAAAATTTTTTTTGTCGCGCGCCCCCCCCCCCCCCCGGTCCGAAATCCTGTGACCGCCACTGAGTAATAGGTATAGTAATATATAGTAATATGTGTTTAGGATCACTGTAAGTTTCCACAGCAGAACAATTAGGACTGCAGTGCACTTGCGAGTAAACTTGACTTGTCTACAAAGTTCAAAAATCACATTTTTGTTTTTCACCTTCTGCCATAAGTCCGTTTGTAAATGGATCTGCAGAGTATGAATCTTCAAACACCAATGATACTTATTGCACTGACTCTGACTTCCTTAAATTGCCTTTTCGTATTATTTTCGAAAGAATCGTGACTCTCATTGGAAACTCTTGATCAGCACTTTTTGTTAGAGTAAAGAGATCGAGGTATTTATATTTGCAAATGTTTTGATTTTTGGTGCCTGCGCGAACTAGCGAAGTTCAGTGATCCCTTCCCACATTTTATATTTGTAACTTGCGTATATTAGAAAGTAGCCAAGTTACTGCTAGTTACTATAAGATTTTCCCATTCAAATTCAATTCATGGCAAGCAATCCATGCAGGGAGAAACCTAGGATTTTTCCATTTCTAAATTTCTAGGCCCTTTCTCCTTACCGAAGAGTCCCGGAGAGTGTCTAAAAATTCAAAACTGCGTCTAACAAAAGGGACTTAACGGAGAATGTTCATAAACTAAGTTTTTCCTCTTTCTACTTTATTTTGCATAAACTCAATATTTAGCGTAGCATGTCTTTTCTTATCTTCTTCAACTATTGCGGCCGCCGATTTTTTGGCCATCATAGTTCATGGCCAAATTCCGCTGTGTCACAGGTCTAGCCACAGTTTGGTAGCGCTCAATCGAGGCGCTAAGAGATGACTTTGTAGATATCGAAAAACTACTGTGAAGCGCTCTCTTCATGGTTCACTTCGCTCGGTCAACTGCGGCGCTCGATCGTATTTCTCGATTCGCTGTTTGATCAGTGATACGATCAGTCTGATCCCGCGCGCCCTCTGATAAATCACGCGTTCATCGTCCTATTTATGCTTATTCTGTAATCGATGATTCTTCTTTGGTAGAATTGAATCCCAGATGAGATTGGAGAGGGGTTTTTGCGCACGGATGCGTTTGCACTTTGCAAATGCTACGTCGACGAAACAAGCACCCACTTCACTTCGGAAAAAAATTGAAAGAAGTCGGGGGTATCGATCTGCGCGCGCTCTTAGCCAAAGGTGCGGAATCTCGGGGTGGGAGCAGTCCATTCCCATATTTTTTTCTCTCACTCATGATCGTCTCACCTCGGTTCTTCTTCCATTTTCTTCTGTCCTTATCCATTTTTTACGAAAAATCCGTAATTTTTGGAGCCAAACTTGTCCAAGGGCATCTTCATGTCTCCAAAAGTTGTTTCTAGCCTTCAAGACTCGATTTTTATTGTCTATTATATTGCTGTGAGAAACATAGCTTCCAATTCCTGTTCTTTGTGGTTCCAGCGCTGTAGTAGCCCGTTTGGAATGCAAAAGAAGTTATTACAATCCTTGCCATCCATTCCCACTTAGCTTCTGCCACCTGATTGAAAATTATTTCCCTTATCCTGCGAAAAATCATATTATGACGATTAGAGCTGCCTTATCTCACTGCACAATGTTTACCAGGTTTTTGATGCGTAATAGGGGAAATTTAGCACACGACCTCAATTTATCTTACTCCTTAGAGCGGGGAAAGATAGTTGGTTTATTGATTCTCCGTAAACTATCAACAACAAAGCTAAATTCTTCGCTGTGAATAAAATAAGCTAAATTAAATGTGCTCCGGTATGCTAATAGCTGAATTTTTTTTTGAATCTGCAAATTTCTTGCATTATTGTCCAATCACTATAAATTCGAAAAACCCATAAATAGACAAGTGATGCTAATTAAATAATTTCCTAACTTCTGCATGCTTCTAGGAAATGATTCGAAATTCATGGCTTTCGATAATGATACGAATTTTGGATAAAAGGAGCTAAGAAGTCGATTTCTTTTTTCGGTGATGTTTGATGTTTTTCCTCTCACTTGATTTGTTGCGTATCTTGAATTAATAAGCTTCTCATGAGCTCATCCAGAATATGGAGACTATTCGGAACAAACTTATTCTCATTTTCCTCAGTTGTTGAATGTGGATTACTGCGTGGATTATTTGCAAAGTTTCCGCTATGAACCTTCATGAATTCATTATAGCTTTTTTATAGAATTTCTGATTGAATTGTAAAGCAAAATCGCTCTGTCTCACAGAAACAATCTGTCAATCAAAATGTCAACCGCTGATGTTGTGGCGCTAGCGAAGGAAATCAAAAATATTGCAAATGCTTCCTCTTGAAGCTTATATGTTTGTTTTCGCTTTTTCGAAATTTTCTAGTCCAAACAAATTTCTATTGCGGCACGCTAATCACTAAGTCATGAGATGTGTGACCATATAAATAGAAATTGCTCAAAATTTCATTACGCCACTTGTACCATTCGTTTGGTTCCATCCTTTTCGCTGGAGTAGAAGACTTTATTATCGTCATAAAAAATCTCATATCAACGCGAAAAGGGAACATATGTGGTTGAAGGCCTTGAAAGAGGCGATCCTTAATTTTTTTGCAATTAAGAGCCTTCTCTTTTGAATTTTTCCTCAAATCTCTAGAAATCTCAGAAAATTCATATTATATTTCTTTCACATGTCATTTTCAAAGCAACTTCTACGGAAGCTTTCGCATCGCTCAAGCACGACGGGGTGGAGTATTAATATTAGGTACGTGCGTTTGTCCATATTGCTCAGGCATTAGCCCAGATCGTAGCACTCAGATTTATGGCGTTGAGTTATCCGTCACGTTTGTTATTGTGGTCACGATTACTTTGCATGCTTGAGATTTCATCATTATATGGTATAGTCATTTGAGAAGAGCAGAAGTAGTATGTAAATTAGGTTCTGGTATTGCTAGCGCATCGTTACAATGCATTCGAAAGTGAAAAATATGAATAAACCCTTTTTTGTTATTGCTTGACCGTAGCGCTCAAAGAAAAATCTGTGGATTTACCTCTCTGGATTTGCTTCAGCAACTTCTTACTAAGGCAAATCTTCTTGCTTCTTCAACAACTTGACTCTCTCAGCTTGCTTTTGATGAATCCTTGAAATCATCTTTCCTCACAAATAAATGTAATACATGGATAATACCAGTAACTTTCCTGACAACTGCTGCTTGAGCAAAACCTTAGCGCATAAATGTTAGTATCATAATGTCAATATTTTGATTGAGACTGTCTGCTTATCATTGATTTCTGATAATAAATGAAGTCAAAAAGCTGCATAAACGATTAAATTCTAAGAAAATACTCTACAACTTGATGGCATCTCGGCTTTGCCAAAGTTATTCGCATGTCTATCTGCTCGGCATGGCTTCCCTTCATTTATTGTTCTGTTCTGAAACAAAATCTTGAGACGTCGAAAATGCTCACACTTGTCTCTTTGCTCAACCAGTATCATGATTCATTTTACAAGTTTTATGTGCCTCAAGTCAATTGTGGCGTCAAAACAAGAACAAAAAATCAGAATTTGCTCGGAACAGCTGTTTTTTCAAGGCTGCAATGCTATAAGGCTAGGGAAACAATAAGAACACTTTCACGTAAACAAATGAGAGTGGAGATTTCAGTTTCTGAAGGTTTTTCTAACCATTCCGCTTTAAGAAGTGCGTTGGGATTGATTATCCCGCTTAGTCCAAAACTCGGACCAGTTTTCTTCCTAGCTGGCTATAAAAGTGAACTCAAAATGGTCCCATCTATCATAGCCAGTTCCTCATGTCACCCATGTGATACGGCCATCCAGAGGGGATCTAGGCTAGAAATCTTCTACAACGCGTGACTGGATGATGCTGCAGCGACCTGTAGAGAGTTCATTCAGAGAGATTGGGGACGGGAAACTGGTTGCTAGTTCACGTGTGTGTCTCTCTGTGTGTGTTTACATCTTAGATCTTATCGACTGCGCATTGCTCGTTGAGGGACATCTTGCCATTCGTGTTCACGGAATGGCATCGCTGAACCATCCTGTTGTGCCGTTCGAAGCGGCGCAGACTTTTGCAGTCCTCGCGCTAGGCAAATCGTTGAATTTTTTGAAATTGAGAAATCTGCTGTTAATCAGCATTTATTTGAATTGTTTTATAGTAAACAGGAGAATGTCTTGATTATAAAAATCTAAAGTCTAAAAATTGTGTCCAATATAACTATGGACTACTGGCTCAAAGTAAATAAAAGCTAACTTCACGCCATGACAGATCTACTGTATCTAGTAAAATATATTTCGAACTTTTTGTCGCTTCGGCATACACTTCGAATCAACTTGTCTACGGTAATTTTTAGCTACTTTTTTAGACTACTAAAAATACTCTCATGATCAAAAAATCAAGATAGAGAGCAGTTTAAACGTGGTGTGAAACTGACTGTGAAAATTTCTTTATCCACAAATGTAGAGTCTAATAGATGTATCTAATAAAATAGTGTTTAGCTGCTGCGACAGCCCTTGTGCTGGAAAATACATGCAGTGAAAATATTCAAATTTCATGCCGCGTGGCCAATTTTTACGCGCAAGCGTTGCCTGCATCGCAAAAACACTACTAAATTGGATTATAACTTCATAATGTGCGCCATAGTTCAAACCCTTTTTTACTTATGTTCTTCCAAGGACTTTTCTATAGGATGTGAGAATTTTGTGTGAGCATTTTCACACTTTTCTAGCAAGATAATATATGTCTATGGAATCAATGATGTACATCACTTGATAAATATCGGATCTGGCAAATTAGACTCAGTTATTCGTCGTGTCTCTTATCAACAATACTAATTTTTTTCAAGCTGTTCGTCTGCAGCTTCTCTCTAACTTGACTATCTTGTAAATTGTCTTGCTCGTTACTTTTCTATTATTACATTGTACTTCTGTTTCCGGGCAGAATACTGTTCAATGAAAATAACCTTGGAAAGAATTTGCGGACAATAAGAACTAAATGGGATTGCACTCTTGTTCAAAAGAATGTTTGAAATTGCGAAGACCGCAATTATGTGCAAGTGCTCATTTTCTATGATAATTCTAGATTCGGCAGTGTTTTTGCGCTGCCAACATCTGCACGCAAGAATTGATTAAGGGACGCAAATATTTATCGACTTTACAAGCAGGCACTTCTTAGTATAGAATTTTCGACATCTTGTGATCAATACTGGAATTCGATTCAGGGAATGATTCTGTACATAACTATCTACGGGTGTTTGGAAAGTGTCTAGCCTAAAGTGTTTCAATTCGAATTTTGACGCCCTTTTTGTTTTACTATAATAATTAAGCGTGTACACCATTATTTCAGTGAATTTCAAATTTCTTTGTGATTTCTTTGATTTTTTATCAGATTGCAATATATCAAAATAGCCTTCCAAACCTCTTTCCTTGAAACGCTTCTTACGAAAACCTTTCAAAAGCTCTTTTTTTAAGGTTTCTTACATGTGCTTTTAGTTCATAGAAGTAAGTTCGTTTTGAAATACCGTACCTTGAAAGACAAAAGGTCCAGTTTAAGGAATTTTCATCAAGATATCCAGCGCCAAAGTTTTTATATGTCTCCAGAACCTTTACAAGGTGCAAATTTTTTGAAAACTAATACAAGGAAGGCCAAAGAGTTGTGCTACAAATACACGTTGAATTAATACTTCCAAAAATTTTTAGACGGAAAATTTTTTAAAGCAAACTTGTGCCGCGACTGTTTGCTGTAATTAAGCACATGAAAAATCTTTGTTCCCAAGCTACTGAAAACCTTTTGTTATGAAAAAAAGTGTAAACTTAGGACTACTTGTATAAAAAATATGGAGGGTTGTTTGTGATTTCCGGCGTTGAAAAAAAAGTAGAACAAATCAGATAGCGCACTTTCGCCTCTTCAACGAAGCTGAAAAATTGTTTACTTCCAATTTTTTTGGGTATCTTGAGGCAATAAGTATTTTCCTTTGTTGATTCAGTGTTTTCTAGGTTTAGCGAACACATATAGCAAAAATCGAGTTAGGATTAGTTGGATTACTAGAAACTACAATTTCAAACTCCCTGTATTTTTCACTTTTTGGACCAAATTTTGGGGATGAGATTATGCTTTTTTGCATAATTTTGTATTATAAAGCAATTTTCAAAGGGTTTGTCATCCCCCATCCCCTTCCCCCCCGCTCTAACGCTGCAGCTCACTCTTTATCAATCATTATTTTGCTTACCGTGGGATAAAATTATTGTGGGAAATTAGGTCCGCACAAGAGAGTAAGGTTGTTTACCGCAAGAAGACCTTTCACCGTTCCAATTTATAACTGCTTCGAGAATCATTTTCGGAAATGTCGCTCAATTTACTAATTTTTCTAGACCATTTCCTTTGCCTTTTTGCGATTAATAATTCTTGACTAGGGAAGTAAAGCGGAAAATTGCGCAAATGCGCGCAATTTCTCACATAGCTCACCTACAGCGTACCGTGATTCAAAAATTTTTGAAATTTTTCGCACGTATCATTCGAAAACCGCCCTCTACCCTTGATTCGTACAGTTTTATGCTATCACACAGGCAACAATTTCGTAATCTTCTACAACTAACAAAATCATGGATATTTCTGTACATCCCGAAATAGATCTGGAATAACAATGTCTATTCATGTAAATGTCTATTGTCTATTGTCTATTCTTCTGAATTTCTATTCATTTTCGACAGCACGTTTGATCCAACTTTTACAGTCTTCTTCTTTACACACAAAACATGTTTGATTGGATCGAAAATCTTTCCTAAGCTTACAACTTTGTTGTAGATAACGTTCGTAAGCATAATATGCGGTATCTATCGTCACTTTATCTTACAATCGAATCGTTGTAGTATTCTAGTCGGGTTTGGCAAAGAAGTTCTTTAGCGTTTGAGTGCTTTATTTGTTTTTTTTGCTGACATTGATTCATTATCAACGCTTATAGAGAGGGTCCAGTTTTCTCTCGTTTCCCCTTCTCATATCCTTGCTATTCTTAAAATCGCCAATCAACGCAATAAGTAGGAATATTGTTAGCTTGGTCCATTAGGTCACCCAACAAAATTCCTGAGAATTCGCTTTTTTGATTTCAACAATTTCGTTGTGTTCAACATAGTTCAGAAAAAGAAGATCATGCATTTTCCAGATTGTTTTTGAACGAAGATACCCTTTGATTCATGGCTTGGCGGCTGGAAGGCGGGATTCGTGAACTAATTAAGGCTAGGTGATGATCAGAGAGCACGCGCGCGGGGGAGACGCAGACTGCGTCGCGGGCGCGAGCGACCTTAACTAGTCACGAAGCCCCGCCTTCCAGCCGCCAAGCCAGTTCAATCAAAGGTTATATTCTGACCTATCAGGAGAGCTGATGGACAATCAATTCGTATATTCTCCAGATTTCGCCGCTTAGAGTGCTAGGCTCTCTAACAAAATCCATTTTTGCTTTTAGTTAAGGCTTTATGACTTATTTTATGACTTGGAGGATATCATGCTTATTGGATGTAACTACTATTAGTCGTGATCGTTGAGTTCCAAATTTCTTCGCTGATCTAACCGTTTTTAAACATCTTAAGACATTTATTTTTGTATTTTTGGGGTAAAACTTATGCACCAACCTAATATTATTGTCAAACTCATATTTTCTATCTAAAAATTTCGAAGGAATGTTTTGTATTGATTTAAATCAAAAGAACGCATTCCGCAGAGTGACTGTATGGATGAGTTCGCAGTTTTGGAAACATCACTGTACCGTTAAGCTGAATTTCCGGATTTTTTTCGATCCTAATATTTGTTGCCTTCGCTCAATGCTTTGTTGACCTCTTAGTAACTTGCTTACGATCCTTTCGTTTTGCCCGAGGCCGTCAGCTGATGTGCGACTCAGAGATTCTCGCTCATCATATGTCATCATCATCTTCATTGCAGGTAAACCTCTTCATCGACGATGCGACAATTTCAGCAGCGACATAACCTTTTCGACACTCTACATCGCTACAGCATGGTTCGTTTTTTAATCATTATTATCGTATAACCAATTTAGTTTTCTTTTTGGCAGAAAGCTATCATGAAATTTGACGTCTCGTCCGTCTCATCTCATCCTTCTGTGACTGTAAATTTTTGTTTGTCCTTTCTGTAGTTTTTCGTGGAAACACTTTGATTAGAATAAGGATTTTTCTTTAAAACTTTCTACAAAATCTGGGAGAATTCGCAGTGTATGTCATAAATTTGATATCCACCTGCTCGACAGTGTGGAGAGTCACACTAATTTACAGGGTGTTTGAAAAGTTCGTGTCCTTAAGCACTCCAACTGCGAACGCTGACTCAATTATTGCTATATGTATTCGCCAAACCTTGAAACCACTGAATCAACAAAGAAAAATATTTTTTGCTTCAAAATACCCTAAAAAATTTGGAAGTAAAAATTTTCGGCTTCCTTGGAGAGTGCGTTATCTAATTTGTTCTTTTTTTTCAACGCCGGAAAAGGGAAACAGCTTTTGGTTTTTTTACTGCAAATAGTCCTAGATTTACACTTTCTTTATATAACAAAAGTTCTTCAGTAGCTTGCTAAAGAAGATTTTTCGATGCGCTGAATCACAGCAGACAGGCGCGGCACCCCGTTTGCGCTAAAAAACTTTCAGTTTGATAAAAATTTGGAAGTCTTATTTCAACATGTATTTGTAGCACAACTCTCTGGCCTTCGTTGTATTCGTTTTCGAAAATTTTTCACGCTTGCAAAGGTTTTTAAGATAAGATATAAAAATTTCGGTGCTGGACTTTTTGACGAAAAAATCCTGAAAGTGGATCTATTGGCTTTCGAGGTACGATGTTCTTTGAACGAACTTACTTCTGCGAAAGTGAGAGCATATTTAAGAAACCTTGAAGAAAGGGCTTTTAGAAGGTATACTAAGTTTTCTGAGAATTATGTTTCCTTTTTTGTAACAAGCGTTTTGAGGAAAGGGGTTTGGAAAGCTATTTTGATGTGTTTCAATCTAATAAAAAATCAAAGAAACCGCAAAAACACCTAATTTTTACAGAAATAATGGTATTTAGGTCTGATGAGCACAATAAAACAAAAAAATCGTCAAAATTCGAATTGGAAGTACTTTAGGCCACGAACTTTTCAAACACCCTGTATGTGTGGCGAAGGGGGGGGGGGATGAGAGAGGAGACTGCTTTCAAACTACTGTATTCAGTCCACTATCATGCATGCGTTCTGGAGTCAAGATTTTGTCAAAACTTATGATTTTTTGTTCTATATAACTGAGGATGATTAATCTCCCTTTATCCCATACGGAACATCGAATTGAGAGCATTTTTGGTAAAATGTATGCAGTGTATGCGGTGTATAAATTTTGAACATATTTTAGATTTGGATGATTTCTATAGATTAAAAAAAGAAAACAAAGCCTTTTCATATTGACAGAGCTTCAAAAGTTAAATGGCAAAACTGTGCAAAATTTTATTTTTGTTTGCAACCGCAAATCTTATTAATTCAAGGTTTTTATTCCCCAAAGACTATATAGGAACAAACTCGTCCCATAAAAGCATATGTGGTCCCGAATTCGAGTTTTGAAAATCATATTTAAGTTTTGTAGTTCAGCGGCAGCACCTTCAGATGGAAGATGGGGATTTAATCATTTTTACACTCAAGGTTACTGCTACCACGCGCAGTAGGTGTGATAAACACGCAAAAAAAGCACCTGTTTTACGTTACGACACTAAACAAATCATTGAGTGACAGCTAGTTTTTACTAGTACGTGCAGTTCAAGAGGAAGCTCTCATTTACGACCTTGTTACTGTCAGTCTGAGCATTACATCAGTCGAGGTCATCTTGACGTTCTTTTCATCTCGTATTATCCTTCAATCAAAGTCGCCCTAATTGATGTGGGGATATGACCATCGTTAAGAAAACAAATGACGTGTTTTGGTGGCTACCAGTTCTATCTCAAACTTTTGATTATGCTCGCATGTGCTATGAGAATGAGATTTGACAGTTTACCTCTATCGAAAAATCGTAGTCAAGGGTTGAACATGAAATCAATGACTGCCTTTGATTATAATAATTTGTGATAAAGTTTCGTTTTGTGTAATGCATTCAGTAGCTGTTAATAGACTTTGATTGCGGCTAATTGAATTGGTTGCTATTACCTGTTTCGTTTCACTAATCCCACTTATATTATGGGAAAATCGAGCAAGTTGAAATAACCCAATTTTAGCATTATTGGACTCTTCCTCGGGTCGTTGATAAGGGAGGGAAGGGGATGAGGAGAAAAGCGGATACGGGTCCATGTAAATTTCTGTCTCAAAGTATTAGGCTGTCAAGAAAATAATGTCGTTTTTTATTTGCTTGCTTCAATAAAGCAAACAGACTCAACCCAACAAAGGATAGGGGATACTATTCGATAGAGCAAAGCCAGCTCTACAAGATGACGCTCATAATATTGCGCCAAGTTCGATCCACGGAAAATTTCAAAAACCTAAAGATTTTCAAATGTCTAAAAAATCCAAAAAAATCAGATCTCCGTCCAAATAATTTCTGCGGGCCTTCCACTCACAAGCGTCAATACTTTCGATATCAGACACCCATATGTGCAGTTGCTGTATTTTTTCCCCAATTAGAGACTGAGAAAACGAAAATTTTCATGATATTCTTAAAGCAATGCTGAGCCGTTCTTGCATATGTGGTTCTATACTACAAGCCTAGATTAACGTAACTGTAGATTTTCAGCCTTTTCCGAGAGGTAGTTTTCGAGAAATGTCGATTTTAGCACTGAAACTGAAAAGAAGGGAGCTGAATCCAATATTTCTCGAAAAGTAACGCTCGGAATGGGCTAAAAATTCACAGTTATAATTCTAGGCTTGTACCATAACACTACATATGCAAGAACGGCTCATTATTGCTTTGAGAAAATTATGGAAACTTTCGTTTCCTCTGTTTCTAGTCGAGGAAAAAACACAGCAACTGCACATATGGGTGTCTGATATTGAAGGCATTGGTGTATGTAAGTGAGAGGTCCGAAGAAAATTATTTGGACTGAGATTTGATTTTTTTGGATTTTTTAGACATTTGAAAATCTTTAGGTTTTGAGTTGAAATTTTCCGTGCATCGAACTTGGTGCAATATTATAAACAAAATCTTGTAGAGCTAGCTTTGCTCTATCGAACAGTATCCCCTACCCTTTGTTGGGTTGACTTTTGCTTTATCACAGCAACAAATAAAAAACGACATTATTTTCTTGACAACCTAATAACTTGCCCTAGTTCGCAATCCGAACTATTATCTGAGCAAATTTTTTTTGGTGTAGATTTATGCATGAGAGATTTGATATTCACACTAGGTAACTGTAATTATTTCAAGAAAACTAAGGGAAATTCGGTAGCGAAATGTTTCGATCTACTAAGGTATTGCAAAGAAAATAGACCATGTTTTTTCTGGCAGTTCTCCAAAAAATCGAATCTTTGGAAACGTGGAGCAGTTTTGCATTTTTTGGGAAGCATGGCTGCGTTTTTCCAAAAAAAAGAAGTTATTTATTTCTTACCTCCTTTCTCAAAAAAAAAATTTTTGCTGCGACCATTACACACCATCTCGGCCATTACATTTCGATATTTTGAGCATTTGAAGACGTGTCAGTAAAATTCGACTGCGCAAATTTCTGAGGGCTAAAATAATCACTTTTGTAATTTGTGCCGACTGAATTGGTTTAGCCACAAAATTTTGAATAATCACGCCCAGCTGATAATTTTACGTTCCTTCTAACCCACGTGTACTTCAGGTGGTTGGCATTCTCTCATGTCTGTTACAT
Source organism: Cylicocyclus nassatus (assembly GCA_958299035.1). Lineage (NCBI taxonomy): Eukaryota > Metazoa > Nematoda > Chromadorea > Rhabditida > Strongylidae > Cylicocyclus > Cylicocyclus nassatus. The sequence goes on from CATQJL010000316.1 coordinate 60,641,004, forward strand.
GTGGCCTTCGATGGCCTCGCATCACTTCCACTACTGGTAGCAGTCTCTTACCTTATGTGCGCTCATTACGGATGTTCTTCCCGTAACCGATTTTCCATCACCTACATTCGTGAGGTGTGGGCAAAAGCCAAAACAAAGGTAACTGTTTTTCTTTGTTTTGTGTGATTCTCCAAATTATAATATTTTAGACGCTTCTCCGAGTTTTCTCCATGACGGAATTATGTTTGCTGCGAATAGTTTTCTTGTCATTGCACGAATCTAAAGTTGATGATACCATAACCGTGGTAAGCTTTTTTTCGAAATGGTAAAATTAGCATACAATTTCGCTCGTTTCACAGTCATTGCCCTCTCCGAAATAGCTTAGCTGGTTGTTTCGCTGGTTCAAAGTTACCGGTGCCAACGTTGTGCCAGCGCCGATCCACCGCCGATCCAGCGCCGTTCCAACGCCGTGACGGAATCGATAGATCAACACAGGCGCGTCCACGAGAGTTCCGGCATGGTGCTAGAACGGCCCTGGAACGGCGCTTGCACGGCGCTGGCACGCGAGCGACTTCAAACCTGCATTAGAATAATTATTTGTTCGTTTCAGTTTTTGGCATACGTTCAATTACTAATCGCCTTCACCGACAACTTAAGCCTATGTTGTGAGCTAGAGGAGTCTCGTTCGTCAAGACGACGAGGCCTTCGATGGAACGAACGACCACAGGCTGCAGCTGCCGCATGATGGGCACATTTACCTACTTTATACAAAATTTATCACTCTTACATCGTTCCCAACATTGCCTCTACTTATCCGTTCAGTACTAGGAACGGCCAATGTTGATGATTTTTTGTAACATAATGATTGTTTTCTGTGCTGCAGGGTTGTTCGGGTATAATTTTCTAGGTGCTCACGTCAATCTACTATGGGGTGTACAAAATACCTGTGCTGTACATAATCTTGTGATCATCGCTTATAAATAAATATAAAACCTGTGAGTACTGGAGGCGCAAATCTTTTTTTATGGAGGACGCAAAGCAGTATTATGAACTTAGTATCAGATGCATCGCCTTATTATGATATTCCAACACTTATCGCGATTTGCCTTCATGTGCACTCGTACGATACTGTTCGTATTTTTTTGAAAAATTGACAAAATAAGGCAAAGCCGCCGATTCATATGCCATCGCCGCAGCGTGGCCATATCTCACTTCAGGGTAAAGGAATGCTTAATCCAAAGGCACCATTCGCTCAGCTCGGGCCTGCGAATCTTCTGATATTAGAAGTGCCCTCTTGGACACAGCAAGAGGCCAGATTTCAGCAACCGTTTTAGATTTTTGCTTACGGTGGTTTACCCAGTGAGTAAATGAATAAGCACACTGAGTAACCTACCGCAAGCAAAAATCTGAAGCGATTCGTGGAATCTGGCCCCTACTGTGTCCAAACAAGCACTTCTATAAATTAGAAGATGCGCCGCGCTGAGCTGAGTTGAATGGTATGGATTGTAAATTCCTCCACTTTGAAGCGAGATATGGCCACGCGCTGCAGTGATGTCACATGAATCGGGTGTCGCGGATTGGGCCCCCAGCTCCCAACGTCAGTGGTATAATTGCTCTCCTGCATCGGCGAGGGGAGCCAGGGGTCCGCTCCGTGAGAATAGTGAAGCGCAACGTGTGAGGTGGCTACCTGTGTAACTGCTCTATGGGCCTGCCACATGGGAACTCCATACACACTTAGGGGCCCTTGCCATCAGCCTGCTTAGTAGCTACTCGTCACTTGGGACTCGACCTATGCTTCCAGCCATCGACAGCTGGGGCGTGTACTCACAACCGTGGCACTTAGCATGCATCGTGCCAGCCTTCCTGCAGATGTTACCCATTAGGCTTGAGTACGAAATACACACAAAATGATAACACAATACTCCGGAGCCACAGTCGAGCTGTGGTCACCGCTCCAATGCATATCACACGAGTAAATGCCCACCATTTGTCCACAATCAATCCCTAGACTCAAACACAATGGGGTGGAGCACAACCAGCCAAGATCTTACAACCCTAGGGGCCAGCAGTATCGAAAACCCCCCGAGGCGGTGTCGCCGGCATGTGCCAGGTGCGATCGCACTCGGGGTTACCTCGTAGCGCGGGGTGCCAGTCCTCCGTGGCGTAGATGGATGTGACGCGTGAGATGGGATTGGCGCTGTATCGATCGATGGCGTTGAAGCGAAGATGGAACCCGACCGCTCACGATGGCGACAGCAGCGTAGACTGACTACGTGACTTAAACGAAAGCTGCGCAGGTGAGAGAGGTGAGAGGCGGGACAGCGCGAGGACGGCGTTTCAGGACCCCTTCGCACCGCGGCGGCGGCCTCCTTTGAAGGAAGTCGCGAATCCGCGACATCGGGCGACTTTGCGTCGTTATTCCAAAAATACGAGCGGTACTGTAGGCTTCTCAGCATGCGTACAAGTATACTTGTCACTAGCGGCAAATAGACTGACCGTTTACAGTAACGTCAGAGAGAAAATACGCACAGCAAAGAAGAGATCTCAAGCTGCACTGCTGAAGCGGAATAAAATACATGTATCAATGCGTGTTGATGTGCCAATGCTGAGTCTACTGCCTCTGCTGAACGATTCGGAGTGTCTTTGGGGTTCTAATGCATCATGCGTATTATAATGCAGCATGAGAGTGCAGAAGTGGTACGGTGTACAGTACTGACTACAAGAAATAATATATTCACCGAAAACATGTCATATTCCATGACTAGGAGACTAGAGACCGCTTTGCACACCTTATCCAAGGCCGTATTCACGTACATCTCCGCTGGGGAGGGGAGCGGACCCTGACAAGGGAAGGATATTTGGTCGAAGCGGCGTTTCCACATGAGTTGTATACTATCTTATAGAGCATGGAACGCTGATTGCTCTCTGCTTTCGGTATCTGCAAAGCGCTTCTGGAGTTCTCGGAATTTTTTGAAAGATCCAATGATTTGTCTAAGATAAAAGTAGGTATTGAGGTATTCCGACGCTTAAAAGGACTAACGACTGACATGATTTCTAGATTGAAGGTCTTTAATCCATAAAATGCCCTAGTAGTTTTAACGGCCCCATTTGAGTCACGGATTAAGATTCTGACTGATTTTATTGTATCGCTGCTTACAAATCTTTGCATACCATAACTCCCCTCTCAGAAGCGCTTTGTAGATAAAATTTGATTTGATTTGAAAGATTTGTAGATAAAGTATTCTTGAAATCAGCGTTCCATGCTCTATAAGACTGTGTACATGTTGTATAAAGACGCCGCTTCGCTCAAGTATCCGTTTCATGTGAGAGGGACGCGTCATAATTCGTTATTCTACCCTTTAGTTTAACGGGACGGCGGGTGGAAGGCGAACGCTCGCACCCTCGAAGTAGTCTTCGTCCATCTCGCCACCGCTCTCTCTTCAGTGCTTAGTTTTAATTAAGCTTCGAAGCTCCGCCTTCCAGCCGCCATTTCCGTGAATTAAAGAGTAAATATCTGTATTCTTTTTTCTCTGTTAGTGGCGTCATATCGTTACTTTAGATATCTGTATTCTTCTTTTTCTGTTTGTGTTATAAAGGTTCCTTTACCCTGATACTAGTATAATGGATGACAGAAATTAGCATACAAGCTGAGATTTTCACTGTTTCGTGTGATCTTATGAAAGACATCTATCTTTCCAGAAAGTCGATGAAAAAGCATAAAGTTGTGAGGATTTATAATAGCACTGCTAGGGATGTTTTCCACAGAACACATGTCACACATAAAAAATCAAAGTTATTTTTGAAATTTCTCCGAATTATATTTGGCAAATTTCCAACTCTACTTGTTGACGAGCTTAGACTTTCAGACTGCTTCAGGATTACTACCAGTGCTCCCAGAAGTCTATAAAAAACCTAAAAGGATGGAAAAGAAGAATAAAAGAATTCTTAAAATTCAAAGAAAACAATGGAGGTTGGAGTGCCCCCATGAAGTTATATAATTACTGTAAGTCATGTTGTGAGGGCATAAATGGCACAGCGGATAGCCCCCTATCCCTTCCCCATGTTTGCCAAATATGAGCTTGCCGAATTTTTCAGAGTTTTTCGGGGAAAGACGAAGAAAGTATAACAAAACTTATGTAACAACTTAATAGATGAAGCCTACACGTTGCAAGCTTCACTCGAATGCAGATTACGAAAAAGGTCTGATTGCGTTTGCAAGCTAAAAAAACGTATATTGTAAACCGCGTATAACCAGCCTCCAATCCAGCTTCTTTCAACAAAATTTTGCCATATTTCATAAAAGGGAAGGAGCCAAGTCACTTTGTTCCTTTATTCATCTATTTATTTACTTATGTGATACACTTTGTGATGTTCCAAAAACTCAAAAACTCAAGAAAAAACTTTGAAAAACAACACAAACGCAACGCACAAAAAGGGGCAGTAATGCTCTGATCCAGAGTGTGTCGTGACGGTAGAGTCCTTGCGAGATGATCAGGTCGTTTTCCTTCTTCACAGGTGGGAGTCATTTTCCGAGATCTTCTTCCCGAACTCAGACACAACGGAATGAGGAAATGGTTCTCAGGGCTCGGCTGACCGACATGACTTAGGGCGCCTGCATGCGCCAAGGACCCTGGGGGAGAGGAGAGGGGGTTTTGAAAAAAAGCTCACCCCTTTGTCTTTTCAAACGGCTATTCCACGCTGGGGAGCAGGCTGTGATCGCTCAAAATATAAGGAAAAATACAAAAAATAATCAGCACATCAATAGTGTAACACAAGGATTAGATGTGCGTTCTGAATTTCGTGGATGCGCGTATTTCCTACGAGGAGTCAAAACTCTAGAAAGAACTCTGTTCCCAATTTCACGGTAACTTAAGCAGAGCCCTCCCACTCGCATTCCACAAGGACCCATATCTACTCGGTTTTAGTCTCGTCTACAGTCTGATGACATGGGAACAAAGTACCGATTTATTACTATTCGCCGATACCGTAGCTTCGCAATCCCAAGGCGGTTAATCTCATTCTAAAGCTGGTGGGATAATCCTTTTAGAATAACACCTATAGAAAGTGACTCTTGTGAATGCTTCTTGTGCTTTTTCTAACATCTCAATGTCCTTTTCCTTGAATGGATTCCACACCGGGGTGCAACTCCAACTCCATTTCCGTTTCATCGGCTTTTAGCGGATTTCTGCATATGTAACAACATCTTGTAAAACTGTATGTAGCTGTAACCAAGAGTTTAACGAGCCAGTCATCAGAATTGAGGATGAAATTCGTATTTGAGGATTAGTAAATAAAGCTGAATTCGTTCTGAGCCGGCAAGAATCTGGTGACGGTCGATGAAAACAGACTTGATTATGTACTACTAGAATGTTTGCATCGGCCTGGAAAAGCCTTTGATTACCCTCAGCTTTTTTTCTCCTTTTGGATTTTCTTCTTGGTTGTCGTATCAGTATGTGGTCTATTTCCTTAGCACTTGTCCATCTGGTGGGCGTCAAGTTCATCTTAGCCATTGAGGCTTTCGAAAAAGAGTTTGCAATAACGAAAATTTTCAGAATCGACGAATTCAAACATGGCTTCTCCTTTTTTGTTTCGTATGTCAAGACATTTGTCACCCACATTCACTTCGCGGCATATCTCTTCCGATAGCGTAGAGTTGATAGGTAAAAGTTTGGTAGACATAAATTTTTCCAAACTTCACCCTTCACTTTGGAAGGGAAATCTTCTACGCCTACATTCAGTAAACGTGCTTACCAGATGGCTGTTCTGAATGTAATGTGGGCTGCGCCACACTGCTCCGCACAAGTTTAGTGTGGAATATCACGGTGTTGCATTATATCAGAAGTTTTGCCTTGATGAGCTGAGCACAAGTTCTTTACCAGTCTGTACCCCCCCCCCCCCCGTCCCCCTCCCCTCCACCCCCAAACTGGTCCTGAATGGACCGCTATCTGTGAAATATTAATGGAAAGATTTTGCAGTTTGTTGTTGAGTTTTATCCTTGTGATCTTACTCACCACGCACTTCAACATTAAAATCGCTCTAAGATTATCATATTTCATGCTTGATTGAAACGATTAAAGTGGCAACGTTAATCATAAATGAAGAGATTGATCCGGAAATCCGTTTAAAGTTCAGTGGGAATGAGTAATCTCACATTTCGAGTTTGTACCAAAATGATTGATATAAATTTCTGTACTCAAACATCAGCAATTCTCTCTCAGACTCAATTTGACACTGACACCTACTTCAGCCTATTGTGACACTGGGGGCCATTAGCGCAGACTCGCTTGCAGAAGCGTAATCACAGTAAATTCTTGGGTTAACTTTCCACGCAGTAATACCAGCGAGGTTCTAGCTTAAATGGACAGAGCTCTTAAATGCTGTTCGATTCACTATATGTACCTACCAGTGGCATACCTAGAATTTCCGTTCGGGGGGGGGGGGGGGGCGACAAATTTTTTTTCTGATACGCACCCAGAAAAAATTTTTGGTACCCTTCTCAAGATTTTCGCGGGCTCATAACCCCAAAACGCCCACGAAAAACTTTTTTTTATAAGGCTAAATTGAATTTTTAAAGAATTTTAAAATTATTTTAATTACTCACAAGAAATAAGTCTCTTGCACATTTTTATAACTCATGTGTAACTTTCAATTAAAAATTTCGCGACTCAATCTCGGGGGGTGGGGGGAGGCGGGGCGCCCCCCTCCCCCCGTTCCCCCACCCCCTCGGTACGCCACTAGTAGCTACACTGTAAATTCAAAATGAAAAAACACGAAAACGTGATTTTGCGAGTTTTGTGTGTTTGTAAAAAATTAAGGCATCTACTATATGCGCATATGCGTGCTTAAGAGGAAAACTCACTTATTCGCTTTTTAGGCTTCGACAAAGGCGATCCCGCCGCTATGTTGGCCATGGTAAAGAGGACGCAATGTCATGCTCTGATGCTCTTTCAAATTACAAACGAAACTTTGTTTAACAAACTGTAATCAGCAGATAAACGACTCAAAAATAAACTTTGCTGTTGGATCGTGCATTAGAGCAATTTTTTATATGTTGGCTTTCCCTCATTATTCAAATCATAAACAGATGCCGAATTGTCAACCAGCAGGAGAGAACCGAGCGCTTTCTCTAAGCACCAGTCCTTGAACAATTCGCCGGTCAGAAGTGTTTGGTCTCCTATCTTCATTTTTCTGCTCACGTTTTTGTTCTGTTGAGAAATCCAAGCGATTCAAGAAGAACTAGAAGGCTATTTTAGAGTCTCGCCTCCATGATAACAATCGTTCCATGCTATCTTGATATTTTCATGTCCCGAACGCATAACGGCGATTGAGGCGGAGCAGACAAGATGGATTAATTTCTGACAGCTTTGACATACTTCATCCACAGCTGGTGCCATTTTTCTCAACGTCCGCCTCAGCTTCATGTCTCGGCTGGCTCTGGCTTGTTTATTTTGCGCTTTGACTGATCTGAATGAATACATCCGTGATGCAGCTTGGCATTACAGAACTTGTTTTTCAGCAGCTAAAAAATAATTTCTGTCAGTTCCACAAAGTAGCTTACACTGCAGTTTGACGAATTATTTGGGGCCTCTCAGACCTGAGTACGATGCTCTTTTTTTCTTAGTATCGCATATAAACTATCGAAAAACGTATTCAGCTTTTCAGTAAAAAGTCAAGAGGGAAGTCAGTCTCGTAAGCTCACGCTACAACGTGCAATTTTTTTGTCAATTCGGGAAAGGCAGCCTCTTCAACCTTTAACAGATATATACGGCTTCTGTCATTGTTAAGATGAACAGATGCTCATGATTTTTTTGTGAACGTTGTTTGATTGATTAGAAACTACGGTGAGTTGTGACACAAAAGCTATTTTTCGAGTCGGAACAAGGAGAAAGTTTTGGTGTCATCTTGCTACTTTCCAACTCAAACATAATCTAGAAGCAGCCTGGTTGTGCTTTATAACCGTGATAAATTATGTTATAGCCCTTCTAATGACGAGCAAGATCTTTTCAAAAAATCTTTGTAGCTCTCAGTGTCTTTCGAGCAGCCCGAGTGAAAGCTGCAAAACAGCAGAAAAACTGAAGATGCATGCTTTGTGAGGTAGTGAAAATTTATTTTTCTATCGTAAACAACTGTCTGAGACACAAATGCTTTCAGCTGTCTCAGCTGTGCTTTTTTCGGGATACATGCCTCAACTGTTTACTTCTAACAAACTTGACTATGAGGTTTTTGTAATTTCGGGTGACAAGCGATTTTTAGGATGTCTTCGAAAATTAACTAATAACTTAAAAACAATAGATGTAATGGCGCAAAAGTTACTGACTCTAGCCGATGTCACTATATATTTGGTTTTTCTTACAAACTAAGTTTGAAGGAGTACTTTTTGTTATCTTCTTGCCTAACATTTTTTCAACAGCATGAACGCAGACCAATATTCGCTCTAAGATATTATATATTTTTTGCTACATTCGAAGTAGTTTTGCTCATTCAAACACTCCCTTTGTAATTCCTCTCAACCAATAACGGAAAGCTATATAACTTTTCTTGCTTCTACGAGATTACAAAGAAAAATTTTCTTATATAGCTATTTTTCTGGCAGAAAACAACCATTTTGGCATATCTATATTCTGAGGGGACGTCGCGGTTAACGCACCTATGAATCTACCGCTGCTGCAATTTTTTAAGAAGCTGGCATCAAGAGAATCAACGGACTGAAGACAACCATTCCATTCCAAGTTTACACCTCTCTATTTATTTATTTATTTATTTATTTGAATACGTCACAGGCGCGCCATAGTGTCGGATTAGTAACCAACAGATTCTTGAAATAGAAAAAAAATCAGTGTTAGAAATACACAAACCCAGAGACAAGAAAGCCTTAACGCGGAAAAATAAGATAGCTTTTTATATTTATATCTATTTTATTTTTATTTTTATTTTTATTTCTATGCCAAACGAGAAATCATCTAATTGCTGTCTTTTTCTCCCCACAATCCAATTTTGTTGCAAATAGTTTTTAATGCAGAAAAAGATCATTTTGCTGATTATGGTGAACAGTAAGCTACCTTTTGCATGGTCGTTCTCATCTGCATTTCCCATAACCCTATAGCGGAGGTCTACTTGTTTTCAGGAACGTTTTGAGAATAACTGCTAAAGTTCGCAGTTTCCATTGAGTTAGTACAGACCGTGACACACCTCCCTGCATACGAAAATGACTGTCTTGACTTTGAGTTTTTGGTAAAGGAAGAAAAGACACTTCTTACTAGTTTCCTCTTAGAGCGAAAAACACTATGGCAGTGAGCAGTGAAGCAGTGATTCCAGGTTCATATTCAACGGCTATTCGGCTAGAATTATTTGCTGAAAAAAGCAAAAAATTAATTTTTCTGACATAAATATACGAGTAGCCTAAATGACAACTGCTTGAACGCGACAAGTATTTCGACGCATTTGCGGGTCCCTAATACTACTAACACGCTCAACGCGCACTTTTCAAAAAATGCGTTCCCACCCTGTCATCTATCCCCATTGTGGTAAAACTAGGGGCCGCATGCACGAACAGGAGAGCTGGGGAGGGGATCGCAGCTTCAGAAGAAAGCTTCATATCCTGAAGCTCCGAATTTCTGGATTTCACGCTGTCTACCTGTCCGTAAGTATTCCTACCACCCTTTACTATGAACATATTGAACAGGAGCAAGAAGCTGTACAAGCCGCTTTTTTCCAGCTTTTTGTACGATCCCCTGGTGATCCCCGGGGGACGACCGGTTCTTCTTTAAAGTCATTTTTCTTTCTGCGAAGTTAACGAAAACCATCCAAAGTTGTACTGAACATCTAATACAACAGTGCTCAGCATGTTGCTGATGAGAACAAATGAGTTTTTGAAAAGTCGAATTTTCCGGTAAACCTCAAATTTCGACCTGTGGATCATCGAAAATTTCATGACTTCAAAACATCGATTGTTCTTACCAGAAATATGATTAGCACTGTTGGGTTAGATAAGCAGTACAACTTTGGAATGTTTTCATTACCTTTGAAGAAAGAAAAACGACTTTAAAGAAGTGGCGGTCGTTCCCCGGGGATCACTAGGGGATCGTACAAAAAGCTCTAAAAATCCGCTTGTTCAGCTTCTCGCTCCTGTTCAGTATGTTCATAGGGTTGTTTCATACTGCCGCACTGACTGCAGCAGTCTGCACTGACCGCAGCAGACTGCAGCAGACTGCAGCTGACTGCACTGACTGCAGCAGACTGCAGCAGACTGCAGCGGACTGCAGCTGATCGCACTGACCGCAACGACCGCAGCGGCTGTAGCATGCAGGCGGAGAGGATAAATAGTTGTGCTTGAAACAAACAACAACAATATATACGTAAAAGCAAAAGACAACAAGGTTTAGAATGTTACAAAACAGGTATATGCAATGATAGGAAGAATTAGAACAAATACGAACATACTAAAGAAAACTATTGCCAAAATTTGATTGAGAAGAATTCTGATCGAACTTATGATCTTCTTATGAGCAAATCACGCTGTTTTGAAAATCGCGGTTGTTTTTTCTTTCAAGAAAAGAGGCTGCGACCGGTGCGTTCAGTGTGGTCAGTCCGGTCAGCTGCAGTCAGCTGCAGTCTGCTGCAGTCAGCTGCAGTCTGCTGCAGTCTGCTGCAGTCTGCTGCAGTCAGTGCGGCAGTCTGAAACAACCCATAGTGAAGGATGGTAGGAATACTTACGGACAGGTAGACAGCGTGAAATTCAGAAGTTCGGAGCTTCAGGATATGAAGCTTTCTTTTAAGCTACGATCCCCTCCCCAGCTCTCTTGTTCGTGCATGCGGCCCAAGGAGAACCTAGAGGGAAGGGATCTACCCGCAAGGTTAACTAATCTCTCCGAGGTTGGAAGCATTTGTACTAGGTTGTCCCGAATTCTATCCGATATTTAGTTGCCTTGTGTTCAACCCAGTTATTTTCAAAAAAAAAATCTGCACTTATTGCACCACTAGCTTGCTTACCCGGCTCTGCCCGGCCCTGTGAAAACACTGTAATAAAGGTCCCATCCCTATCCCTGTGAAATTCCCAGCCCCGTAGCTCAAACTTTGCAAAAAAACCGATAAAATCGATAAAAGTAATCGATAATCCTGAAAACTAATATAGTATTCGGAATGCCCATGCTCGATTACCCCCCTGTGCAAACTCCCAACCCTGACTCAAACTTTGCAAAAAATCGATAAAATCGATAAAAGTAATCGATAATCTTGAAAACTAATATTGTATTCGGAATCCCCATGCTCACTTACTCCCCTGTGCCAAATTCCAGCCTCGTAGGCGAACTCTGCAAAAAAATCGATAAAAATCGATATTGATCGATGACGAAAAGTAGCCTATGACACCCGTCGGGGCCCGAAGTGTATGTGTGCCAAGTTTGGTCCAGATCGGTTCAGAAATGGAATTTTCTATTCACATACGTACAGACATACATACAGACATACAGACATACAGACATACAGACATACAGACATACATACAGACAAACAGACATTCAGCTTTATATATAAGATAATGAATACCACTTGAGAATCTTTTCTTGCTTTTTTCAATGCTGACTGTATCTTATGGGAATGATTTAGGATCAGAAAATTCCAAGTCACAAAGCATAGCAGTCAAAAAGCAGTCATGCTCAAGAAAGATGTTCTATGGAGAGAATCCTCGCAATGTCCTCAGATTTTACCTATGTGAGATTTTGAGTGGACAGGGTGTAATGAGCTAACATATGCACTTTTCTACTCCAAGATTGAGGTTCACTTAATTCCTAAATTTGTTCTTGAGCATTGCAAATTCTCCCAGATAATCTACAAGGGCAACAATCTACGCATAGCGACAATTGATGTACTCAATATTAGATGTTAGAACAAAGCAAGAAAAGCGACCATCAACCGATTAGCTTTTTTCATCCACAACAAGTTAAGAAAATCAATCATTAAAAGCCGGCTGAGCGGAGGAGGGCTCAAATAGAGGCTTTTTTTCACTTGTTCACAAAAATTGCTATGAAGCCAAAAATACACAAATTTTTAGCTACAGTATAACCTCTGGGATATAGGCTACTCAATGATGGCTAATAAATGTGTCGAACTATCGATAATGAAGGCATTACTATGTCAAATTAGATGGTTTTGAAGAAAATTTTTAAATATTTTCCAAATTTTCGCTACTCTCTCGTTCATTCTCTTTATGCATTATACTGTTACTATGAAAGAAAAGAACTTGTTTGATTGAACGAAACAAATCAAACAAATTCTTCGGAAACTCGTGAAAAAGTGTATTTTTCCGTTATACGGACCCATTTTTTTTCAAATGTTTTCCATAAAAATCCGTTCTTCAAGATAGAAATTTTTTTCGTAGATCTTATGAGGACTGTCTCCTTGCCACGTTCAAGATAAATATCAACAGGTTTGAGGCCAGTTTGAAAAGTTTTTTCAAAATCATTTCCGGTGACGAGAGCATTTGAAATGATTCGATAGCTGTTCAGGGGTTTTCTATAAGAGCAATTTTAGTTTAACAAAACATCATATCTCTTCCATTGTTTCCGCCATGCGACCCGGAAAAGAATGTAAATAATGGCTTGAATTACCTGGCTGCGAATTGTTTCGTCGTTTACATGATAGAACATTAGAACAATAGCCCACTTCTCTGTTTTGGGAAAACCTAATGTGTTTATCAAATATAGAATGTCATTTTCATGATGTTAGCTCAATCATGAAACTGTTGGCTAAAAATTGGGTCGTTCTTGAATAAAAATCAGATTGAACCTACTTTGATAAATAGCCTAATAAAACGTGCTAAACATGTGATGACATGTCAGTTTTTTGACACATGCAGGAGGTTGACTCTCCATCCCGTCAAGTTTTTACCAAATTTGGTAAAAGAATACATCAATATTCTTTTTTTTGGAAAATGGGTCCGCATAACGGAATAGTACCGAAAAAAAAGTTATAGCGTCTTGAAACAGAAAAAGTGCAAATCGGACAGAATTTTTGCAACAGCCTATATATTGATATATTAGGTTGTCCGGAAATTAATGCAGGTTTTGATTTCCAGCCGCAATAAGTCATACATTTCTCATTTTTGAACAGGTTGCAAGGTACTGTTCGATAGAGCAAAACAAGCTCTACAAGATGGCTATCTTGCTTTGGCAACAGCTCTGATCCACCACGAGTTTGGATCCAAAAACTAAAAAGATCCAACAGCCCGAAAAATCGAGAAAAATCGTAACTCAGTTCGTAAAAATCCTACAAAAATTCTAACTTGTTCACGTAAACACAATCCACATAAGGCATCTATATACGCCGTTGCCGTATTTTTTTCGCTGTTAGAAATCAAGAAAACGGAAATCTTCGTTCATCTGCTAAAGTGGTGCTGCACCGTTTGCACATAGGTAGTTGTATACTACAAACTTTTAGAAGTACAAACGTAAATTTTCAGCTCTCTACAAGCTTTAGTTCGCGAGAAATTCAAATTTTAGCTTGGACCACATGACTAGGGAAAACTGTTTTCGATATTTCTCGAGAACTAAGGCTTGTAGAGAGCTGAAAATTTACGTTTGTACTTCTAAAGGTTTGTAGTATACAACTACCTATGTGCGAACGGCACAGCACCACTTTAGCAAATGGACGAAAATTTCCGTTTTCTTGATTTCTAACAGAGAAAAAATACGGCAACGGCGTATATGGATGTCCTATGTGGATTGGGTTTACGTGAGCAAGCTGAAATTTTTGCAGGATTTTTATGAAATGAGTTACGATTTTTCTCAATTTTTCGGGCAGTTGAATATTTTCAGTTTTTGGCTCGAAACTCGAGGTGAATTAGAGCTGTTGCTAAAGCAAGGTAGCCATCTTGTAGAGCTTGCTTTGCTCTATCGAACACTACCTTGCAACCTATTCAAAAATGAGAAATGTATGACTTATTGCGGTTGGAAATCAAAACCTGCATTAATTTCCGGACAAACTAATATATTAGGTTGGTGCAAAAGTTTTTGCGCACGATTTTCAAAAATTCATAACTTCCGATTTTTTCAACCAATTTGGCCGCTTTTATTTTTGTATGAAAGAGTAACTCATGCTCTTCGTAATGGCATCTTAGCTGCTTGCTAATGATCATCTGTTTCATAGATACGAGCGATAGAAAAAAACTGGTCAAAATTTGAATTTTCTGTGTAGGGTCATAAAAAAACGGAAACTTGCAACAAAAATCGGAGCAGTCAGCATTGTAGGATCTTGTACCAGTTCTTTCTAATGATGCAAAGTTTGCGTCGATTGTGCGTCTCTATCAAAAGTTATGATTTTCGAGCAAGCAATACAAAAGGGCGATTTTGATTTATTTCGGCATTTTTCAGGAAAATCATAACTTTTGGTAGAGACGCTCAATCGACGCAAACTTTGCACCATTAGAAAGAGCTGGTAAAAGGACCTACAATACTGACTGCTCCGATTTTTCTTGCAAGTTTCCGATTTTTTATGACCCTACACAGAAAATTCAATTTTTGACCAATTTTCTTCTATCGCTCGTATCTATGAAACTGATGATCATTAGCAAGCAGCTAAGATGCCATTATGAAGACCATGAGTTACTCTTTCATACAAAAATAAAAGCGGCCAAATTGGTTGAAAAAAGCGGAAGTTATGAATTTTTGAAAATCGTGCGCAAGAACTTTTGCACCAACCTAATATTATATTGATATACATATGTATATCGTATATATACTTAACATATTTTGTATTCTTTCATAGAACATTTCTTCGAGGCATAATTTCTTTTATGTACACACTGCTTGATTGTGAAAACTAGAGAAGAGAGTGATGTTACCGTAGGATCGCTAAGCTCTGTACACAAAAGCGAAAAAGTTATCGAACTGAGAGACATGATGCTTACAGTTAAGCGACGGAATATTTGGAAAAGATCCTACTTGAAGTCTCTGGTCTTACGTCAAAATAGACACATACGATTACTGAATTTCTCGTCTTCAAAATATATCAGTGATCAGTTAAGGTCAAGGTCCACAATACTGCCCTAAGCTTTGAGAAGAAAAAAATTCGACTGCCCCTTAGAAATGAGAAATGACTTAGTGTGGATCTAATCTTACCTCAGATATGAATGTAGTACGTGGATGAAAAAATCTTTCGTTTTTTTTCAGTAGAAAACCCTCTCATCTTATTGTTTACACTGGACTGATGGAAGCGTTGTGAACGGTTGTTAGTAATTGTTGAGTTGTCCCAAAAATAACGCCTTTTCAAATAAACCAAATTATTTTAGTTTTCCCTACCGACTTAGGCTACTATCTGATAAAGACAGCAAGCTCTACAAAACGAGCACCAAAGATCCATCTATCATCAAATGCAGGTAAATCTCGGAACCAAGAACTAAAATTTTTCAACTATTCTCGATACACACATAATTACAGGGTGCGTCAAAAGTCTGGGAGCCTAGTACTTTTTCGTACAAAATGAAAAGAGAAGTACCTAGAAACGAAAAATTTGGCGCAGACATATTTCGAACCATTGCAGATACAGGACAGTTCTTGAATTGCAAAATTGCTTCTTTTGGCTTCCACGCGGCCATACAAAATCTTAGCAAGTCCACCTGTCACGGCACGCAGGTAGTCGTAATGAAATTCGCCCCACGCCTTTAAAATAACTGTTTCTTTTACCTTGGCAGATGTGCAGCACAATAGAGTAAGCTTTTATCTGCAATATACTTCCAAAAGAATTTTTTGCATTGCTTAGAAATAAAAATATTGCTTTTTAATTAGAAGCATGTGTACGTCGCATACCGGGATTGGCTACAATTGCGTGAAAAAAAACTTAAAATTATCGTTTAAAAAGTATAAAAAGTGTTCCCATGGCCGAATTTCAATAGATTCTAATTCAGAAGACGTATGCAAAAAATATAGCTTTGGTTCCAGTGCCTGTTGCGCTTCTACAGCTTTTAAATTTGTTCTGAAGAAGGATTTCCACTGGCACATAGATAACATTCGCAAACTTTTATTTTCCGTTTATGCAAGAACAGCTCTTGGCAAAAGCAAAACTACGATCCAATAGCGCGAAGCCTCTTCTATATCGTGTGCATCGAAGTGTCGTAGAATATTAACATTATTTCTAGCTATAGAAAAAACTGTAAATACCAAAAATTCTGGTTTTTTCGCTATGCAAAAGTCCTAGTTTGTTAATTTCCAATCTTACAAAAACATATGGCCATTCCCAGCTAGATAAAGTATATTTTGTAGAGGATGAACGCAGCATCATGTGGCATAAAATTGGAATCAAAACCATAAGTACCTTTGTAATTGCAATACTGCAAAGTTAGGCTTCCATATTTTTGACGCACCCTGTATTATAAGGTACGCATAGATTGCGAAGTTATTTTCGCTGCTCATTAAGGAATAAAAATGGACCGAAAATGAAAAAACATCACGTTGCGCTTGCATTTTCTGTCGAGTAGTATCAAATCTTCGGAAAACTGTTCCATTTATCTGGGAAAGGGGTTTACTTTTGAAGGAAACTAATGCTATATTCTACTCGATTCATAAGTTCTCATGACTGCGGCAGACATCGGTCGCGGAAAACGTTTTTTCGCAGTGGTTGTAAAACGGACATCTATTTTGCACAGACCTATCAGTCGCATGATTTACAACGCCACTAAAGTGCTTTTTTTCTTGAAAAGAGCACACGAGCACTATGCTCGCTGCACACTGCAAATATCGTCTGTCATGATCTCATATTGATACTGCTCCGCTAAGCTCACCAAAAATGTTGATCAAAACTCAAATAAAAATTTCTTACAACAGGTTTAATGGTTGAGTATGCAGCGATGCCTTCAACGACCAGTTTTGCGCTTTCATTAGGATCTTTGTTCAGTTTATTTTCAACTCTAATCTTTTCCATCCAAAATGACTTTTCACGTTCTATTCAAACGTTTATTTTCCTCAAACTTTTTTCGCGCATTCCCTCTCGTACAATGTCTGTTTTATAGATTTTGTTCATGGATGACGAAACTCCCGGTTGGTTCACTTTACACGAAGGTGTCTTGAAGATTTGGGAAGGCGTGTGCGTTTTGATCTTAGAAGAAGAACTTCAGCTTTGTAAAGTTAGAAACGGAAAAATATTCAAGATTGCTTTGGAATCTTTCAACCTTAAGAAGGTCTGACCTTGATTGATTGATTGATCGATTCAAATTTTTTTCTCACTTCATCATTTGTAGGTTTCATCCGACGGTTTCTGGAGTTGTGTAGAAATATTGGGAACACTGGAACCAGGACATTGTCTATTCTACTATCACGCTGAAACACCTGACAATGCTAAAATCATGCTAAAGGTTGGAAGAATGTGGATCTGAGAACTTTTGCACAGTTTCAATCTTCAGAACATATCAAATTCCACTGGCAGACAATTTTCATCACTATCAATTCGGCTTGATCCGGACCCACTACGAACTCGGAACACAAAAGAAGTTTCGAAGCGAATCTCTACGTGGTCCCAACTCGGACAGCATTTCTTCAAAGATTTTCGTCTCGTATTTGATGCAAATATGCCTTTGTGATGTCCTATACCTCAAGATCTCTCCAAAAGATCACATGCTCCGGACTGCACTTTATGATCCATTGTCGGGGAATATGGTGGGGTTTTGAGTGATCTCTCTCGCCTACAGCAATTAATTGCACCACTGAACAGAACGCGCCTGTGCTCGAGCGCTGTAACACACTTCCTATGGAAAGGAAATGTGATTCTCACATGTAGTTCACTTTTGTTAATGTTGCTGTTATGTAGCAGTCTGTATGAAAATGCTCAAACTATCTTATAAGCTAATATTTAAGGATGTAAACCATACTTCACTATATAATAATTCAGAGTAAGCAAGCGACGTTTAAAACAAATCAGTCACGGGAAGTGACCAGCTTACCAAAACGAAGAGTGCACCAAATTTATTGGGCTCTTTGATAAGAAGAAATGAAAGCCAAAAAATCAGGGTTCGGTAAAATAGTTCTTCCTTTTATTTATAAACAGCCTGTTTTCTGATGTCATGAAAAAATTTGTTTGGAAATTTCTCGTACTTTCCTCGTAAGTGAAAGGGATTCACCCAATCTAGATGAGATGCCTTGAGCTAAGTATCAGCATCATACATCTATACGCTCTACCTATTCTGCACCTCTGAGAAATTGGTAGCGATCCCCGTTCTGAGTACGGTAGCTATACGGTAGGCAGATAGTTCATAGCAGCAGCTAAAGTACATACTATTTTTTATTTCGCCACCGAGTAATGTAACTAAGCAACAATCTAAAGAGATTTGTTAAGATCAATAGAAATGGTTACCCATTGTACTCCTATCGTATCCGAAAAAGCACTGCTATCAGAAAATGTGCCTCAAGCCGTTTAAAAGACATCCTTGAATTTCTCTATTCTCACCCGACGGCACTAGATGCGAATTTCTTGATTCCGGCTGCTACCACCTATCACGAGCGGTATTCATGCATCACACAAAAACAAGTCAAGTGGAGAACGAACAAAAACTTTTGTTCAAAAGCAAAGAAAACCGAACAGTTTACAGAGTGTGGAATGACTTGTTCGAAAGTCTCTGGTGTTTTGCGCAATGTGTCCAATAAAGAAAATGTATGTTTGCAGTTCGTACGTATTCCTCCAGGTTTTTGCTGAAGTTTAACTGCGTGAACTTTTTGAGTCGCTTTAAATTGTGCACTTTCTTTATGCTATTTAAGAATTACGGGAAGCTTTGTTCCTACTATTAGGAAGTTTGCGGAGTTAGCATCTTTCAATGACATGCATGCGCAGGCTGTCCCATAAGTATATGTTCGTTGACCGCACGGACAGGACATCACTGCGGAGAACGCGCAGCGATTTAAAATGCTTTCTCCAGTACAAATTCGCCATTGTACAGATCGTACTCTCGCGACAATTCAGCCGCGCCGCGGGTGGTCCGCGACGTTTGAGCAATCCGTGCGTTTAACGAATCGACACAAACTGTCTGGTCGTTATCATCTCTCTTCGCACAAAGTCTTTGCCAAACTGTACCGTTGTGTAGGGCTGACTTAACTTAATTTCAAAGTATGGAGCGAACTGTTGTCGCGAGGGCAGCATTTCGAGAAAAGGAAATAAAATTAAGCTGAAAGCACTTATAGTACCTAACAGGGCCCCCAAATCTAGTGTAACTCTGGTGCCGTATCTGGCGCGCGCGTGTTCGATAGGATTGGCCCGGGGCTAACTATGCGGCTAGAGGAGCCTAACTACTAGAGATTAATACCAAAGATTTATTAGGCAGACAGAGGGCTACAAACTACAAGACAACTGCAAGAAATCTAACCCACAAAAGACACATTAGAAAAGGCAACAGCTATAGAGGGAGAGAAGAAATCTCACAGAAGAAGTGAAATTCAGAAAGGAAATGAGTCGACCAACGATCCGTCCGTCCACTGTCTGGTGGCTAAGGTATTTATGTGAGCCCAAAATTAATTAAGCTCCAACTCCCTCGATCAAAGACATTATGCACAATTAATATCGCCGTGTCATTTACAAATATGAAACAATGGTGTGCCTTAATATTCCGACCACCTGGCACCATGCACAGCATCGTGTCAGCATCGTTGTCGCTGTTGACGCGTTGTTGATGTTATACAGGTACAATGTTGATAACCTTCTCGATATCCAGCGATAGAATAGTTGTTACTATACGTTGCCATTACATCCTTCGCTTCGGAGAAGATCCGTCTCGGATCTTTAAGGAGCCGCTGTGCTTGCGCAACGAACGGCCAGAGTAATGGAAAGGATGTGGAAAGGGTTGGAGCTCTTTTTTTTTGTTTTGGTGTTGTTTGGTTTTTTTTCAAGAGCCCACCTAAAGGGCGAACGGATGATTTGTAATACAATTTAAATAGTCTACAACAAATATTGCAGAAAAAAATAACAGGGAAGTGTTAGACGAAAGTTACTATATCGCAGGGATACGGTAGTAAGGGCGAGACGAGAATGACGTCATCACATATTGGTGGAGCCGGTAAGGCGACGATGACGTCATTGTTATAGTGGAGTTGAGTCACTGGTCTTGAAGATGACGATGCGAAAGGACACGTTGTTGAAATACATCGATCGTTGGATAATCCACTTTGGCATTGCTCTTAGTACAAGCCGGTTGTCTGTAGATTGGTTTTTCTTCTTATCTTCTTTTGCATTCTTCTTTTGTAAATGTATCGTCGGTAAGAGAGACTTTTCCTTTCCAGCATGATCGTTGACAGGAGCTACTGCCCATTTCGTTGTTTCAACCGTGGAGTGTGTAATCGGGACTCCGGCTTCGTTTTCTACATCTGTTACGAGGCAACTGAAAATAAATTTTGTGAAGACACCTCTGCTGTCACCCAGCTGAACCTACCCCGTTTCGGGTTTTAGCTTTGGTAGGTTTTTTTCTGTTCTCTCAAAAAAAAAGAAGAGCATTTTCCTGTAAAAAGTTGAACTAAGAAACCATTCTTTCCTCTTACAGCTGCGGCCATCTTTTTCTTGTTGTTACTGGCATACGCCGTCTGGCGACGCTACAAAGAATGGAATCAGTCGCGAGTGATTAGCCGCCACGCAAGAGGACATGCAACTCCTCCGGCTCCGAGGGAGGAGCCGCAGGCTCCGCCTGTTTATGTAATGGCAACGTATAGTAACAACTATTCTATCGCTGGATATCGAGAAGGTTATCAACATGATGCCATCAACAACAGAAACAACTCCTAGCTCTAGTCCAATAATATGGGAGGACTTAACAGTAAGCGGATCATCTGAATTATTGCGAAGTCCAATGTTGAGCAGTTCAACATCGTTGCGCTCTTCAAGTCCAATACCGTGGCGCTTGCCACTACGGCCTATTTCCAACCTTAGTATGCTTCACATAAATAGACGAGTAAGACGCGTCAGAAGAAGAAGAACATCGCGAGATCATTTTGGCAATGCGTTCATGCAACCTTCTAGGGTTGAAACCATCTACTGGAGCTGTCTCAGACCTATAATAACTTGTCGAGGGCCCAATCTGATAAGGGTTTATCATTCTGTCGAAAATTTCCACAGTTCAGTACGACCACACCCAAGGGATTTACCGCCTATCGATCCATCAACGCGGTGTACTATCTGTCCTACGACAGAACACCTTTTACGCCAGTGCCAGAGCCTACAACCATTATGGCTCAAATTCACCCACATTATTTACTACCAGGTTGGTCAGAGATGTGCGCGAATTCATAGAGAGTTCTCGTATGAAAACTGTCTAACGCCTCTGCGCTGTAACATTTGTCAACTAGTAGATCACCCTGCAGTATTATGTACTTCAAGATCATACGTCATTATACCGGTCGGCGATGAAAACCAAGAACTCAACGACGCGTCATGTTCACCTACACCATCTAATGATGCCTTCTGAACAACATTTGGTGCCTCATCCTTCTAAGGGCGCGATATATGTGGCATAGGAATAACATGTTTTTTTTCCTTTTTACCTTGACGACCATAGTTAGCTGTGAATTGTAGTAAAATCTTGTAATCTCCTCAGTGTAGACAAGGAAGCATATGTAGACAAGGGCTAATTCACTTATGGAAGGTCGCCAACGTGATTCTTTTATGTCATATCACGTTCCTCTGACAATCTCGTTAAATGCTGCGCAATCTACATATTCACAAGATTCTCTAACCCTATCTACAGCTGGCTCCACCGCAACGAATAACAACAACAAAATCTTTTACATCGAGATTATCGTCTCCGCGGTTGATAAGAAAAGACGGAATACGCTTTCAAAAGAATTTTAAGAAATAGTGAGAAACGCGGCCAAAGTAGTAAGAGACGAAAACAAGTCATTTCACTCTAAGAGCGAACACAAGCCAAGCCAGCCCAAATCTAAGACTGTACTTATGTCTGTAGAGGATAACCCTATCTATAGATCTTTTAAGATTCTCAACGAGCGCGCAGAAAAGTTCTCTGAGGCTACAGATAGAACATTCGAAGAGTTTCTAGAGGAAGATAGAGATATAGCCAGTCGCTTCAAGATTACGCATGCAGTCGCAAAGAGCTTACTCCCTATGTTCCTAACCGGGTCAGCGAAAATCAAGTATAACACCATAGAAATTAAAACGATCTCACTTGGGAACAATTGGTAACAGAGCTAGCAACTAGATGTAAAAATGAAGCACTTTTAAGTAATGTTCGGGACGAGCTTCATGGGCTCACCCAGGGGAAAGACACAGTTGGTGATTTTGCCAGTAAAGTATTGGCTAAAACAAAACTTTCATTCCAAGGGCAAGATAGAGGACTAGTCAAGCAACTCGCAATAGACTTCTTTATCAAGGGTCTTCGACTAGACATTAGGAAGGCCATTCGCCGTTTGCCTAAGCATGAAGAGTTTGAAGACGTGCTGTAGCGCCGAAAAAGAAGCACGTATACTAGAACAAGAAAGACAGGAAGATCAAGAAGTACTCAGATCCATAAACTCCTTGGTAACTGACGATAAGATAGATAAGTTGCAAACTCAACTAAACAACTTGACCCTGGGCACTGACTCTGGTTGGAATAAAAGGGCTAACTGGGGACCGCCCAATAATAACCCAATAAGCTTGAGAGGCCGAGGTCGGGGTAACCGACGTGCAAGTTTTGATAGATCACCAAATTTAGGGAATTGAGGAGGACTGAGTAGAGGATTCTTTAGATCCAGGGGATCGGGATCTTTCTTGCCTTCGAGAAACTACCCTTCATTTCCCTCAAACTTATATTACCCTCAGTCGTATCCCTTACGACCACCGTACTATCCTGCTAATCAGCCTAGAGCTTCGGCTAGACCCAGGCGACTGCCAATCGCGCCAACTACTAATCTCTTCTGTTTAGCCTGCATTTTCATCACTCTTACTCCATCTGTAACAGATGACTTCCAGATTTGCGGAACATCACAATTCGCACAGGTATTGTCATTACCTAAACCTGTGGCTTGTCACGTTTGCTGAGGAGCCGATGATACGTACGAAGGTTCAAGTTTTCAATACCAAAAATGATCCGTTACAAGTCGCAGGTGTAAAGTGTTTCAAAGACGTCATCAAAGTTTCAGTATATAACATCCTTTGCATCCGAATTTCATACTCTGTTATCGAACGACTACGACTTCGCGTTTCTGCCGAAGAGCCGGTTAGCCAAAGTAACGTACATGATCCGAGGGCATATTTTGCATCAGGTCACAGAAGGACTCCATATGACTTCTGAAATTAAGGATATCAACGCTTCTTTGCCACTTTTGGGTTCAGCCACCCATTTGCGTAGCTTGTACTCTATGGAAATTGGAGAGATAGCGTCTTTTGATGGCCGATCAGTAGTCAGCTTCTTAGCCGACTTGAAGAATTGTTCTATGAAAGATGGGAAATGCCTTACTCCAGATGCAGTCGTGATATGGGAGCCAGTACAGACCCCTCCCCCCCCCCCCTTTTGTAAACTTGAACTTATAGGCATATATGACGGTCTTATAACTACCTCTTACGTGGTCATTCTCGAGAAGAACTAACCTTCGAGTTTCATAATAACTTTTATGCTCAAGCAAACCTTATGAGACACTGTAGTATTCAAAGTGTTCTTCTGACCAATTCCAATCAACTTTTAGCATTTCTCCAGATTCCACCCGGTCTATCTGTGCAGAATTTTCTAGCGAGTTCACGTCAACGATCGAAGCGGGATTTGCGGAAATGGATAGACGCCGAAGGACATATCTCTTCGTACGAGCTGGTCCTTAAAGAAGTTGTACCATTAATCGCTTGACTCCACTTTATAAGAGACGTGCAACAGGTACCACCATCCCATGTTAGACCCATTTCAGAGCCGATCCTCCTGGAAGAGATCAAGCGATGGAATATTTCCAACACAGATTTTCGGTGAAGGATCTAGCTTTATGCTGAAGAGGCGCCGCACATCAGCCCCCTACGTACAGTCAGATACGGAGAATACGGGAAGAACCAGTTGGATTTATTCAAGAGGATCCGTCGAAGTAGAGCTTTAACTTATGCCGAATTTCAAATCCGCCAAGATCTTGAACGCGATATTTCTGACGTATTTGACGAATGTTTAAACGAGGAATTCGGCCAACTAGATCTGCAATTCGATCCCAGGAGGGCTCAGAATGCTACGGTTCCATACTTCGAGAAGTCCCGTCTAGCTCTCATTTCGGTCGATGCAACACCATTCTATGCCTTTCAGCTACTGAGGACAACTTTCGCGGCGAGCGCCAGCAACAACACCGTCAACTCCATTGTTTCGTCAGACATCAGCAAATTCGATGCTATCTACCACATCAACTACACAACCTAAGCCTAAGCCAACCCGCACCGGACTGCACCCTTTGCCTGCAGACGATACCACGCCGTCACCGAGATATCGGCCTTCTCGAAGTAGCCCTCACACCACCTCAAATGATGATTTCTCTGCGCGAATCGATTTCAACAGCATCTGCGCAAGACATTACCAAGAAATACGACAGCTTCGTGCATTCCGACTGGTTGACCCCACATGGATGGTACGAATGCTGTTAGACCGCGATGATCTCGCTGAAACCTCCATGTAACCCCGGTGCCGCATTTGGCGCGCGCGAGTTCGATGGAATTGGCCCGGGGCTAACTATGCGGCTAGAGGAGCCTAACTACTAGAGATTAATACCAAAGATTTATTAGGCAGACAGAGGGCTACAAACTACAAGACAACTACAAGAAATCTAACCCACAAAAGACACATTAGAAAAGGCAACAGCTATAGAGGGAGAGAAGAAATCTCACAGAAGAAGTGAAATTCAGAAAGGAAATGAGTCGACCAACGATCCGTCCGTCCACTGTCTGGTGGCTAAGGTATTTATGTGAGCCGAAAATTAATTAAGCTCCAACTCCCTCGATCAAAGACATTATGCACAATTAATATCGCGGTGTCATTTACAAATATGAAACAATGGTGTGCCTTAATATTTCGACCGCCTGGCACCAGTTTGCACAGCATTGTGTCAGCATCATTGTCGCTGTTGACGCGTTGTTGATGTTATACAGGTACAATGTTGATAACCTTCTCGATATCCAGCAATAGAATAGTTGTTACTACACGTTGCCATTACACTAGTGAAATTTTGTACTTCAACGTTACGCTTTTTTTGTAAGTTATGCAAGGTGCTACGTTGCCGCTACATTTTCTTTTCAGTATTCTTGCGAACGTTTGCTGGAGCTGCTGTAACTGCAGGAACCTTGAAAAACGTGGGCAGCAAGGCGATCTGATAGTTATAAGGTGATAGGGTGTTCCTTTATAATTTAGTCTTTGTTTCGTAAAAAAGCAGGCTAAAAAATTTCCTTAATCATTCTGCTTTCTCTCTGTCACTTGGGGAGGTTGCCCTGTTTATCTATCAAATTAGAACTTCTTGGTGACTTTTTATTTCAACTCTAAATTATTTATAAAGTTCTTACAATTGCATCTAGATATATTAGGTTGCTGCATAAGTTCTGTCCGATTTGAATTGTTTGAGTTCAAAATGTCATAACTTCTTTCAAAGTCAACTATTTTCTAAGATCTTAGATTCTTTGTGTTGAGCAGTTTCTTCGCTACTAGATATTGAGATTTGCGCAAATCCTTGTTAAGGAAGAAGCAAGAATGCAGAAACTCTACAGCGTTTTTCTTCAAACCTGTCTTTTTTGACATGGCAACGCTCCCGTATGAGAATTGATAAACATCTTATCTAGAAAAAATTCTCGTAGATTACTATGCTACATAAAAGAGTCCATAAGGTCTGTGCTGCCGAGAGATTTTTTTAACCGAGCAAAAAAGAAGCCACTTTATGACCTCGCTTCAGCACATGTGTGCATGCCTATTTACGAATTATGAAAATTTTACAACTGACTTGAGCGCCGAAAAGGAACTGGTGGATGGGCCCTGCTAGCTCTTGCTTTGCACTAGCACCTCCAACTTTAAGCTTATCGATTACTTCTATTCGCAAAAAGTTGTTGCTTGTTAAACATCTATACATTTATACAAAAAATTAATGTTCGACAATGAATTTTACTAGCAAGACGTTTTCTTCATGGAACCGAACTTCTGCATATACTAGCCTTCAACACCATCATTCCGCAGCCAATGAAAGAACTTGACTTGAAGGGCGTATTATGGAGATTTCTTTGCAAGAACATATTTTAGGGTGAGAACGTATCTCGCCCACTTAGAGATTTTAGGCCTGAAATCTCCGTACACTAAGAAATTCATTGAAATTGGTATGGGTTAAAAAGAGCAGGGAAAGCACTTTCTAATGATACTAACAATACTGC
This sequence comes from Cylicocyclus nassatus, assembly GCA_958299035.1. Lineage (NCBI taxonomy): Eukaryota > Metazoa > Nematoda > Chromadorea > Rhabditida > Strongylidae > Cylicocyclus > Cylicocyclus nassatus. The sequence goes on from CATQJL010000316.1 coordinate 60,667,302, forward strand.
ATTAGAATTGAAATTCTCTTAAAACAGCTTCAAACATAAGGCAAAAAAATCGGACAGAACTTATGCAGCAACCGAATATGCACAAACTATCCTACACTTTTCTCACATAAGGGGTCAGATAACTGCTTACTTTTGGTGGAAAAGATTTTAAACATGTATAATGTGCATTCATACTCGTTTTGAAACGCTGATTTCAATTCTATGTTCGTTAATTGCTAAGCGCTTTTTCAAACAAGTAATGAACGTTTTTTTATAAAATTTTATGTGCTACCAAGCTGTCAATCATCAATGCTGATGAGTTGCCTGCTTTATGCTACCAAGCAGCGTCATTGATGATCCACATCGTATTAACTTATCCGTTCGCAATGACTAAAAGGCAAGGAAATCTTGCAAGGATCATTGTGACACTGCAACAGTGCCGCCTTGTCATCGAAAAATATTCATAACTTGCTCTAGAATAGCTTTGCAGATAGCGAAAACATAGATATGAAATTGGAATTCCGGGATGTTTCCATGTTCATGTTATGAAAAGATCACGGTAACCTCAAATCATTTCTTTGTTTGATAAAGCAACGAAAGAGGACTCATTTTGGATACTAACACTGGGCAGGTAAACACACTCTTGGTCAGATTCTAGATCAAATCATTGTCATGAGAATGAGTGTTTAGGTCAGCATCACTCTCTACCGCTCTCGTTAGAGTTCCGATGTTGGTCGTCGCTGATTGAGATTCCCGGACTCGCTTCTTGCATGACTCGTACGGGAGCAGGAAGCCTTAGCTCACTGTTTGCGCCATGCGAACAACGGCGCGTGATGCCTTCGGGAAACCCCTAGCAGGTTTGTCGGAAATCTTTGGTAATGCAATGGATGTAACACGACCAATTCATGCAGTGCTCGTGCGTCGCCCTCCTGACGAAACTTAGATGAAAGTTGGCAAATATACGTCCACTTGGAATCTTCATTCAGCTAAAGAATATACGAAAAGTCGTGCATATGCCTCGAAGTGTGAGAAGTATTTTTAGAGTGTTGTACGACGGAACGGCTATTCGCTTCTTCTGCTTAGAAAGGCTTACACTTATTTTGTTTCCGTAAACTGTAATGAAGTGAGAAATTTGCAACGCGATAGCTTATACGGAAGCATAAGGCTTCCTCCATTTCAACTCCTCATAAGCACATAGGAATTTTTTTCATAGTTCATAGTTCATAGTTCAAAAATTCATAGTTTCCAATCAAACCCGTATTCACCTTACCGGTCTGGGCTCAAAATACTCTTTCTGCGATGTTCTTGTAACCCCAAAATAGGATAAAAGCATTGTAGTGTAGTGCAGTAGGGAGCCCGTATGCCATAGTTGCTGCTTTTTTTTAGCCTGTGGGCATTGTGGCGGGCTATCCTACACATATCGACTGCAAAAGCCCTTCAGGTTTTTCTAGCACTGGCAAAAAAATTTTACGACTTCGCCATTTGAGCGCCTACATTCTGTCTGTCTGGCACTTGCAACGCTTGTAATGATTTATAAGTGAATGACACTTGAGCCTTCTGTACTTTTTGCTGCAGTCAATGAGCTTCGAATTTTTTCTGCAAAGCTAAGTAGCTTTCGAGTATCTCCGCTTAGAATGTACAGATTTATTCTAAGGTAAAAGAGCTGTGTTTACTTTATAGCGAGCTCACAAGGTCATCGCATAAGGATTTCCAAAAAATCAAGCTTAGATGAGGTGATAGGTATATGTCGGGTTTCACCAAACAGTATGAATTCAGATTTTATCTCATGTGATGCTGAGTGTTTGGAAGATACAAGAATCCTCTTTGGTTTCGTATCAGCTAACCCTGCAAATATTTCCATTTAAGCAAACACGGAAGCAAATTGAGCTTGAATGCATTTTACAGCTAAAAAAAGATGGTTTATCTGGTCGATCGTGTGACATATCTTGAGTGAAGTTACTGTTCTGCATTTTAACGGTGTACATCACAAAATTTTTGAAAGTCAAAGAATGCTTCGTGGACAAAGATTTTGAGTGGACCTATAGGTTGGCCGGCCATTGTTCCAGCTTTTTTCAGAATTTTCCAATCTCCTTGAACAAATGCAATAAAATCGAGACTCGTTTTAACTACTAACAATAAGCTAACACACACCTGGATCAAATCCTAATTCAATGTTTACGCGTGATGAATTGCATTTTAGAGTGGACCTACACCTTTACCCTCTCGTTTATTAGATGTTTGAACACATGCTCGTTTCTAGGTACCGTTGTAAAATTTAGTTTATAGAAAACTCAACTTCGAAAAGCTGTGATCAAATGAAAGTGCGATAATGATCTACAACAGATATTTATCGAGGAAACCATACACATGGCACATTGCACGAGACCGGAGGTGCAAGAGATGACGTTCGAGAACGAACTATATCAAATTGATGTGAAAATTGTGGAACAAGTATAATCAGCCGACAGCCTTCTGGATATTCTCTCCACAAACAAATGTCCTAATCACCCAAAGGAACAAGCAAATACCGCATACAAGGTGAAACTCACGACCGTTTAGTAGAAAGCTTCACTGTTCTCACGAAAACGTTCACCAGAGTAGAGTTTCTTTCGTTTTTGCTCGGTAAATGAAGTGTGGAAAATGCGGCTGAGTTGCTGCGAGTCTGGGTTTTGCATGAATGGAACGCGTATCACCATACGTCGTTTAACTAGCTGCATAGACGAATCCGATGTCGACCTAGATATCTTATAAAAAATAACAGGATACCTGAGGATAATGGAGCAGTTCCTACCTGGCATGTGAATAACACGACAATAACAGCAGGCAAGTGAGAAACAACCCAAGGCATGCACAACAGCGCATTTTCCTAAAGCAAGCTGTTGGGAATTCAAACGGCTTTGTTGATTCGAAGCGATTAAACGCCATATCAGAAAGGCAATTGGAAAAAAAGCAAGTACTGAAGTGGGAAATCAAAAATTCATGCAATTCTAGTTTTTCACCGGAAATCTGCGACTTAGAGATTGATGAAAACTTGCGGCAATTATGACGTGTGCGCGGAAGTGAAGCAAGATTATGAAGATGGGAAGAGAGGAAAAAATATAGTTGAATGCTTTTGAAACTGACAATGTGCAGCTTCCGCAAGTGTTTAGATACTAAATGGTTATTCTGCACCTTGCATACTTTTGAAATTTCTTTCAACGTCGTACACTTGTATCAAAAATCGGTAAAGACTCTGAATATCACACAACTAATTATACTCATTGCTGCATTTTCTAGGCAACTGCTACAAATTCCCCTACAAAACTTGAGAAACTACTTCTTTTTTCGATACAGTCTGTGCTGAGGATGTGCGTTTTCCCAATCAGCTTAGGCGCAATAAAGCCCCGTGCCGTGTTCAAATTTGACAATCTGTTGACAAGGATTGCACATAATTGAAGCTTGACCCGAGTCCAGTTGAATGACAAGAACTGAGTATGCTACCTGGAAATGGAGCAATATTTGGTTCCTCTCTTTTGCTTTTCTCATTTTGGTTTTCTTCTTAGGTTTGGATTAGTCTACTGCTGCAGTTTCAGTTTGGAAAATTTTTAAACACACGAGCACATCTTCCGTTTTCACAGGAAGTTCTTACATATGTCAATAAACTGTCTTTGACCTTCTTTTTTTTCTCATCGTGCAATCTTTGTTTTCACAGTGGTGTAAAAGCTGACGGTTATTCAAGATCAATTACGATTTTGCTAGCTTGAGCATATTGACATACATACATGGCATAACTCCGTGTAAGGAGCACATTCGCAGTGGTAAGTTCAATTTCATGCGTCTAAGGAAAAATGCACATTTTATATCAGTCCGTTTATGATAGAGAATAAACATTTTGAATATCTACATTTTTGTAGGCTTGCTGCGTTTTTTTGATCCTTCTAAAACAAGAATCACTGTTGCCTGCTTAGATTACAAACTTTACTAATTAAATGCTTTTTTTCGTCCACCTCTTGAGATTATAGGCAGCGATCACTCAAATTTGATGTAAATTTTTTATTGAACGGGGAGCTCTTTGCATAACAGCTTTCTATGTAAAAATTATACGCACATAGCAGTGGTGGTCCAAGGGGGTGGGGGGGGGGGCGCCCCCCTCCCCCCCCCGAGAATGGGTCGCGAGATTTTTGAAACTTACCTATATGGATTACTAGCTGGCTTACCCGGCTCCGCCGTATCCGGACCAAACTTGGCACACATACACTTCGGGCCCCGGCGGGTGTCACAGTCCACTTTTCGTTATCGATCTATGTCGATTTTACCGATTTTTATCGATTTTTTGCAGAGTTCACCTACAGGGCTAGGAGTTGGCACAGGGGGGGAAGTGAGCATGGGGATTCCGAATACAATATTAGTTTTCAGAATTATCGATTACATTTATTGATTTTATCGATTTTTTGTAAATTTCGACATGCGAGGCTGGGATTTTGCACAGGGGGTAATCGAGCATGCTGATTACGAACACAATATTAGTTTTCAGGATCGTCCATTACTTTTATCGATTTTATCGATTTTTTTGCAAAGTTTGAGCTAGGGGGCTGGGAGTTGGCACAGGGGTGTAATCGAGCATGCTGATCACCCCCCTTGGGGATGATCAGCATGCTCGATTACCCCCCTGCCAACTCCCAGCCCCCTAGCTCAAACTTTGCAAAAAATCGATAAAATCGATAAAAGTAATCGATAATCCCGAAAACCAATATTGTATTCGGAATCCCCATGCTGATTACCCCCCTGTGCGAACTCCTAGCCCCGTAGCTCAAACTTTGCAAAAAAATCGATAAAAATCGATAAAATCGATATCGATCGATGACGAAAAGTAGCCTATGACACCCGCCGGGGCCCGAAGTGTATGTGTGCCAAGTTTGGTCCGGATCGGTTCAGAAATGGAATTTTCTATTCGGAACATACGTACACACATACATACATACATACATACAGACAGACAGACAGACATACATACAAACAGACATTCAGCTTTATATATAAGATAAAAGTGTGCAAACGACTTGTTTATCTTTGTAAATAATTAGAATAATTTTCAAAATTCTTTAAAAATTCAAATTAGCCTTCTAAAAAGTTTTCTTCGGGGGCGTGGTTGGGGACCCGCAAAAACTTTGAGAAGTACCCCAAAAATTTTTTGGAGTGCATGGCTAACGCCACGCACCTTCATTTGAAAAAAATTTTTTCCGCGCCCTCCCCCCCCCCCCTCCCGGTCCGAAATCCTGCGACCGCCACTGGCACATAGCTGTATTTTTGCCATAGCTCAATATTGAGGGAACGGATGGTTGCTTTTCACAAAGAAATGCTGGAGTGTTTCCACTCTGCATTCTAAAATTCTAAATCATTTAAAAGTAAAGCCACGAATTTTCAGCCTTTTTACAAGCTATTTTCTTAAAAAATGTCAGATTTTGCTTGAAAGTCTTTGAAAACAACCTTCTATTTTGCACTATCCTCTTCCTACTTTTTCCATGAAAATATACAGCAACTGTTTATATGAGCGTATCAATGAAGAGTATGTATCTGTGCAAGCTTGACATCCGTAGGATTCTGATGCGGAGGAACGATTGGCAGAAATGACAACTAGCTTTAGATATCGGTTTTGAAATTCACAGGAATCAAAACTTCTACAAAGGTTGAATTCGTAGAAGGTTTGATTGAAGTTTGCTTTGGCCTAAGAAACAATTCATGGCTCACTCTTTTGGCATTCACCTTGTCGTCAAGGTATGTGATACGACAGTAGTTTTGATTGGAGTACTTATAATGACGATACAACATAAAACCGTTTTCGAGAATCACAATGTTGTAAAACGAAACTGATAGCAGTCAGTCTTAACAGGATCAACACTTTTGAAATCTATGATATTTCTGTCCTGTCCTCCGACGTGCGAGGATTACCTTTCAATTAGGAAATGCTATTACACACGCAGTTCAATAGTATGCTATCGTGCTTCAAGGGCTAAAGCAATTCGCAGTGGTCTAGTCTTCTGAATAGTTCAGAAGTGATCACAAGCACTTGAGGAATCAAAACATTCCGTAGTTCCTAACAAGGGGCGGACCCAGAGTCGAAAGTGCGAAATGTGGTAAGCTATATATCATCTAAATCAGCGTGAGACGCTGATTTCAAATCTGTATCCATTATCTGCCAAGCGGCTCTCTAAAAGGAGTTATGAGCCTCGGTTGCTCGTTGACATGTCAAGTTTCGTTAAGTAGGATCCGCACTTGAAAACCAGTGGCCGTATTCATCAACGAACCCCGAGGGTTAAACTAACCCTGGAGGGTTAGTTTAACCCTGGAAAGCGTTTAACCCGTATTCATGAAACACAGGGTAGGCTTAACCCTGAGGGTTAAATCTAACCTTGAGGGTTAATTTTACCCCGAAAGCGACAAACCCGTATTCATCAACGAACCGTGAGGGTTAAACTAACCCTGGAGGGTTAAACTTACGTGATTCATCAGGGTTAATTTAACCCTAGCTCAGAGCAAGGTTAACTTTATTCTAACACTTCATACAAACATTTACTAGCATCTAATATTTTATGGAAAAAGAACAACGGGTATTGTAGTATTTAGTATTGGTTGTTGTTATAGTATTTAGTTTCGACTTCGTTTTATGTTCATATTCGAAGTACATGAAACACTGACTTTGCGAGAAAAAGAATTCTAGCTTTGGGACAAATGAATGCGACGAGGAAAAATGGCATTCCACTCTGACAATTGCCAAGACAGAAGAACCCCTTCATAATAACACGCATTGGCCCCCAAAAGAGTAGCACAAGCCCGGTATAAAACGAACTGCGCAAAAGTAGAACTTACTTGCACAATTGCACACATGAAAATAAACTCACGTTGTAAGATTGGATGCTGCACAAGTATGCTAGAGATGTATTGTATTATAAAAACTAGTGTTAGAAGCTTATTCGTTGACTATACTACTATAACTGTGAAAGAATAGAGGTATAAAGTGAATTCAACGTACTTAGGCATTCTGTGATGTGAGTTTGCACAGCGCACGCGTAATTGACGCCTTAACCCTCCAGGGTTAGTTTAACCCTCAGGGTTGATGAATACGGCCACAGGTTCATTGATCGATACGGCTAGATCGCGTTCCGTGGTAAACCCTAGCCTATGGTTGATGAATACGGCCAATGAACCCTGAGGGTTAAACTAACCCTGGAGGGTAAGCTTAACCCTCAGGGTTCGTTGATGAATACGGCCACAGGTGTGGTCGTCTGGTGTAGTGGATAAGCGCGGAGCATATGGAGCAGATGGTCGAGGGTTCGAACCCTTTTCCCGTTTAACATTTTTGCAAGTCTAGAATATGTTTGTTTTGCGCTATAAGGGGTATCCCGTGCACAGGTACGGAGTTCAGATCATATTCTACTGCTGAAAATTTGGGCTTTCCGCAACTTTTCTTTCACCAAGGTTTTAGCCGCTGGTATGACTGGTAGTCAGCTATCTTACGTAAGTGAGTGACAATGTGCTTTGAGTTTTCACATAAGTTCTGCTGCAAATTAACATTTCAAATCGTTACAGAGTCTCACTGACACACTTTTGGTAACCAGACATTTATACGCATCTATGATAGGATAGAACAAAGTGCTCGAAACAGAGCAACTTCTCGCAATGAGCACATTTGATGAAAAATAATCGAGTGCAGTCACCAAATTTACAGTTGCCTAACCTGGAAGGCGAAAAAAAGTACTGAAGCGGATTTTCGAAATGGCCGGGGTGGGCTTCTGTGTAACCGGAAGCAAACCATGCATAAGAGATGAAATTTCTGAATCTTTGCGAATAGTTGCGCAAGTTGCGTCACGCAAAATCGAGCAGAAGCTATTGATGATTTTTTGCTCTTGACGGCTCGGTGTGCGCAAATCATTGCAGGATCCGAATTCTTTCAGGAGGTAAGATACCACCAACTATGCCGAAAACATTGAGCAAGAAGTAAAGCTCCTTCTTGTCAAGCTCACATATCCATATATGTCCAATTTCTTGTTTAACATGTTTACGTTCCCGTCTCAACAAGATTAGCAACTCTGCAGGTTAATCACAAATTTTTATGATGTATACCTCTGCTTTTAGATTTAGGCATAAAAAATCTTACTCAAATACTGCTTCAAATTCCATATTTTATATTGAGAGCAGACACACTAGCACATTGTCGCACACATACACTAGATTTGATTCCACTGACTGTCATACCAGCGGCCAGAACCTTGGTGAAAGAAAAATTGCGAAAATTCCAACCTTTCAGCAGTGAATATGATCTGAAGTCCGTACATGTGCGCCGGATACCCCTTACAGAGCAAAACAAACATATTCTTAACTTGCAAAAATGTTAAACGGGAAAAGGATTCTCGACCATCTGCTCCATAGGTTCCGCGCTTATCCACTACACCAGACGACCACACATGGTTTCCAGGTGCGGATCCTACTTAACGAAACTTGACGTGTCAACGAGCAACCGAGGCATAACTCCTTTTAGAGAACCGCTTGGCAGATAATGGATACAGATTTGAAATCAGCGTCTCACGCTGATTCAGACGATGTATAGCTTACCTCATTTCGTACTTTCGACTCTGGGTCCGCCCCTTGTAAGATAGCAACTAAAAATTGGTGGAAGCACTAAAGAAGCTTCTAATACGAATACAAAATGCACAAGCACATAATGAAAACAACTCCGTTATCTCTTAATTGCATCGTTCCTGTTGTCTGCTACGCATAGTCAGACGGCTCGATGCCTTTTGACCATTTTTATCTAGCAACGAATCTTCAATAACGTCCATTATGATTAAAAGTGCAGATTCTGAATGTTGAAATTGCCTATCAAGGTTTAGGGCACAGCTTCACGTCACTCTCTTCCTTTCATTGATCTGGCCAACCACAAATAAAGCCATAGTGAGGATATCGGAGTAGCCATAGTGAGGATATCGTGATATCTAGGATATCGCAAAGTGAGCAGCAAGCTTTGAAGCGTATGGTGTTATAAATCGATGGTGATAAAAAGCATTATGTTGACGCACTCATAAGCAGTATTCGTAACATTGAACATTCCAAAAGTTTGATGTAGTAGGTTGCTTACTCAAAATTTGAATCAGAGCTGCTGCGTGCACACCATGCCGCACTACCGAGAAAATTGCTATTGAATCTGTGCGCGCAAATTTTCTACGCGCTCGGACGAGTTCGCGATTGCCTTCCCACCGCTGAAGGCGACATGCCGTAATGGTATAGTCATAAGAGCCCTGCAACGACTCTGCGTCAAACTTTGGCGAGGAATTCCACTCGTCCAAGTTCAAGTCACATGATTTTGGAAAATGTTCAATTCGCCATTTTCCGGCTCTTCAGGGTAATTTTCGGAATCAGCATATTATTCACCAGTGCGTCACCTCTGCTTCGCAGAGGCTCGCACTGGCCCTACTATCTGTATGCCTTACTCATTCTCGCACAATAATGACACTGGAACTCACCGCGTTATGCGGACTATCACGAATGATTTGTAAACAACTATTCATTCCAAAACCTTTTCCATATAAGATCGGTAATTTCGCATGAACGAAACTTTTCTTAAGAGAACAAATGCAAATTTGAATCGGTCTTTGAACTTTTCATGGCTTGATATTCACGATAAAATGCCATAATCATCTTGGACGTATTTGTGCAAAATCTTCTCAAACGATCGGGTAAAATCTTGGCAAATTGAACATTTACGCAACCAATTCTTTTTGGCGCCGTTTTCGCAAAGTAAAAAACTTTAGTTCAATTTTTTATGCTAAAGACCATGGCTTGCGCATTAACTTGTCAAACATATCCGTGAATTTGCAAGAGGTTGCGCTACTGACTCAATTTTACTGGCCAAAAGCCAAGTGGATCCGGTTGATGCGCATTTTTTGAGGGATCCACACAACGGATCCGCTCGTGCTTTTGTACAGTAGGCTTTCATGTTAGTAGCAGGCGCTGTGCAAAATTTGGGCTCAGGAGGTTGGCTGGAAACACGTTCTACGAATTTCGTGACAAACAGACAAACAGCTAGACTTACTCACAGCTGATTGACCTCATTGACCAATCTGAAATACAGCTTGCGTTCCTAGGAACTCTTTTACGCACTCTTATCTCTGATGAAGGTTACAAAAACAAACGAATTGGCTATATTTCAGCTTGTGGTACTACAATCTCAAGGGGTTTCGGTGCTCCCATGGTCTCAGCTTGTATTATAACGGCTGCTGTCGCTAGCCGCTAGTTGTTGCTATTAATGCTAAATTTACAACGACTTAAAAGAACTTCACAGATACTGTTGTGACGCTCAACAACACGGCAATAGAGCTAAACCGGTAAAACCTGCAAAGTATGGTCATCCAAAAACAAAATGTCTCAGATAAACCCTGCATGATTGGAATAATCTACAGTACATTGTCAATCCGTCGTGGACGGTGCGCTCTCGCGTTGCAACATTCGTTGCGTTTACGGAGGTAAATGCATCCTGTGATAAGTAAGCGCATCTCCTCGTTATTTTTCCTTAACTTCTCAAATTTCAATCAAATGAAAGGCACGGTTTAATGGTAAGATGCCTTGGCCACACCGGATTGAGAATGACTGTGCGTAGAGCAAATGCACGAAACCTACCGCTTCGACTACTTTGATCGAAATGAGACATTGCATTGCACTCACGACAGTATCACATTTCTAGTTTCAAGCATGCTTGAAGGCTACTGCATGATGAAGGCGCAGAAGCAGTATTAGTTAAGCAAGCTCGAAGCGCGTATCTTCACCGTTGTGAATCCTGCGCATCATGCTCTGCTGCTAATGAAGCCGCGTTCGCCGCTCCCAAAGGTATTGCTCCTTCGTCGCAGCACCTATACATGCACCTTGTATATACATGATGCAAATAGTTCCAAACACCCATTGTTGTTCGTCAGCCTCTTCAAAAAAAAAGTTGATTTTATACGTCCGGCCAATACGTTCACTAATACTCTCTAGAATATTCAATTACTTTTCAGTGTAGTATGGGCTGTGTAAGAACAACAGACGCAGTGTCCAGCTCAGTCATAACTCAATTGAAGTTGAATATTACTCACATCCAATCAATTACGATGAATATTGCGCTCACACTATTTGCGGAGCCATGCATGTGCTTGTAAACGCTGGTGTCTTTCAGACCAACTTATGCGTTGTAAACTCAAACTGCTCCGCTTGTCTAAAGGTCTGACACATGTGGCCAGCGCGTTGGAAGTCCTGCTTTCCTCCTGTGTTAAGTTAGCCATGAAACTCCCCAAGCATCACGAATGAAATGAAGGAAGCTTTTCATTTCAAATGCACTGTCTTAAAGGCAGTGTCCAAGCAAATCTGGATCCTTTGTTTTTTTGCGTGGAAACCGATGGGGGGCCATTGACTAAACCACTGCCCGAGTCGCAGCGCACGGGATTCGCTTACGACAGAGAAATCGGCCTCCGAACCCGTCGTCCCCGCGCCGTGACCGTATCACCTCAACAGCCTAAACGCACATCACGGTCCCGGCGCGAAACCATGAGGAGAGGGTGCAGCGCGGAAACTCGTTGCACAAATACTGCAGATTTCCTAATCCTTCTCTTTTGTTGTGATTTGCCATTGTTTTCGTTGTTTACTTGTTTTCTCTCGTCTTTTCTGTGTTTTCATGGTGTTTTAGTTGATTTCATATGGTTTATCTTCATTTTCCGTGTCATTTCGAATTTGTGGAATTTTTTTCAGCGAGTTTCCGCGTTACAGCCTGTTCTCATGGTTTCGCGCCGGGACCATGATGTGCGTTTAGGCTGTTAAGGTGTTACGGTCACGGCGCGGAGACGACGGGTTCGGAGGCCGATTTCTCTGCCGTGAGTGAATCCCGTGCGCTGCAACTCGGGCAGTGGTTTAGTCAGTGGCCCCTCATCAGTTTCCACGCAAAAAACCAAAGGGTCCAGATTTGCCTGGACACTGCCTTTAAGTAACCGGTAATTTTACATGAAAGGGTTCTGTGGGATGAGGAAAGAATACGTTTTTAGAATAAATATTAAACTTCTGAATACTCCATAGTTGCCGTTATAAAAACTGATAACGCGAGCTACGTCTCTGAGCAGAAAACTTTCAATTTCGCTTAGTAAAACCTCTGGAAATCGAAAAAGTGAGCCACTGCCACGGGTGGAGGACATTAGGTCGCCGAATTTGGAAGAGTCCCGCGCGGATTTCCTGCAGGAACGCATGTCCGCGCATGTACAAGGGTGCGTATTTGTCGCAAATGACCGCGGTGACCGCCCTTTTTCGGCAACCTAATGTCCTCCACCCACTGCCACGTTTTGTCGCCGTTTCCGCTTGTGATTAAACTTTTCGCAGTTTTTTGAGTTGCCGAGGAAAATTTTGCGGATTTAACATATTCATAACTTTTCAAAAAGTTTGCGTACTGACCTATTTTTCAGGCTGAAAAGAAAAGTGGATCCGTTTGACGTGTGATTTTCGAAGGATCCGCTAAACGGATCCGCTCAAGCTTTGGTATAGTGGGCCTACATACTGGGGAAAGACGCTGTGCAAAAATTGGGCTCAAGATGTTGGCTGGCAACCGTTTTACGAATTTCGTGGCAGACAAACAAACTTACACACATAAACACGCAAACAACCCTTAGCCCGTTATTATAAGTTATGATAATCTCAGGTAATTGAGGACTGTAGGTCAAGTGTGTGTCTAGCCACTGCCTTGAGAACTACATCTGTTTGGTACAACACTGATTTTTATCATGTAAATAAATCGTCAAATAATAATCGTCTTCCGCAGAATCATTAGAGGATGCAGTGTTTTTTGAAGTGTGCAAGATAGCTGGAAGGTGCACAGATGCATTTTCTGACGCTAGTTCAACCATCATGATAACGAATTTGTTCAAACCTAACGGCAGTATACTGGTTAATGACATTTATCAGCCTAGAATAACGTGTATAATGGAAACCAGCAGAAAATGTGGGTTTGCAGCAGTTTGAACCGTCCTGGTTTGGTTGCACCGTAGTGGGGCCTTATCAGAGAAAGAATAATGGTACTAACGGCATTAGCTCAACTCTATAACTAGGAGCTTTTTAACTCCTTAAAGCATGGTCGGAAACACTTTTAAGCTTCGTGGTTATTGGAGCTACGGGCACTCAACGATGCTAAGGAGAAAGGAACTGTAATAGCTTCAAGTTATAGACATTTGAGCGGAATGATGTGTGTTGCTGTCAGACGGTAAGATTTTCACTATTGCAAATTCACAACCGTCAGAGTGACAATTAATGCAGGCTAAAGCTTGAAAAAAATAACGTGTCATGCGATTCCCTTTTACAAAAGGATTGATGGTTTGGGCAGAAATCCATACCGTTGAAAAAATGATTAGAAAGATGTGAAAATCAATGTGAAACATATGAAGAAGAAGTATAGCCATCATATCGTGGAAGCAGAAAAATACGACAGATGGACCAGCAAAAGTGAGCTGTTGCCTATGCGACCAATATAACAGTCACTACAACCCTTTCTTGTACGCTGACATTTATTGAAAGATCGACGGCGTCCTAACGGCCCATATTTCAATCCACTCAAGTTCGTTGTTTACCTTTTGGAGTGCAATTAGACATAAATAAGTCAATAATGTCCTGCTTATTGTTTTAAGAGCACGAAATGATCCAAACCAAACTTATCAGCTACGCACTGGGACGAGCAGAATAGAAGTGATAGGATTAGTGATCGTAGGGATCTTTATCATCAAAAGAGGCAGTTCGCTCGCATTCTAGACATGAAAGTATGTTCATAAAGAGCGTGTTTATAACGGAGGAGTGTCCAAAGAGCATTTGTGCTGTTTGACCTGGCGGGATCACAGCAAAGTACAATCTGATTTCTTGTATAATGTACGCATCTTTATGCAAGTAGGAATGTATCTTGTTCTTTTGCTCCTTCAAAAACAGCTAAAAGAAAAACTCTTGTAGAGGCTAAATTTAAATGCATGAGGTCTACAGGAAAAAGCAGAATACTTTGCAGGGAGGTGGGAGGATACCATCATTCGATGCATAAATACAATAGAATTTCTAAATCAGGCTGGTTTGCAACGCAATTGCTCTGAACTCTAGAAGCCAAAACTGCTGAGAATTCTGTGGAGATACACAGCAATGCGTTATATTTAATTAACTAAAATCAATGAAGCCTTTTAAGAATCCTTCAATGTAGTTCTTACCTTTTCTATTAAAGGAGATCATCATATGGCCTAGACTACAGAAAGCAAATGATTATTTGCTTTTTAGTTTCATTGCTACAGGAAAAAGTTGGTACAAAGATGATGCAACTTTTAAACATATACAAGCAATTTCTTTCCAAATCCTAAAAAATCGAAGTTGTAATTCTCATGTAGCTTCAACGACTATTACTTATATTGTCGCTGACAACAGGAGTTAAGAGCATTATCAGGAGTTGCTTAAAAAAGAGAGTTGATTGAAGAATAGGCCTGAACTACTGAACCTAAAGCGCTTGAACGAGGAAGAATAATGGAGACTGTGACCTTTAGTGGGTGGACGGTTAATCTTTTTGCACGCGGAACGCTAATTGAGTCTGAGAATCGACTGTGGTACAAAATATCATAATGAGATCGTGCAATCAACCGCAGAAAAACTGATTTTTAAAAATAAGTTATTACACAGTGGGAATAGGCGGAAATAGCCCATAAAAGCGGAAATGGAATTCATACAAAGCAGAGTAGCAGATGAGAGACCCACCGATGGGCAAGAAAGAGCGAATAAGGCAATTCAAATCGTAGCTATAAAGGCTTTGAATTCGTTTTGCGGGCGTTGAACGCTGAATGATGACACGCAAGAAGACCTAACGGTGAGGAAGGTAGTAATGACGTGTGGTAATTCTAAGACAAAAATTATGAAGAAAAATACTGAAATTATCACGTATAGATTGCTTTGTAGGTAGGCTGCTATTATTAGCTTTTGACTTCAAAATGCTTCCAGACTGCATTTTAGGGGGCGTTTCTACAGCCTTCTGCTTTTTCAAACACCAAACTAGGCGAATGTAGAACAGCATCATTATGGCAGAAAATGACGCAGCTCTGAAAAATTTTCTGCCCCTTAGGAAAAGTTGAAGAGGAAGAACTGCATTACTGAAACTTTTTCCCAGAAAACTTATTGTCTTACACCCTAGATTTGACTATATTGTGACTACGCCCTTGGGAATTAAGATGCATGTTCATTCGTCTTTCTTTTGCTTCAATATTGGTGAAATGCTTATGTATTCGATCGGAAAGAAAAGAATGTTGCTTTTCATACTAAAGAGAGGGACCAAAGAGCAAGGGGGATACTATTGCGTAAAATATAGCAAGCTCTACAAGATGACCAGGAGATGCCCAAAACAAACTCTACGAAGCTCCTAAGCTCGAACATGTCAGTGAATACACTGCATACACTAAATGCTCCTGCTACTTCTATGTCCAACAATAAGCATCCCTATTTCTATTTCATTTCAAAGCTCGAATACAATCCAAAATCGTGATGATCCTTACAAGGCAGTCTTTGGTAATGGAAATACGTACTTTGAAACTGTTCCACTGAAATTCTATCACTCACTTGCTTCGTGCTTAAGAGATTTTCGGTTTGGCTTCATCAGACATCATAAGGATCACTTTGTGGACCAGCCACGGTTTCTTCCACCAGATTCTCCTTTTTTCTATCCCTGTCGTTAAATGTCTGAGGCTAGCAATTAGCCGACTATTCGCGGGAAGGTTGAAGACAAAAGTAGTAACACTCAAGTGCAAAAGGTAAAAACGTACATGAGGTTTTTTCAGTTTTTTGCTAAATGTATTAATTTTGAAATTTTTCTATTCTCGATTTGAGAAGACAATTGTTATACAGTGCTGGACATAATTATAGAGACACATTAGAAATAGTCGTAATTTTCGTTCTTGTCAGTGAATCTGTCTGAAACTTTGCTGTATGGTGCGCATGTAAGCCTACCATAACTCCTCAGAACGGCTTCCAATCCCGTTGATTTTGAACGGAGAAAAATGGCAAAATTCGAAAAAGCCGGTTTTGCAAGCTGGACATAATTATAAAGATACCTGCCTTTTTGAACATTATCGCATTCCTTGACTCCCAAATTTTTTTGTAGAGTTACATCCCAGAATATGAAACTTTTGCAGCACCTAGGACCTGTCATGCTACTCAACGAAAGATGATCCTTGCATTTTTCGTTTGCAAAGGTATCAGAATTCAAACTGCTTTAATAAACAACTGGTTTGAAGAGTTTTCAAGCCCTTGTTCATTTCAAATGATAATCATGGAGTCTACTGATCCTTTTGGATAGATGAGGTGAAGAGCGCCTTCGTAAACTCTGCGTAATCGCTGATTTTGACGGACAAACTCCAACCTCACCATAGGGTTGTCGCGCTTTTGCACCACAAAACACGATTTTCAAGTTACAGAAAACGCTGCAATGTAGCCGCAACAATGCACGTACAACAATAAACTTGTGTGCCTAGTCAGGAAAAAATTTCGGGGTTGCACATTCTGGTTCAGCCGCAGTTGTCATCCGTTGAGATTGAGTCGAGCACCCTGCACAATCATATCCAACTCAAATCAAGAAATCGAACAGGAGACCGCTTGAAACTTCAAAATCTTGCTAATCTCAGCTACCGCGCAAAATGCGACATAAAACAGAGAATAAAATAGTGAGATTTGTGATTATGCTGAATCTCCTGCTCGCATAGAATTTTCGTTGAAAGTATTTCAGATCTAAATGGCAACTGCAGCACTAGAAAAAATCTAAAAGTTGTTGCAAAAGATGCATCTCCATGTAGACAATGTAATAAATCGAGTCCATCACTTCACGAACATTGGAAAGTGAGTTTTGTGGTGCAAAAGCGCGACAACCCTATGGTGAGTTGGAGTCTGTCCGTCAAAATCAGCGATTACGCAGAGTTTTCGAAAGCGCTCTTCACCTCATCTATCCAGAAGGATCAGTAGACTTCATGATTATCATTTGAAATGAGCAAGGGCTTGAAAACTCTTCAAACCAGTTATTTATTGAAGCAGTTTGACTTCTGATGCCTTTGGAAACGAAAAATGCAAGGATCATCTTTCCTTGAGTAGCATGACAGGTCCTAGGTGCTGCAAAAGTTTCATATTCTGGGATGTAACTCTACAAAAAAATTTGGGAGTCAAGGAATGCGATAATGTTTAAAAAGGCCAGGTATCTTTATAATTATGTCCAGCTTGCAAAACAGGCTTTTTCGAATTTTGCCATTTTTCTCCGTTCAAAATAAACGGGATTGGAAGCCGTTCTGAGGAGTTATGGTAGGCTTACATGCGCACCATACAGCAAAGTTTCAGACAGATTCACTGACAAGAACGGAAATTACGACGATTTCTAGAGTGTCTCTATAATTATGTCCAGCATTGTACTATACTTGGCATAACTTATGGAAGAAGCATTACGGTTAAATGCATAAATGCAGTGATTTTCGCTTTGCTTGGTTTGCTTTCTGAGACAAATCAGGGCCCTCTGTAGCTCAAGCTTTGCAAAGTTCTGTGCTAATCCTACTTAATTCCGCAGTAAAGAAAAGCTGTTGGTTATCTCTCCATACTATTAGGTCACGGAAAGTTTTTTTTTGCTTTTTGCGCCTTTGATGTTGGTGCCATATTTCAAAAGAGTGCCAGAGGGCTGATAGGGGTTGTTATATATGGGTCTGTAGAAAGTTTTTTAGTTTCTGAGAATCCCACCGAGGTTGCAGAAAGCACATGGGAAGTTTATCTAAACTCGATTTATGAAAACGCGGTTTTCGAATAATTGCATTCTCTAGGCTTAATCTTCAATGTAAGACAGTTGAGGAAACCATCATTCTGTGCAACGCATTTGCCAAGGCCACGTTTTTCTTGAGGTAAGTTCAAGTTTATCTTCAAAAGTTCAGATCTAGAGAAGTCTAAGGTTTTGCAGTGTTCTGGAAGGTGTTCCTGCCATGTAAATAAGCATCTTAGAGGGTCCTTTGAAGCAAATCGCAAAGATGGCTGCGTAAATTATCAGCACCTAGAAGTGTCATATAGCTCCATTAAAACCATCTTCGCTAAAGTTGCAATACGGAAAAATGTCAGTGACATATACCCCACAAATTGTCGCACTCGCAGATTGAGGGCGCGCTGACTCTGCTTTCGTTGCTCATAATTTGATGGAGCAATCCTTTTTTGGTCTGGGTTATTAATTACAGCAAAAAATTGGCCAAGTAAGGCTAAAAGAAGCGGCTTTGTGGTAAATCATTTGGAATAAACATTCAAAGCATGGCCAGAACAATCAGTCATTCCAAAAGGTTGATGTACTTAAATTAATGTAATCTTGCTGGTCTTGTACGTATGTCAAAATTTTAAAACTGAACAGACTTGCACGTATAACCTATGAGAGATGCCATCCTCGCCCATGACGTTGCTAAACGACATGTAAGAAAGGTGGCTCTCACAAAAAGGGTTGACTGCGCACGAGGTTCCTGTTCATTTTCGAACTCTTCAGACCTTCCTTCACCAATCACCGAATTTTCTAATTCCTCGGTGTCTATCAAAAAAGAATAGGACCCAATGAAGATTAGCTAATCAAAAACGCCGTTTTAGGCTTTATTGATTCCTCTGAGATTATTTCGCAAGAAAAAAGCACCAGAGCACTACAATAGTGTTATCAGAAATTTGCTGAACACAATGAAACTTATTTGATGGAAAAAGCTTGGACCTGGATAAAATTGTGCTCGTTTGAATCTTAAGGTGTGAAAACGAAAAACTTTCCGAATGACCTAATATAAATCTGAAACTCTACAGTATGGTGTTTGTGTGCAGCAAAAGCTCTTTATATTAGGACGAACGGTGAGAAAAGGGACAGCTTCATTTTCATTACGTTTTGGAATTTTTTGTTTCCAGCAAAAGCAAGCAAGTTGCAACTTGAACGTCGCTGACACAAGCGACTTTCGCCTATTGTTCTGGCGACGCGTTAGCGCTCCTATCCCACAACCCTACACGTGGCGCGTGAAGAACTCGAACGCGGTTTTTGAATATCTCTCATTCTTGCGCTGCCCTACCGTATAGTTTATGAAGAGAGTCACATACCATTCGAAAGAGCTCTTCATACTTTACCAACTACTAATCAAATCATTCTATAATAAAGTGGCAAGGTTTTGCACTTACATGTTGACAAGTTGCGGACTGAGGCGAGTGATTGCCGAGGGTGCGGAGGGTGCAGATTGTCTACAAGGCTAGCGTGTTTTCGTAGGGGTACAGGGGGTGGTAAATATCGTGTCTCCTCGAGGAAGGCGTCCAAATGGGGTGCGGTTCTTAAGTGCAAAAAGGCTACAGTTGGGAAGGGGCCGACACTCTCGTAAGGTTGCTAACAGTACCCCCCCCCCCCCCTTCTTTCGCAAGTTTGAACTCTGCCGGTATGACTGATTCGGAACTCGCTCTCTAGCGTAGACATGCTTTAATAGTTCCTCAACGTTTACCCTTCGACTGCTCACATTTTCATTTTCCTGCTTAAGTTCTTGGCTGCCCATAATTAGTTAAAGTTCATAGCTGGCATAGTTGGTGAGAATTGATGAGGACAGTTCTCTGTTCTTGAAATAAGTTAGTAAGTCGTAAGGCTATTCTTATAGGTCTCTGCAATCATTTCTCACAACTCCCGTCTGTTCCCTGTTCATTGGGCATATCTTTCAATGCTTAATCTGTTCATAGGGCTCTTTCTTGATTTGTAGGTGCCAGTAAGGCAGTTCTACTAAAAATATTGATCTGTAAGCTCCCCTGAGGAGCTTTTTTTCGACAATTATCCAGTTAGCGGTTATTTGTAGGGTGGTTCCTTCTCAAAGTATCGGTCCGCAAGGGGAACATTTCATTTTCATATTTATAGTTCTAAAGGTGGACCATAATGCGCTTTTTTTCAGATATGAATTTGAAGAGGAGCGGAAGGGCTCGTAAAATCGTCATACAATTATCGTTCCATAAGCTTCTCATCAGGCACTTTTTAGGCTCGTACTTGTTTCTCAAAATGCTGATGTAGAAGCGACTAGGGCACCTCCTAAAATTGTCGGTCTGTGTGCGGCGCGTAGAGGAGTTACTTGTGAAAGTTGGTTTGTATGAGGCGTAGATATACTGTAACCTGTTCTAATTATTTTTTCTCTCTCAGAAGACTAATTCATAAGGGACTCGGAAAGCGCTCTTTCTCAAATATCGGTCTTTGAACGGCTGCAATTTTTTTCGAGATATTGGTTTAAGGGTTTCCAGCTCAAATCTTGATATATTGGTCTGTGAGCGCCCATAGAGCGGTTATTTCCCAAAATGCTGCAAGAGGCCCATGGAGCGATTCTTTACAAATTACCGTTGGCAAGCCCCCCCCCCTCCCCGTACGGCCGCTCCTTTTAGAAATTATCGATTTGCAGCGGCACATAGAGCAATTTTTCTTGAAATATTGGTCTGTAAAATCCCATAAGGCAGTCCTTTCTCAAATTATGGTTTGTAGGTGGCCCACAGAGCAGTTTTATCACAAAATATTGGTTGTATATAGGTTCCAAGGGCGGTTCCTCCTCAAAATACCATTGTGTAGGCCTCTAACAATAAGTAGCTGGCAGCTTCTTTCTCAAGACTTCGGTCTTTGGCTGTCCATAGAGCAGATTATACGTGAGTGCCTCGTAGGGCAATACAGTTTGTAGGGGCTGTAGATCTGTAATCTGGAATATCTGCTGATCCCCCATAGGGCAGGGCTTCCTGTAATTATCGGTCTGTGGGGGAAGGAAGAGGGGGGAGGGTAAGATAGCCTTTTCTCAGAATATCGGTCTTACAAGGGAAGTGTCAGAACTCGCAGTGGCCTTTTGACATGAAATAAGTATCATCTGAAGCAGCTTGAAATGCTGATTCCAAAGCATCCTTTCTTAGCTGCAGAACTAATCTAGGACGAGTTATTGGATTTAATTTGCGGGAAATTTACAACGCTGAGAATAGCCAAAAATAAAGCGAACATTTTTTCGGGCTCAAACATAGATGAAACAGTCCAACAATGTTTAACGTAATCCTACGCCTTCATCAAAGTCATGCTGTGGTGCTTAAACAAGCAATTGAAAGGTTCCCGTGATCACAGAGTACTTCAAACAGTGTAAAATTTAATGTTTGAAATACCCATAACTCGCGACCCAGATCAGTTCTGCAGCTAAGAAAGTTTGTTTTGGAATCAGCATTTAAAGCTGCTTAAGATGGTACCCATCCCATGTCAAAAGGCCAGTGCGACTTCTGACACTTCCCTTGTTGGGGCAGTCTCAGCACGATTCTTTCTCCAGTAGGGTTTGTTGGGAGAGGAACGACGGAGGAAGGGGAAGGGGGTTCTTGTAAACCTCGGTCTGTAGGGGACTGTGAGTAACTTCTCAAAACATCGGTCTGTTAGTGGCCTATAGGGCATTTTCTTTCTATAACTACCACCCTGCAGCGGCGCATAGGGCAGTTATATTCTCTAATATATCGATGGTAGTTACGTAAAGATATGTCTCAAGCAGCTCATAGCTTCTGTTGTTTCAAAATACCAGTTTGTGCTACACATAGGGCGAGCGACTGCTTCTTGCAATAATAGACTTTGAGCGGCTCTTAGGACAATTTTTGAAAGTTGGTTTGAAGATTTGAAGGACAATTTCTTCTTGATATCGGTCTGTGTGCGTCCATAGGGCAACCTTTTCTGGAAAAGGTCCGTAAGCGGTTCGTAGGATCATTCTACATGAGAAGTTCTTTTTTGAAGATATCTTTTTTGAAAAATACCAGTCTGTAAGCAGCCCACAGTGTAGTCTTGTCAAAATAAGGGTCTGTAAGCGGCCCATAGGGCATTTCCTTCTAATGACTAATTACCGTCCGCGGGCGGACCATAGGGCAATTTTTCCGTCTGTAAGCAGCTTAAAGGCTTACCCGCAATATTCGATTTGTAGGGGGGGGGGATTGTATGGCAGACTTATCCCAGAATACGATATCATTTGTAGGGGTATGAAGGGCACTATTTTCTCAGATTACCGCTCTGTAGGAGGCCTGTAGGAAAGTTTTTCTTGAAGTATTCTTCTCCAGGATCGTGGGGCAGCTCTCACATATACCGCTCTGAAGGCGCGGAGCAGTACGTATTTGCAAAAACTGGTTTATAGGCGACGCATAAGGCATGAGAATACAATGCTTGTTTTCGCTGCCGGAATTTTTCGGGAACTGAGGTACTTTCTGAGGGTTTAGCTGAGTGTAGACTACATCGTCGCTTTGAGAGTCGACTGCTTGGTGACTCTGTTGAGATTGGTGCAAACATTTGACCCAAAGAAAATTTTTAGAAGAGAGTCAAAAGGTATCGAATAATCAGCAAAGATGATTCTCATTATCAGAAGAGTCAAAAGTCATTTACTACTCGGTTTCAGTTGCCCAGAACCCTAAAAAGGTGTAAAACGTAGAGGTTATTGTGGTGATGACTATATGTACCCTAGCATACTTGCAAGCGGCCCTTAGGGCCGCTAGTCTATTGAATATACAGTTTTCTTTTTGTTTCCAGATAAAAAAGCAAAAAACTTGAATTGCGATTTTTGGCGCACTAAAAAAATCATGTTTCACTCGATAATTTCCAAAAATAAGGGAAATTTTAGGTAAACAGCATATGGATGGATAGAGCGTAAACAGCTCTATCAGATGGTAGCTAGAAAACGTGCGGTCACGGGCAAAGAAGTAAACAACACGTATTTTCGTTCTCGAAACTGCTACGACCATACTCCTGACTTCAAGCGATGCGGCCAGCAAGCCATAGTGGGTTCGGTGACTGTACCTTACTGGACCCATTGCAGCAGTGGTATTTGGATGGTTCACGTGTTTCACTGCGCAGACACTGCTCGAAGTTCGTAGTTTGTCGAAGTTACTGACTTTGCATTTCAGCAAGTATCAAAGTTATTACGCGTATGAATGACCTTATATAGGTACTGTCTGAAAGAGAATGATATATTCTAATATCTAACAAGATTAGATAGTTCGATCGCTTCTCTTTCTCGAGAAATCTACAATTATTCTCAAGGTGTCCCATTTTTTACCGTTCACCCTAGCAAAAGAATTATTGTAGTGCAAACTTTCGATATTTATGGGATAACAAAGAAGGATAAATTGAGTCCATAAGTATTTGTAGAGTCGTCCGAACACAAATTTGACTTGGGTAGAGTGACCAAGTCTTGAGACAAATTAAAGCCAATATATAGACTTATTAGTTTTGACTGTTTCTTTTAAACAATTTGTCTGTCGCGATATGTCAATGAAGAATTAATTGAGCTCTACTAGTGAGCGCAAGGTCTTCTTTCCCTGGAATGTAAAAAATCAACTATTATTAAATTTTGGGAGATGATTACAGCTTCTGAATATTTTTGTGAAATACACATTAATTAACCTTGATTATTCTTTGCGCATAAATGAAGATACTATACGCAAAAAATATGCGATACTAGTGAAGGTTTTGTAAAGGTTTTTGCAAATTGATTTTGTATGCTGATGATTGCATAATTACTTCCGGATTTTGATTGGATACATTTGACCGTATCTTTGCATTGTTAAAGTAGTTATAATTCATTAAATTATATGTTACGGTGAAGGTTTTATGTCGGGGTCTTTTGCAACTTTATTTGCGCTACATAGCTATAAGAGGATGAGGGTGGCGGACTTCATGAACGATAGCGCGCTCAGGCAGGCGTGTGTCAATGAGGTGCGCACCCACCTATAATGCTTGTTTTGAATTCTCGTCGCAGTGAAATCTGTTTTTAACTATGATTAGGGTTTCAAAACTTACTTTTCCGATAAAAGAGATAATCGTGTTGGTCATTTCAGCAATCATAATAATATTTCTCGGTAAGCTGACCTTTTTTGAACTAAACTCGAGAGTGCACAATAAAGAATATTCAATATAGTAACAGATTTGAATAAAGGAAAACACTTTTCACAATTTGGACAAACCTACTAGGAACAAATAACTGAAATACATTGAAAAGAGCTTGCGAACTAATTTATAATAAAAAAGACCTGAAAACTGATTTTTAATTTTAATTGAAGTTTTGAAATCTACTGTTATCCATGCAACCTACAGAAGAAGCATAAAGGAAATATTAGAGTTTTTCAATGGCTGAGCGCATTCCTAGGCTAATTATCAAGGGGCGGAGCAATCAGCGCACCGCGTACGGTACCCAGCTGGTGGCTTGCACATGCTATCGTTCATAAAGTCATACACCCAGAGGATGGTTGGCAATTTAATGAATTGACATATCATTAGGCATAACCGCAGGACTGGAAAACATAATTCTTTAAATTAGAATTTCAGAAAGTCACGAGAGTAAAGCGGCAGAATAAAGTAGCTAATCCAATTTTCCAGATAGCGCAGGTGGAGTCAAACGCCGCCAAACAAAGCTTGTTAGTTTTTTGACAGCTACCAATTGTCCGTAACTACGCATTTTCATTGTATTGCCTAGAGACAATGTGAGAAGAAGAATGAGCTTTTGGGCAGCGACAAACACCGAGATAGACGAAAACCCAACGCCCAATTCGTACTTTTATGAAGCAACTTCTTTGATGCATTCATATCCAGGAAACGAAAAAAGCAAGTATAAGTTCAAAGGAGAAACACTGTTTTCGCAGTATATGGGAAAACTCAAGTAAGTTTGCTGAAATAAGGATGTATTTTAGTACAAGGAGCAAACTTTCACACGCTTTGCTAAAATCTTCAATCCTTTTTCTCTGAGAAAGCAGACTGGTGTTAGTTGAAAAGTAACTGAAGAATTGTAGAATAGAATCACATTTTTTCATATGCATCAATCGAAGTGAATTTTCCTAGGAAACACTTCCCAAAATAAACCGCTTCCGGGTACTAGGTTGTTACGTAAATTTTGTTACACTTTCTTCGTCTTCGCCTATGAAACTCTGAAATTTGGGTAGAATCTCGTATCTGGCACATATAGGGAAAGAAGAAAGGGCTATCCATTGGCATCATTTTCGCTTCAAAGTGTCTAACATTTGAATACAATAACAACACCTACCTCCAATTTCTTCTTTTTATTCTATAGGGTGTGGAAAAAAGTGCTGTCACTCAGTTTGCCTCCTAAAAAATCTCACAGGTGAAGATACTCTATGACTTCTTAACACATGTTAGGTTGGCTCGAGAGTTCTCGGACATTTTCAAACTGAATCTGCTTTCACGAAACCTAATGCATGTACATTTGATGGAGATACCATTCGATAGACACAGCAAGCTCTACAAAATGGTGTGCAAAAGTTCGCACTACTTGATCCAACGTATAATTTGTATCTCGAATCTAAGTCGTACTGAAGGCCCTAAAAATTGGGAGAAATTCACATTTCCGTTAAAATAAAGCCTACGGATCTCCAAATTGCTCAAGAAAAATGCACACCACATCAGACACCCATATATTCCGTTGCTCTGTTTTTTTTCTCATCTAGAAATCGAGACAACGAAAGTTCTTATGCTTGTACAAAGAAGAAGCTACGCTGTTTCCACTCATATAAATGTATAGTACAAGCCCTTAGAAGTATAACCGTAAATTTTCAGCTTTCCAAAGGCCTTAGTTTTTCAGAAAAAATATTGATTTTAGCATGGAACACTCGAGTCAGGAGAGTTGAATTTGGTAATTTTCGTAAACTAGGGCCTGCAGAAAGCTGAAAATTTACGGTTATACTGTGCTTGTAGTGTACAATTACGTGGAAATGGCACAGATTTCTTTTTGTATGAGCATGAAAACCTATAATTTCTTATTTTCTAGATGAGGAATAAATACAGCAACGGTACGTATGGGTGTCTGATGTGGTGTGCAATCTGCTTGAGTAGTTGGAGATCCGTAAGGTTTATTTAAACGAAGATATGATTTTCCCATTTTTTCGAGCAGTACGACTCAGATTCTGAATGCAAACTCAAGGTAGGTCGAAGCTGGTGCAAACTTTTGCATACCATCTTGTAGAACTTGCTTTGCTCTATCGAATGGTACCTCTGTCGGATGTACATGCTTTAAGTTTCGAGAAATAGCAGATCTAGTCTGAAAATGTCCGAGAACTTTCAAACCAACCTAATACATGTAACGAAATCTTGTAGATCCACTAATTGTAAGATAAGTTTGGTTTCCAGCGATTTCCTTTTGCTTACTCAGACGAGTGATAACAGCGAGCGGCGTAACTGACGTTACGCTGCAGCGTTTGTGCGCAATTCTCACTATACCAACAAGAGTGATATAATTTTCCAAATTAAGGTAGTATGTGGGGCATGACCTCCTCTCCAAAATTCTGTGCCTATTATGGATCAGTGACTTGAAATTTGGGCTGAACAAGGAAAATTATATCCCAAGCGAGTTCCAAAAATTCACGAAAAGGATAATCAAATCTGCTCTTGCTCAATGAACTGGATCCAAACCATGGCTTAAGATTTCAGATTCGAACAAAAAGTAACAGCAATAATGAAAAGAACAGTGGGCTTTGTCTACATCATAACTTTGAGCCAATAAACGATTGTACATAACTTTTATGGCACATTTCCTGATCGCACCCTTTAAGCCGCAGACGCTATCTTATTGGAAAATTTCCCCATTTTTCTTCTACTGCAACTGCGGTCGGGCTACTTCTAGCATATCTCAAAAAAAAAACTACAACATTCCTTAAGTAATAGAAGATTTCTTAAATACACGTTGAAAACAAAAGAATTATCCAAAAAAACTTCACACATCCTTCACAATTGTAAAAGAGGGGTGCAAGATTTGATAGGGGATGCGCAGCAAAGGAACCCTCCACCGGGTGAAATTGCAGAATTTTCAAGCCAATTTATGTAAAATGCTAAAATACATTCACAACTTAGGATTTATGTGAAATTCACCAGAAAAACCTGGAAATTACGCGATTTTGCCTTTATTTTGAGGGGCAGTATTTTTCCGGTCTCTGTATAAAGATCCTTCCATTCTTCTTCACTTTCGATAGCGTCGGCAGTAATAGAAAGAAGTCCGTTTTCAGACAATAACGCGAACTGGAAATTTGCCAAAAATTCGGAACAATTTTGAGAAACTCGAAAATTGGATTTTTGATGGGTGTATACGGAAAATCCGCATTTCTCCACATTATTTATAAAGGAAAAATCATTTCAAAAAAGTCATAAAGATTTTTTTCTGTCAAATGCAAAAGACTTGTATAACAACTTGATAATTAAGATGAATTAAACCAGCTTTGAGGGTGCAGGCATTGCCCGATCTGGGTAATATTCATATCTGAGTTGTTAAAGCCTTAGAAAGAATTGTTATCTACTGTTAATCCTTCGACTTCTCTCCTTTTTTGTGGCTTACCAAAATTTTCTGACTTTCGTTCTGGGTGCATGGAAGCTGGCGTAAGAAATTATTTCATAGAAAGAGGATATGATCTGAAAATGACGTTGGTTGAAGCTTCGACGATCGACATGAACTCTGAATCCCATAAAAAATATCATATTCCGCAGACAACGAACAATTAAGGTTGAAAGATACGAGTTTTGCTAAGCAACCAGAAGCAGTAACGCAGCTATCGGAAATATGTTGTTAGGACTGAACAAATTTACTGCCTTTTTTGCTACTTTTTACTCTACATACAAAGCGCCACAATGAACGTGGCCAGAAAGAATAGCAATTTTCTATTTCTCTATACGGACACGAATTTTCATTCTATATGATGTTGTTTGATCTTTGAAGTGGCCTGAAACCGAAAGCGCCATTTAATTAGGATTGGGAAAAAATTCATCTCATAATTCAGCCATTTAGAATAGGTTTTCTTATGAAAAAAATCTGAAGCCCACACTTTTGCTGCCTAAACCTAATCATCGAGAGTTTCTCAAAAGAAACAAGCATTTTCAAAGTTGCAAGAACCTCACGTTAGAAGGGAGCTTCTCAGTATGTAGTAGTATATAATTTCTGTAAAAGAAAAAAAGAAAATGAGGCACAAATTATTGGGAAATTTATAACACAATTAAAAACACAATGAAAGTTAAGGGGAGGAAGGAGTATTGATAAGCATAAATCATGAAACTTTTTAAAATCGTGATTTTCAACAAATTCTTTATTTGATATTGAGAAAAAAATATGCATTTCATGTAATGCACAAAACAAAAATTGTGATTACTATGTAGCGATGACACAAGCTGATAAGCTGCTAAACTAAGCTATTGAAAACTGAGTTCATATTTGAAGTACAAGCGTTTCCTTTTTTGTTCTTCGAATATCTAGGAAGACCTCATACCAGTATTCAAATGGGGAGGTCAAAAGGCGCAAATTTTCTAAAGATGACCAGTTTAACAGCTAAATTCAGAGCTTTGAGAGTTTTCCAAGGATACCAGACAAAGTGCTCTAGCTTACTCCCTATCTAAAGCTACTACTTGCTAACTCTGACTGCGTTTAGTGAAACCTTGATTGAAAAATTCACAAAAACGCCATTATTTGCATTTTCAGATTTTTGACCCCTCAACTCTTAGGTTTCGAATCTATTTCAGAATAATAAAATAGAACAGTTCAAGGGGCGACCCTACATATCTTATAAGATATTTAATCTGCATTGGGAACATCATAAAATACTAAAAAAATGCGCTAGTTGATGTTCATCTAGCAATAAAAATCGCGCGTCACTTGACATAAACCCAAACACCCCATCCCAACACCTAGAGTGTAAGGATAAAGATAAAGATATTCGATTTGGAAGAGCACATCTTTTTAATCACCTAGTGTTTCTGCCTGAAAAGAGTTTGAGCTATTTGAACATCTCATTTTTAGAATTCCGTGACTTAACATAAACTTTGGCCTTTTTCGCATATAATCTTCAAGAGCTTTCTGTAAGACCTATGTTCCAGCTAAGTATTCGAAGCAAGGAAATAACATAAACCTGGTTGACTGCCTGACTGACGGGCTAGTGCGGAGCCGCGGTGTGACAACAGTTGACGGGTATCATGAATTTTGTATCAATCTTGTCACGAAAAACACATGTTGTTCATCCAAGCGCGTAAGTAGTAAGTGGGTCTACTTTATGCCATATGATGTTTAGTTTTTATTGTGTTCATGCACTCTTAAACAAATGAGATCAACCTGGATCAGTGCAACGAACATTCCCATTTTTTTCGTATGTAGAAGTACGAGTATTATGTTACCAAAGGTCCCGGAAGCTCACTCAGAGGTGAGGGGAGGGGGAGAATACCTCTCCTATTCCTAAAATGGGTTGACTTGATGGTAAGCCCTATAAATTTATTACAACTAGTCATACATGTAAAAATAATTTTGAGTTCTCTTACGGTTAAATACAAGCTTCTTGCATAATTCTATAATCTTTGTAGACTACATTTTAAAATTTCCCTATCCACTAAAAACCCCCTCCCCTCCTCATCTCCTTTAATGCCACTGCTAATCACTAGTAAGCTAACTTCATTGCAAGGTTATGAAAATCTAAATCCGCACAAAATTTGCCACTCATCATTTGCCTTCAATACATGAATACAGTAATAACAACGCAAAGTGCAGCTGTCAAAAATAGGACAGTATGTCTCTTCAAACAATCTCAAATTTTTGCATCAGCATGACTTTTCCAGAAAATCGCTAAGTAGTTGATTTTATGAGCAAAATGATGAGAGGCTGCTTAAACGCTGATGGTCAGATGCAAATCCAAGAGTCAGTTATGACAAGCGCAGTCTTCGTTGCTTGCCTGGCGGAAATCTAGTCTTCAAATCAATTTTCAAGAAAGTGTGATGTGCCTCGTCTATAAAAAGCAGTTACTGTTTTTTGACGGCTATCATCTCAAGACCAGAAATGTTTGATTGAGAACTGCAAAAAATGAGGCTAGTTGTAGTCATCGACAAACACACGCATAAGTAAAAAGAATAAGTCATCCTTTCAAGATAGATTTGATTGCTTTCGAAATGGAAATGTTGCGGTGGTGAATAAACGTTAATTAGCTCCATTCATTGCATTGTGCGGAAACATCTAGAAACTGAGCAATGTTTGTTCGATCTCACGTGTTCACTTACACCTACTAGTGTTCATCTTTCCAAATTCAAGGATCACGTAAAATTAGGTTATAAAAACTGAAATGATGGAAGGACGCAAAACACGAGCTTTTCTCTGATATTTTACTTGCTACTCTGCATTTTTTCATTCTAGGATACATTCATCTAAGTTCCTAAAACATTCCGATTATGCTGATGGGCTTTGATCGGTGTCACTGTAACACTTTCCCAATCGCCAAAAAGGCAGAAGATCCTCCAAATGTTACATTGATAAGATCAAGTGCAAAATAGCTCACTAGGAGCACTTTTGTCAGACTTCACTGGAAAAGAAAACTAGCATTGAAGGTAAATGTGGAATACCTGCAAAAACATTTACATGACATTATACTTCTGCAAGGTCTAATCTCAGAGCTTGAACCAAAATTAAGGTTCCTTTTCTTTTTTGCTCCCTAAATTTTTTTTCTATTGATCTTGGCACCGTAGGGGCATTCTAAGGTCGACTGCACGAGATCGCCCGCGTCGCTGTAGCTTGAACGCACGCGAGCGTGCCTGCAACGCGGCTGACGGGTACAGGCGCTATGATAACCTATGCGCGCGAATGCCAATGTTAGCCCAAAGAGACACCCTAGCGGGAGTTCACCCCGGGCGATTCCGTACAGTCAACCACACCAAGGCGTCAGATTTGCTTTCATGTAAGGTTCATAGCTAATAAATATAGTCCAAATCTTCTAAACCATAACTCTTCTGCAAATCAACGCTTTTGATTATTAGCAAAATGTTTTGCTAATATCGCTGTGTTATAATCGGGTCGACAATCATAGTATGCCTTGTAAGTCGAAAAGGCTTGGGAATTATAAAACACCAGTTATTTATCTCCACGGTGAGAATTTGGCCCTTTTTCTTCGTTTGCTTTGTCCCCTTCGTTGTACGAGGATAGCGTGCAAAGCGGACTCGGTAAATCTTCTTCTTATATATAAAGCTGAATGTCTGTTTGTCTGTCTGTATGTCTGTATGTCTGTCTGTCTGTCTGTGTGTACGTATGTTCCGAATAGAAAATTCCATTTCTGAACCGATCCGGACCAAACTTGGCACACATACACTACGGGCCCCGGCGGGTGTCATAGGCTACTTTTCGTCATCGATCGATATCGATTTTATCGATTTTTATCGATTTTTTTGCTGAGTTCACCTACGGGGCTGGGAGTTGGCACAGGGGGGTAATCGAGCATGGGGATTCCGAATACAATATTGGGTTTCAGGATTATCGATTACTTTTATCGATTTTATCGATTTTTTTGCAAAGTTTGAGCTACGGGGCTGGGAGTTGGCACAGGGGGGTAATCGAGCATGGGGATTCCGAATACAATATTGGGTTTCAGGATTATCGATTACTTTTATCGATTTTATCGATTTTTTTGCAAAGTGTGAGCTACGGGGCTGGGAGTTCGCACAGGGGGGTAATCGAGCATGGGGATTCCGAATACAATATTGGTTTTCAGAATTATCGATTACTTTTATCGATTTTATCGATTTTTTTGCAAAGTTTGAGCTAGGGGGCTGGGAGTTGGCACAGGGGGGTAATCGAGCATGCTGATCATCCCCAAGGGGGGTGATCAGCATGCTCGAACACCCCTGTGCCAAATTCCAGCCCCCTAGCTCAAATTTTCAAAAAATCGATAAAATCGATAAAAGTAATGGACGATCTTGAAAACTAATATTGTATTCGTAATCTGCATGCTCGATTACCCTCTGTGCAAACTCCCAGCCCCGCAGGTCAAACTTTGCAAAAAAATCGATAAAATCGATAAAAGTAATGGACGATCCTGAAAACTAATATTGTATTCGGAATCCCCATGCTCACTTCCCCCCCCTGTGCCAACTCCTAGCCCTGTAGGTGAACTCTGCCAAAAAATCGATAAAATCAATAAAAGTAATCGATAATCCTGAAAACCAATATTGTATTCGGAATCCCCATGCTCACTTCCCCCCTGTGCCAACTCCTAGCCCTGTAAGTGAACTCTGCAAAAAAATCGATAAAAATCGGTAAAATCGACATCGATCGATAACGAAAAGTGGACTGTGACACCCGCCGGGGCCCGAAGTGTATGTGTGCCAAGTTTGGTCCGGATACGGCGGAGCCGGGTAAGCCAGCTAGTTATAAATAATGAGTGCTAATTTGCAATATGCGCACGATGCTTCCAATAATTGCAGAAGGTGGTGCAGATTTTGAGGTATCAAAACAAACAGCCGACTTCCGTTTACTCCGCAAAAAATTATGTCAGTCAGGAAAGAAATAAACTCCACCCATTAATGAAAATCTTTTGTCTTTAGAAAATGCTCGATAATCATCATGCACCATGACGCAATGGAAAGGTAAAAGGCTTTTATGATTGAAATACTCAAAGCGCGCACGAAAATTAGATGCTAGCGTTATTGTTAATGCTTGTAGTTACTTATGTTGTGCCCACGTCATTTTGGTCTTTGCGGCAGCAGTTGAAATAAACTAGCAGGTTTCAAACGCCCGAATATGTGAGTTGCTAATGACCTTTCAAAAGTTGAAATGACTTTTCCTTTTCTGCTATTTTACCTCCTGTAACGCCGTCATCGATTATGCAATTATTGGGCTTAAACATGTAGGGATGGCGGAAGCCGAGTCCTGAGATATACAGGGTGCCCCAAAAAAGATGAGCCTAAATAAATTATGTTCAATGACTCTCTTGAAATGAAGTCGTTCGAGAAGCTTTGAGTATCGTTTTGTAGAGTTAGTTTCAACTTAGATTGAAGATATGGAGCGGTCGACTGCTCTCCGCTACTGTAGGATTACTGTAAGAACTTTGAAGAGGGTTTTGACCTATGAAAGGCTATATTTTGCCTCAGGAAAAAAGAACAAAATAATCTGAAAGCTCTCACACCGGGCTACTCAGAGTTGCTAATTCTGAATGAGAAGTTCGCAACTTATCGAAATGCTTCATTAAAAAGTTATGCAAGGTAAGCAGTAGCGGCCATTTTTTCAATGTCTGAAAAGTGCGGTCACACGTATAGAAAGCTTCGAAATCTTGTACATAGTTGAGTATTGAAGTCAGCGCCCATGAAAACCCTATTACACAAATTTTGCACTTTTCCTGAAAATTTTTGGAACGGCAGCTCTTTTTTACAGCGAAGCTGCTGCGATATGCTCGAAGTTTCCACCGTAATCCTACAGTAATGAGTAGGCACATATTTTGGGACACCCTGTAAACTACACGCTGACCCCTTTGTCCCAAATAACTCAAAATGCTTTTGGCTCCTGTGCTTATGATAACGTCTATTTTCCTGAGGTTTTGAAGCCCCAATCGGCTTGTGCTAAAACTCTGAGGTACGTTTGGCTTTTCGATGATATCTTGTTTGACGCCCGGAAGAACCGCATGTGATCGTGACGTTTTTCCGTCCAAGTCTTAATCTTGGAGTCTTCGCACTATTAACTCTTCTCGACATCTGCCTCGCGCAAAAATTTGAGATGAGGCTGGTGCATGGCTTGTCTAAAATAATACCCGTGACGAATCTTTTCTTGCAGAGTAGTTTCAAGGCTTTAGGCTAAAACGCGAGAAAAAATATGTTTGGGATGAACAGTCATTTTCTTGAGATGAAGCCTACGTGACCGCAAAAAATTGCTCAGCGGTAGTACAAGCCATGTGCTTACCTCATCATCTCCAGATGCCTAGTTCTGAGGCTACAAAATGTGATGACTCTATGTTAAGGTTGAGACTTGGACGAATGTGACAATTAACGCGGGTTTTTTCAAGCGGTCAAACAAAATATCTATCGAAAAAGGCCTAATGTTTCTCAACTTTTTAGTACAAGCTGTTGAACTTCCTAAACGCTCAGAAAATCAAAGGAGACTTTTAGGAATTGGAATTTAGGAGCATTTTGAGGTGTCCGAGGAGAGTAGTGCTCCTGTCAGATAGCAGTGGGTTAGCATGTAACACAGCGTCGGCTTTGTTACCATATTTCACAAAAAATTTTGATGCGAAGGATTTAACGCTTTGGTAAAATAAAGAAGCCTTGTTTGAGGTGTTCATACCATTACGAAGACCTAAAAATTCGATTCAGCGCAACATTCATTTCTAAAATCAGCACCGATTCCGTCTTGTGCTGTGTTTACCGTCCTCGGCTATGCTCTTTCACGTAGCATCAATGGTTTTTACGTTTATTCCAAAAAGTTTCGAAACATCTTAAATAAGGGGCGTTCGAAAAGTTTATGGACCGCGCTTTAGTTAATATAGAAGGCACTGCAAGTCAAATAAATTAAGTATGAATACGGAAGAAGAACAAAGAGTTCTTCGCAACGATGCACTGTTTTCTCAAGTATGAATTACATGGCTCAGAAGAATAGAATGCTAGAACGAGTACAAAACATTCGAAAACTGTCATTACGCATGTCTAACACAAATTTTGAGGATAAATGTACATAATATCAGACTATGACTCGTTGTTGTGGCTCAAAATAACTAATAGGAAATTCTTGCAGGAAGCTGCTATTGACAGTCTGTTCAGAACCAGAACTGATTGTTTTGGTCAGCAGGAAATTGCAGTAAGTTTTGAGCGAGTGTATCGCTGACTGTTATAATGAATCTAGGTCGTTTGATGGAGACTTTTTTTTTTCGAGTTGCTTTAATCAATTTCCTAGTCGATAGTGATCACTCTTACAGTGAGGCAGGTGCACAGTAGGCTAACCTCATTCAAAAAAATCACCAAAAAATTTGAAAAAATCAACAAAATTAATGGCTTCTACGCTTTTTCTTGGGCTTATGCCACACCTCGTTTTGGCACAGACAGACAGTTACCAAATGATCCATATGCTGTTTATAAGATTGAACCTCATAAATTGCAAAGGAGAGATTGAGTAATAGTGGCTGAAAGCACAACCACTGAATAACCTCTTTTTTTCGTTGGGCGGTTATTTGAAGCGCAGCTTTTGATGTGGACCAAGAAGAAGTAGTGTTTTGCAGTAAAAGCGTAGTGAAGAACTTTTTTAGACCAAAGTTAATTGCGTTCAAACACTACTATTCCACTTGATATTAGATGCTCAATATGCGGAATTCGGAACGAATTCTGGTTCTACGGGTTATTTGACTTGATGGATATGAAACTACTCATTATGCCTCATAAAGTCTCTTTTGTTCTTGCGGTAGATATACGATAAATAGAGGGCCTTATTAAGAAGTAACTAAGGGGAGGGGGAGGGAGAGGGAGGGAGAAGAAGTGCCATACAATACCTCTCGTATTTTAGAAAAAACGACGTGCAGTCGCCCGACTCATGTGACATCAACCGTAGCGAGGCCATGTCTCACTTCAGAGTGGACGAAAATCTGGAACGATTCGTGGAAACTGGCCTACTTCTATGCCAGTCGGGCACGTCTATATATCAGAAGACGCGTCGCGCCGAGTTGAGTCGAATGTTGCCCTTTAATTGAAAATTCGTCCACTCTGAAGAGATATGGCCACGCAACGGTGATGTCAGATAAATCGGCAATCAACTGCGCCCGTTTTTTTTTTCAGAAAATACGAGCGGTATTGCACCTGGCGGTTCTGTGCCCACCATTTGCGCGACCATAGTTGAGATATTCTTGGCAGGAACTTTGACTGGCGCGACCACTAATTCCCTAATGTTGGAACCTTTTCCTTACTTCTTCTAATTAAGCAAGACGTTTTCCCTGTCAAAGATTGCGACAAGGGCCCAACTTGTTCAATTGTCATGGAGTAAATGAAATGAAATCGAATGCGGCTCAGAGGAGTATATGAAGGACTAGCTTGCTTACCCGGCTCCGCTCGGGCCTGTCAAAACACTGTAATAAAGGTCCCATCCCTATCCCTGCACAGTCTTTCCCTGTGCCCACTTCTACACTTCATTCCCCGTTCCCTGTGTTGTTTTCGTAATCAGAATGCCCACTTACCCCCTGTGCCAACTCCCAGCCCTGTAGCTCAAACTTTGCAAAAAATCGATAAAGTCGATGAAAGTAATGGACGATTTTGAAAACTAATATTGTATTCGTAATCAGCATGTTCGATTACCCTTCTGTGCCAACTCCCAGTCCCGCAGGTCAAATTTTACAAAAAAAAATCGATAAAATCGATAAAAGTAATCGATAATCCTGAAAACCAATATTGCATTCGGAATCCCCATGCTCGATTACCCCCCTGTGCAAACTCCCAGTCCCGTAGGTGAACTCAGCAAAAAAATCGATAAAAGTCGATAAAATCGATATCGATCGATGACGAAAACTAGCCTATGACACCCGCCGGGGCCCGAAGTGTATATGCGCCAAGTTTGGTCCGGATCGGTTCAGAAATGGATTTTCTATTCGGAACATACGTACACACAGACAGACAGACAGACAGACAGACAGACAGACATTCAGCTTTATATATAAGATTGAAATGTTAGCTTGTAAAGATGAAGGCTTTCTATGCACCAAAATGTAGGCCATGAAATCGATATATTGATTAGAGCTGTCAACTTGTGAGTACGGCGGGTGGCATAGTGCGGTTGTTGCGATAAAAATCGCATCCTTTCCGATGGAGTTTTTTTTTTTTCAGAAGGTTCGAGAACCAGCTTTCGTGGAGCTATGTTTATTACTTTCCAATCGTGTTGTTGCCAATGTTAACAACACAGTTAACGGATATAATTCTCATTAAACTACGAAAACCTAGGTTAGTGGTATAC
Source organism: Cylicocyclus nassatus (assembly GCA_958299035.1). Taxonomy (NCBI): domain Eukaryota; kingdom Metazoa; phylum Nematoda; class Chromadorea; order Rhabditida; family Strongylidae; genus Cylicocyclus; species Cylicocyclus nassatus. Next base: position 60,704,018 of record CATQJL010000316.1, read on the forward strand.
TGTGGGCTTGTGTGACTGAACAGATGCATATTAACCTATAGACTCGGGTATTTGTTCGCATTTTCTGAATTCGGGAATTTCTATCTCCTCTATCCCTAAGTCTATTGGTTTTAGCGTTGTGGCTTATCGAAGTTTAAAGACCTTGGAGAAGGCTTACTCAGGCTGCCATATTGTTGAGCTGCTTTGAGGAATGCGTAACTGCGAAACAATGGCTTATGTTCCTAATATTCCCGAGAGTTAGGAATGAAAAAGGTTCCAACTTTGTCGAAATTTACCAGAACATGTTTGGGTCTCGTAAATACAGGGTTCCCAAAAGTTTGAACTCCTTTTGATCGTTGTTATCTTCCTTCACCCTAAAAGGCGTCCAGACAAATCTCAATGGGGATTTTACGTAGAAAGTAATTTTGGGGCCCTAACTAAGGCACTGCCCAAGCGGAAGCGCAGGTGACTCACTAACGGCCGAAATATACGCTCACCTGGACCTCAGGATCGTAATTTGCATGGAATCATGGCGCAACTCATCAGTTTCGCGCGAGGACCAACGGACTGCGCGAAACTGATGAATCCATGCGAAATACGATCCGGGGGTCCAGTTTCGAGGGGAACATCTCAGCTGTTAGAGCGCTACCCTACCTGAGCTGCCGGTTGGGCAGTGGCTTAGTCAGGGCCTCAAAATTATGTCCACGTGAGATCCCCCTATGTCCAGATTTTGGACGCTGCCTGTAAAGCTTTTTGCCAACCTTTAGGTACCACTCTGTAGAGCTGATCACCAAGGGAAGCGTACTTGATGACCGTAACCATTCGCAATGAGACGCGAATCGCTAAATGCGCCTTGATTTCAAATTAGATTTCGCTATCTTTTCCGTAAAATTTGCAGTTTTAGTCAATCAAGGCTATGAACCGCTCAAGCTTCTTGTTTCGCTACTGTTTTCAAATATGGAATGCGAACTCGAAGGTAATGCTTTTTTCGCAAGTTACGCCAAGTATACCATAATAGCTGCTTTTTCGAAGCCTTTCAAAAACATGATTACACCATTTGAGAAGCTTTGAGACCTGCCAAAAGTTGTCTAACGTAATGAGTGTGTGCGACAACCCTGCTTAACGTTTTGAATTTTTTGGAAATTTTCTCAAAAATTGCCTATCTCAGGAGCTGTATGCTGAAAATTCCTATCGTAATCCTACAATAATGAAAAGCGAACGGTGAATCGTTTCACGTTTCATGGTTGGTAAATATAAGTTGAAGGCGACTCTACAGTCTCCGTCTTCCTGAAAAGGGAATATCAATGATCAGTGTGTACCTCTTTGGGAAACTCCTGTATGCTTGGACAAAAGTCAGACATGTGTATTGCATTTTCCTAGATATCAAACGGCCAAGCTTTCGAAGAGAAAAGTAGGTTACGAGCTTGTTTTTTTGACGCTGATATGGATAGATTTGCTTCCAATTATCCAAATTCTTACTCATGTTCGATCTCATGAACCTCTAATTTACACGACTGCCTGGCTACATGGAAAAACTGTTCATAGACCGCAAAATCAAGATTACTGATTGATGTCAATCCAATAACTTGAAACAGTATCGGACTCTCTCAAAGTTTTCTGCCCAGCTTCCGCCATTGCTGTCCAGGGCTCGGTACAGCTGGCACCGAGTCATGCTGGATATCGTTTCAAACAAATCGAAGGGAATATCGTTTTTGTGGCCGAAAAGGCACACAAATTGCGACGTTATTTTCAGTCGACCTCGTGTTTTTAAGTTTACGCCTAGGGTGTAGGGCCAAAGAAGACTTCGTACAAAATTTTCAATTATAAGGCACTCGTTTTGAAATTTCCTTGGTGCGAGCTCGTAAAGGGTCCTGTTGCTGTCGGCACGCGAGGAAGATGAAACAGATTTTAGGCATTTTTGAGGTAAATAGCCCCTATAGGCCGTAACTTCGCAGGGTTCACTGATGTCACTGCTTTAAATTGTTCGGGCAGATACTTCTCAAGCGAACCCTGATTATTTGAATGACTAGGAGCCAAGATACTCGTCTAAACCCCAACCATCCTACTTTTTCTCAGAGGACCGATCTCCTCGAGTACGTAGACGTGAGTTGGCTTAATGTTGATTCTCCACCGCAAATGAATCATATAAGCCCCTCGAACGATAACGTGAAACGCCAATCAGTTTCCACATACGGAATCCAGGTGCTCAGATTTGTTTGGATACTGCCTTTGAATGCAAGGGCAGGTGCATTTGATGTTGACTGACTAAAGAATGAAAGCATGAGGTAAAAAACAAATCTATCGAGCAAAAAAGTGAACGCTAGCTAAGTCCAAATATTCAAAAGCGCAGTATAGATGTGTAAGCTGCACTGAGAAACTTAGCGAGAATCAGTCATCATTAGGGGACTTCTAGCCGTAAGTGGCTTCGTCAGAGGAGAACGGCCGTTTTTGTAATGCCAAAATTTCCACTTTTAGGAGGGACATTAACGGTCATTCTAATGACTGCACTTCTGCATACAATCTCACAGATATGCGTTTCACTTTATAAAGGTTTAGAGGAAGGCTAAATGTCATTTACATTCTTCAAGTTCCAACTCACTTGAATAATCATATTTCCAAAATCCACGATAAAATCTCCAAGTGATTCTTGCAAAATCTCGGAGTGTTTTAGATATACACAGATCTTTGAAAACTGGTAAGAATGGTGGCACAATTAGCACAAGAAAATTTGATATAGTTTTGGTCAGATGATTCTTTGCTATACATACTCCGACGTGAAGTCTCGACTCTCATTTTCATCGACTCAAGCTTCGAAGCTTTGTCTGTGACACAAGAATGACTGTTTTCCGTCCATGGATTCAGACAAAACAAAATTGTGAGAGTCATGGGCATTTAACTTTTCGCTTCCTACCCTATTAAGGGCCGGGCATATTTCACGCGATTCAGCAATTCGCGAGAAGTCTTCAGATCAAACACTAGCAAACTGCAAATGCATAGTGTGTGTAACTTACGTGGGTTGATAACCCTATTTTCTGTACAAAATATGCTTACAGTGAATTATGGACGGTTAGAATATTGCCAAATCGCATCGCGACTGAAATGGCTTGAGGTATGCCCGGCCCTTCAGGTATTCTTAACAAGGTTTCTCGGTAGGGTTGATCCAGCTTGAAGGTTGCTCGATAGTAATTGCGATGACAAATGCAGATCGTCAGTTCTCAAAATCTTGGTAAAACTATCAAAGGCAAGTTTTGGAGGGCTGTGGTGCTTTCTCGGGCCGAAACAAACACGGATGCTGTTCGGATTTTCCAGCAGGAGCAGGTACCAACCTACAGCAAAAAAAAATTTCTCAGTAGCATACTTTCGAAACATTTGCAGCAATTATGCCGGGGATTTCAATTCGGCTTCTTAAACCCGCAAAATTTTTCCGTCCATCTATTTACAAGAGCAAAAATCTGCTCTTCAGAAGCTCTTTAAAAATTGCGGAAAAATTTCTCCCCGGCTGTGAAGACCTGGAACAAAACTCCGCCGAAGACCACTGCGCTTCCTGAAATTTTTTTGGAAGAGAACAAATGCTTGTACCAAAGCCCGAAGCAGCCAGAGGCAGCTAGCCAGTTATCTTCAATGATTTACGAGGTCTTAGCCAGAATTTTTTAGCTATTAGATAAAGGCAGCTTGCAATCTCACTTGTTTCGTGCAAAGTTATAAAATTTTTCTTGCTTTACACTTCGTGTGGGCAACCTTTTCCGCGCCAGTTCTCGCCAGTTGTTTGTCAAATATATTAGAAGTAATAAATAAGTGACAAATATTGTCTACTAGAATTTCCGCTTGTAAATTGCATCGAGAGCAGAAGTTTTTTCGTGCAAGATTAGGTTGCTGTATATTTTCTAAAACAAAATCCCTCATAATGATATGATTTCAGAGGGAAAGAACAAAGGAGAGGAAAAGGAGCTTGTATGTTTCTCATTATTAAAAAGTGGAGTTGATTTTGACGAGAAAGAATTAATAGAGTCTCTCGGAAAACGGCAGTCATCTTATGGTCAAAGGCTACGTCCACATAAAATAGCCGTAACCAAATCGCTTTGCTCAAGCGGCAATCCATAAGGCCCCGGTCAGACTTCACGCGACTTAATCGTCGCGATCTAATCGCCAAGATTTCCATTCATTTTCATTTCACATTCAAAAATTTCGGGCTGGAAAAGTATCACAACCGAATGCAAGTTGATCGGCATGGAATGATGTTGTAACAGTTGTCTCCTCGCGATTCAATCGCGACGATCAAATCGCGTGAAGTCTGCCCGGGGCCTAAGACTAACTCGTGTTTGTAAAATTATTTGCTCAATACCCCCATTCATCTCGAGTGGGTCAATCAGAGCCTCAGATACGGTGCTGGGCGAGATCTAAGCTTGATTATTCAGAGCCGAATGACTTGCATAAGCTACCGTTATGACAGTGGATCTTAGCTTAGTTAAGACATTCCTATGTAATTACATTAGTATCTGATTTGCTTGAGCATGCCTTTCATTCCAGCGAGTATAATACAAGTATTAGATGAAAGAAGCGCTTCTGAGGCGGGAAATCCCTCCACCAGATTAGGATGCGATGAAAGAGACAAAATAGGCAATGCCCCAGTATTCAGGATTTTCAGAGGCTTCAATCGCTAGCGTAAATAAGGAATGTTCAACTACAATACCACCCGTAATTTGTGAAAAAAAATGGCGGCGGCACTTAACTTACGCGGCGCCGCCGAAGTTAGGTGACTTTTGCCGCGTCGCGCGACAAAAGTCGGCGGAAAAGCGGCAAAAGTCACCTAACTTTGTCGCGCAACGCCTAACTTTTTATAAAAAAAGACCTTATCTTGATTCAAAATTTATGAATTCTATATATAAGAGTACCATTCAACTCAGCTCGGCGAGGCGCATCTTCCAATATACGGATGTGCCTAGTTGTGGGATATAAGTTTCTTTCCTGGAATTTTAGTGTAAATGGACCATTCAGTGTGCTTATTCCAGAGGCTACGTACACATTCCATTGAGCACAGCAGAAATAGGGCAGGTATAGTTTAAGAGCTCATTCTGCATGGATATATGTGAAACTGGGCAGCTCATTCTGCATGGATATGTGTGAAAGTGGGCTTCTCTCGGCGAAGTATGACGGGTCCCAAAATGCAGGAAGAAAAAGGGAAATGGTTGGAAATCGCATGAGAAGCACATATCGCGGAATGCCGCGCGTGCTGTGCAATGTACAATACCACTCACAGAACGGGAATTGCGCGAAATTCCAGAAATTTCGCGATTCCGGATTATCGTAAATTATGCAGCGCCATAACTTCCTTCGGAATTAATATATTCTAAATTCGAAAGCAGCACTGTGTTCATCTCGTCAAGGCGAATCTTTCTACGTACATCATGTCATCAATATCTTGTTTTCAGTTTTCTCAAATTGTTCTGAGGAGGTCCCTTTGCAAGTATGTAACGCAGCGCCTATCCAACTTGAAAGCTTCCAGTATGCACCATTCGATAGTGCTCTTCTTGTGCATTATAGTGCGCTAGTAAGCTGCCGCAGGCTTCTTTTCAAAAGAGAAAAAAGCGTTGGTAAATTCTGGAAAAATCACTCGTTTCCAGATTCTACTCGCCGTAACTTTCTTTGGAGTGGATATTTTCTAAATCCGAAAAATGCATTGTGCTCAGCTCATCAAGGCAAATCTTTCGGTATGCGGAATGTCCTTGATATCTCGATTTCAGTATTCTCAAAACTTTCTGCGGACGTTTCTTCGCAAAGGTGTGAAGCAGCGCGTATTGCCCCCAGTACATTCAGAAAGAAATTTTCGATAGTACTTCTTTTGTAGATTATGGAGCGCTGGAAAGTAGCCGCGTACTCCTTTTCAAAGGAGTTAGAAGGGCTGGTGAATTCTGGAAAAATCATGTCCTTTTAAATTTTTCTCAACGTAACTCTAAAATATGAAGCTCTCTTGCTAAGCAGATGTGATTTTCGTAACCAGCAGGTCGGATAACCACTATGAGCAAGTTTTCCGAGATTTTCGGGTCATTTCATTTTTTCTCGTTTTACGCTCTGGAAGCTCGCCGATGGATTTTGGTCAAAATGTTGATGCTCCTGGATTGTAAGGAAACTTCGCTTATAGAGGTTTTCGAACACGCTCTTTACGAAAATCGTGGTCTTTGAGGATTGCAGGGTCTTTTTGGTGAGATACGGTGAGGTGACTGTAACTGCATCACGAAAGTGCGTAAATTGGCCCGCACTTCTCGTGTATCTGTCAGCAACCTTGCCTGCTTGCTTTTCTCAGCCAAAGTTACTAGGAACTGCGCTACCGAATGGTGCATGAATCAGGCTCTAGTCTGTAAAAATCACCGAGTTACGAGCCTATGAAAACACGTTCTCATGAATTTTGCCCAAATTGTAAAGATCGCAAATCTCGTCGAAATTCCACCGTGAGCGCTTGTATGACACTCGCATTGCGGATATTGTGTTCGCTTCGCCCAAAAACTCCCACTGTATTGAATATGGTACTTGCATATGCTTCAGCTGCTCAGTTGAATATCAGAGCTATTTCAGTGGCTAGAACTCAAACTACTAAATCTAACACAATAAGATCCATTAAGGACGCGAAAGATTTTGATCAGCGTGTTGTACAAGCGCTCACGGTGGAACTTCGACGAGATTTGCATCTTTAGATTTTGGGCAAAATCCATGAGGACGTGTTTTCATAGGCTCGTAACTCGGTGATTTTTACAGACTGGAGCCTGATTCATGCACCATTCGGTAGCGCAGTTCCTAGTAACTTTGACTGAGAAAAGCAAGCAGGCAAGGTTGCTGACAGATACGCGAGAAGTGCGGGCCAATTTACGCACTTTCGTGATGCAGTTACAGTCACCTCACCGTATCTCACCAAAAAGACCCTGTAATCCTCAAGGACCACGATTTTCGTAAAGAGCGTGTTCGAAAACCTCTATAAGCGAAGTTTCCTTACAATTTAAGAGCATGAACATTTTGACCAAAATCCATCGGCCAGCTTCAGAGCGTAAAACGAGAAAAAATGAAATTACTTGAACATCTTGGAAAACATGCTCATAAGGGTTATCCGACCTGCTGGTTACGAAAATCACATCTGCTTAGCAAGAGAGCTTCATATTTTAGAGTTACGTTGAGAAAAATTTAGAAGGACATGATTTTTCCAGAATTCACCAGCCCTTCTAACTCCTTTGAAAAGGAGTACGCGGCTACTTTCCAGCGCTCCATAATCTACAAAAGAAGTACTATCGAAAATTTCTTTCTGAATGTACTGGGGGCAATACGCGCTGCTTCACACCTTTGCGAAGAAACGTCCGCAGAAAGTTTTGAGAATACTGAAATCGAGATATCAAGGACATTCCGCATACCTAAAGATTTGCCTTGATGAGCTGAGCACAATGCATTTTTCGGATTTAGAAAATATCCACTCCAAAGAAAGTTACGGCGAGTAGAATCTGGAAACGAGTGATTTTTCCAGAATTTACCAACGCTTTTTTCTCTTTTGAAAAGAAGCCTGCGGCAGCTTACTAGCGCACTATAATGCACAAGAAGAGCACTATCGAATGGTGCATACTGGAAGCTTTCAAGTTGGATAGGCGCTGCGTTACATACTTGCAAAGGGACCTCCTCAGAACAATTTGAGAAAACTGAAAACAAGATATTGATGACATGATGTACGTAGAAAGATTCGCCTTCACGAGATGAACACAGTGCTGCTTTCGAATTTAGAATATATTAATTCCGAAGGAAGTTATGGCGCTGCATAATTTGCGATAATCCGGAATCGCGAAACTTCTGGAATTTCGCGCAATTCCCGTTCTGTGAGTGGTATTGTACATTGCACAGCACGCGCGGCATTCCGCGATATGTGCTTCTCATGCGATTTCCAACCATTTCCCTTTGTCTTCCTGCATTTTGGGACCCGTCATACTTCGCCGAGAAAAGCCCACTTTCACACATATCCATGCAGAATGAGCTGCCCAGTTTCACATATATCCATGCAGAATGAGCTCTTAAACTATACCTGCCCTATTTCTGCTGTGCTCAATAGAATGTGTACGTAGCCTCTGGAATAAGCACACTGAATGGTCCATTTACATTTAAATTCCAGGAAAGAAACTTATATCCCACAACTAGGCACATCCGTATATTGGAAGATGCGCCTCGCCGAGCTGAGTTGAATGGTACTCTTATATATAGAATTCATGAATTTTGAATCAAGATAAGGTCTTTTTTTATAAAAAGTTAGGCGTTGCGCGACAAAGTTAGGTGACTTTGGCCGCTTTTCCGCCGACTTTTGCCGCGCGACGCGGCAAAAGTCACCTAACTTCGGCGGCGCCGCGTAAGTTAAGTGCCGCCGCCATTTTTTTTTCACAAATTACGGGTGGTATTGTAGTTTCAAAGCAGCTGGTATCTACATTAATGTTGACAACGTGCATTAGCTGCTGTTAGCACCTGCGAGATTATGAAATGCATGGCTAAAGTCCGAAGTTTCATCTGTTCCATTTTAAACCAGCTGGTGCCTAGACTGCGCTAATGTGTCTGTGAATCATCTACAGAGTGTCCAAAAAACAGTGTACCTACTGTTTGATTGTAAATCACTCTCTTGTGATGAAGTGTTTCGAGAAGTTTTAGGTACCATTTTGTAAAGCGAGGTTAAACTTATATTTACAGTATGGAGCGAATCATCTGTCGCTCTTCATTACTGTAGGATTACGGTACGCACTTCGACAAGGATTTTAGACCATTGGAGGCTATATTCTGCCTCGGAACAAAACCAAACAAGCCAAAAACTCTTATACTACGGTAATTGGAGCCCTGATTTCGAATTTGAAAATTCCATTTTACTGTGATGCTTCTTACGTCTTACTTATCCCCGTTTAATCGTGATAACTCGATTCCCAGCATTTGTCAGAAATGTAATTACAGCGTCAAAAAAGCTGAAAATCGTATAGAGTTGTTTGGTGGAATCAGCATGCGCGAAAACCCCATACACGATTTTTCAGATTCTTTGAAAAAATTTTGCTGGGTGGTATATTTCACAGCTTTTTCCATATGCTGGAAGTTCTTACCGTAATCCTACAGTAATGAAGAGCGACAGATGATTCGCTCCATACTGTAAAAGTAAGTTTAACCTCGCTCTACAAAATGATACCTAAAGCTTCTCGAAACACTTCATTACAAGAGAGTTATTTACAATCAAACAGTAAGTACATTTTTTGGGACACCCTGTATATACTGAAGATAATTTCTTAACTGGGCTCAGTTGACGGGAAATTTAAAAAAAAATAGACAGTTGAAAGTGATGCTAAAACAAAATTCATTTCAAAATAAAATTGCTCAGTAGTGCAAATGTGTAGCTTGATGCGTGCCAAGTTTTCAATTTTCACGTAAGTGGATAAAGCCGCGCTGAAACATCACACTCCCTGATATACTGTAATTCCTGGTATTCTTTACGGGGCCCGGCATGAGGGTGGCAAATTCAAGCTAAAAATCTTCAAGAGGAAAAGCAAAGAGCGCAAATACACGTCATGCTATAAACCTTAGCCATATCGGATTAAACATCAACATCAAACAGATTAAAAAGTAATTTGTCGTGCAATGAAACGATAGCAAATATAATGGACTTACGTCAGTACTTATGTCAGAATTTACGTTACCACTAAAGCGCTTCAACAAAATTAGCATCTATTGTGAGTGGCCATTCAGATTCGTAAAATAAGTATAAGCATGATTTACTTTTTGAGTAAAAGAAGGGCTACCTAGTTTTGTGTATGAGCTATAATACAGTTTATGAAACTGCTTTAGATAGCAGAGATGCTGAGACTCACAAGTAATGCTGCTCAAAGTAGAGGAATGTATTGCAGAAAACCTGATAACACTAAATGCTAAGATTTCTAAGTAGTTAGCGGGTCAAATAGAGAATTCTGCAAAATTGAAACGGTCAACGCGGGTACTGACATGTAGATGACTCGGGGATAACCTTATACAGTATTGTTTCATCGTACTATATATTGTTAATGTTCCGTTCGTACCCCCATAAAGTTCAGTTGATCATATGTTCTTTTCATTGAACATCGACTCAGGAAGAGAATGAGCAGATCTAATCCGTCATCTGTTCAGAAACTATATCATCTCTACAAAGACAAGACTCAATTAGAAAAGTCTTCCGCACTACTCGCTCCCTCCCCTTCCCCCCCCCCCCCCTATGTTCGACTCCTACAACCCATGGAAAATTCATTCTGAAGCAAGAGCTACGTAAATCGAGTGGTAGTGAATGCAGTAGCAAAGCGTTTTGTCACAAATAAAAAGCTTGAATAAAGAGTTTTCCCTAAATATAAGTAAAGGATTAGAAAGGCTTTAGGCTTTCGTGATATCAAAATCTGATTGTTTTTGCATCTAGCCTCAATCAACTGCCGAGATGCAGAATGGGACTCCTAGAACAAGAAACAATTAGCGGGTCCCACCTTCAGTGCTTTCAAACTATACAGTTGTAACAAATTTGAGTGGCTCGTCATGAAAAGGTGTGCTTTTCTACACCTACACGCTATCTTTCAAATCATTGGAGCACTAAAAGCGGAAAACCGCTATGGTTTGAATTAAGGTAAGTTTGTATAGAAAATTTTTTTATTCATTTAAAATATTTCTTAGGTTGATGGAGGGATTTTTCGTGTTAAAGCATGCATCAGGCACCTCATAGTGCGTTGGTCTGAATCTGACTAAGGTCGCAGCATCACCTTCTGAGATACCACGCATTATTTGCTATTTCTGCCAAGCAGAACTTTATTTGGATTATCAACAAATTGGCGAAGAAATAATCTTTGAAAAGCAAGCTCAAGCACACGCAAGGACAAATCACCTCATTTTGATCCAAAATCAGGGAGAAGCTAGAACGTTTTTTATAACTAGTTTTTTGCAAGAAACACATTTTTTCGCTTTTTCCTTTTGTTTTGCCTAACTATGTATCTACCAGTGGCGGTTTTAATTTTTCGGCTCGGGGGAAGGAGGGGGCGACAAAAAAAATTTTTTAGTATAAAAGCGGTATCGTCAATCACGTGCTCCGGAAAATTTGGGATACTTTTCAAAATTTCGACGAGCCCATGACCTCGAATTAGAATAGGCAAGCACGCCGTCCGAAAAAATTTTTTGCAAGTCTTGAATCTAAAAATTTTAAGAACTGTTTTGTTATTTAAAATCATAAGCAAGACACTTACACATTTCTATAACCCATATGAGTGTCGATCGGAAATCTCTGTTTGTGTGAATTCCACCATCAAGCGAACATATGCTTTTATTCCTATTTTCGTTGGAAAACTTGACGAGTAAAATATTCATTTCCGTAATGCGTGTACAGAAAGGAAAGTACCACAGTCCGTGAAAAAAGGGTGAGAACGACCACCAAAACACGAACGAGTAGTGCCAGAAGAAAGAGGAGTTTAGACTGAGCGTCTGAATCAATACTTATGGTAAAAGTTCAAAAATATTGCGTGGCAAAGAACTTACCAATAGACGAAATTTACTTGCTACTTGCAGTAATCCATCTGCAAGTGTATGGATGATTTTATTAGCTGACTATTTAGAGATGCCCGCTAGTTTCGAGGTGCCTGATGCATGCAAATGCACTAGTCATCTCACATTTTGAAGAAAGACATTGTTATTCTTCACTGATGAAAGGATGCGAATTAGCAGTCTTACTATTAAAAGAATAGGATCGTAGAAAAGATCAACAGACAAATTTTTCATTCTGTAATTTTGAGGCAACCAACTCGAAAAAGAAACTGTTTGGCATTCCTGATAGGAGGTACTAAGTTTGGAAGCAGAATTGGAACATGAGCCTTTCACCAAAATATGAAGTCCAAGTTCCTCCGCTTTCAGTGTTCCCCTTTGACAAAATAATATTAGAGAAAAAGCATGCGCTCAATGCTCAGAGTAAAAACCAATGTTTGTCATCAATAAGGCTGATAGACAAACACAAAATGTTTTTTTTGTGTTTCTCGGATGCTGAAGATGCTTGAAGGTCCAGCAACTTCTAATTTTACTCTTGGCATGGATTTTATGGTTTGATGTCACTTGAAAGAGCGTTGCTGCAGCTTGACAGGATAGAAATTAGTTGTGTAAAGAATAAAATAGATCTTATAGTACTTCAAAAAAGACTTTGATACAAAAAATGGTTCACCCATAGAAAAAAGAACAAGCTGACATTCATTGCATGCAGCAAGACACATCATTGTTCCCCATTCAATCACCATTCAAGTGATGATTAAATTACAAAAATGCGTTGTTTACACATTGCGTAAACGAATGTCAAACGAAATTTGTCTAATTTATAGATGTTTTTGGTGATGCTCGCTTAGGCCTTCAGCGCATCGAGATCAGGGCTCTTGAAGAATGTGTGGATATGTCATTGTTTCACTTTGTATCCTTTTCCCCGTGATACTCAGAGTATCGAAAACAAAAGGAAAGTTGCTAGTTGTCTTAGTTAGGGACCAGCTTTACTTTTCCGTTTTTGAAAAACATATTATTGCAGGTTTCAAAGGGCGAGGCTGCCTTCCCAAAGAAGTTCATGATGGCGACTCCCATGAAGGTACAGAAGATCGAATTTTACAGTTTAATTGAAGGATAAGGTCAAAAATACAAGATAGACGGTGGAAGCATTGCATTAGATTAGCGTGCAATTGAAACAATCCTTCATCAAGTAAATCTTGTTCAGAAAGAGACAGAGCAAAGCATAAATTGAGTAATGCAATTGCTGCTCTCTTTCGATCTTTCGATGTGAGCGAATACGACGCAAATCACTTAGACTGCAGCTGCTTTGTGAGAATCAGCACACTTTGATGTCAAAGAAATTGTTCAGTGTGATCAAAAGAGCATCTTGGTATAGTCAGCCGCGATTGGTAGTTAGAAGGCGAGAATAGTGCCTTTTCTTCCGATTTCCTACAAAATGTAAGTGCAATGACAATCAGAACACCCTAAAGAGTTGTGATGAAAACTTTTATTTTGCACATTTCTTTTATGAAGAAGGTTTGCTGACAATTTTCCACGTGTACTGCGCGTGAGCTATCAAAAGTCAACATCAAAAAAGCAGGTTCAAGTGCTAAATAGAAAATGATTGGAAAATGAATGTAGTGAAATTCATGGTTCAAAGAAGCCCCGATTTATTTTCAAAATAGTATCCTTAGGTTGTTCTAAAAGTTCTTCGAGAATTTTTCTTCTCTTTTATCCTTGATTTTGAAATCTCACCATATAAAGCGAAAATTTAATGGCAGTGAGCTTCACCTTTTATGGGGCTTTTTTGGAACGCCACCTCAGATCAATGCCAAGATATACGAGATCAAAAAGTTCTAAAATGTTTTTTGATGAGCATTTTGTAGCACGAGTCTGCGGCAAACATTACATATGTTTTTAAAAAAAAAGTTTTCTGCTGTCAGTCGATAACACGACCGTAAAGCCAAAACGAAGTGCTCTACATTCGCTTTGCTGTTCTTTCAAGGTAAGTAATCAAAGAATGGACAGGGTTATGTGGAAAAGGAATTGACTGTAAAAATCTAGAAGAAAACAGCTTTCAAATTTTTCAAGCAAAATTTATGAAAAGTGGTTATTTCCTCCTAAAAGCAGCAGTCCTGGATGAAGGAATGGATTATGAAAGAGACATGACAGAAGGTTATGCTAGGAATATTGCTTGCGGCAAGTTAGGTAGAGTGCCTTGTAATGGGATTGGTTTTTTATTACCTCTTACAATAAACAATGCACGAACGCATAAACAAACTCAGCCGTTGTATATTGATAGTCGTACTATTCACATAAACAATTGTATGAGATTTTTACCTGTAAAGAAAGTCCTCGCACACTCAAATTTTTGATAAGCCAAAAAACACACACGTGAGAGGGGCCAGCCTTATGTATTGCATAAATCAAATCTTTCTCAAATTCTATATTTATGCTGTGATGATAATGGGAAAAACGCAGAAGCTGCTTGGACCCTAATCTTCATCTTTCAACACCATTTTCAGTCCAGCGAAGAACATAAAGCTTCAGAAAGCACGACTACATGCGCGGCTACTGACATCCGTAGGACTACAGTATGCCTATTTGCAGCTATCGTTCATCTTGGCACATCTCACCCCCCCCCCCTCATTTAATGGCACTGAAATCAACTTGGAGAATGAGAGGAACAGCAATGAGGAAGAGACCATTACAGATTTTTGAATTTTTTGTAGAAAGTCATACGCTCAAGCCGTATTCCTATTGGAATAGCCACGTAGATAATGAGGATTAGCAATGCCTATTAGGCAAAAAACATTTTATCTAGCTTTCATATTTTATTTTTCCGCTCGTAAGAGAATAGGAAATCGAGTGCGCCAGTTAGATGAAGATGCGGAAATGGAGCAATGCTGGATGACAAATTCTGACTTGGATGGAAGTTTTTTGGTCGATGATTTGAAAAATTAAACCACCTTGCACCAATTGCACCTTAGACACATAATCGAGTAAAAAAAAGGGAAGTCAGACATGAACGAGTGAGAAGATTAAAGTGGTCATCAAAAAGCTTGCTATATTTTTTGGAGATTGTTTTACGTCATAATTCTAATGTGATAAAAATATTTGAATTATTCAGTCAAGCTTAGGAGCTTCCTCCACGACCCACTGTGCGAAGTAAAGTTACTGCAAAACACCATCATGGAGCAAGAAGCCACGAATTTTTTTTACGAAAGTGAAAACGAATTCATTTCAAGGACGCACTGAACAACATCTACAAACTGCATAGCTAAATGATTCAAGTGAACTATTAGATGCTAAAATATCAAATAAATGAGTTCCAATTTTTCTTTCCCAGTTCCTGCACCCACTCATAATATTTATGTTATCTCTAGATGTGCCAACAAATCGTTATATCCATGTTTGTCCCAAAAGTAAACTCCTTTTTTAAATATCAAACTGTTTTGTTTTCCTAGTAGACATTGGGTATCATTCGATAGAGCAGATCAAGCTCTACAAAATGGCCAGCGAACATCCGTATAAGTCTAGAGTCTGAAGTCGAAATCGAAATCGAAGGAAAAAAAACTGTCACATGAAAATTGGATTTTTGCAAGAAAAACCCTATGGACCTCCAACTTGATCATTATACAGTAGGCACATAGTAATACACAAATATGCCTCTGCTGGATTTTTTTCCGCCCATAGAAAGCGAG
The DNA here is from genome assembly GCA_958299035.1 of Cylicocyclus nassatus. Lineage (NCBI taxonomy): Eukaryota > Metazoa > Nematoda > Chromadorea > Rhabditida > Strongylidae > Cylicocyclus > Cylicocyclus nassatus. The sequence continues at coordinate 60,719,212 of CATQJL010000316.1, forward strand.
AGAATAAAGATAGTCCAAAAATGGCAAACCCAGCTCCTCCCACATATGTATATGTATTGTAAGCCTTACTAAATTACTAACAAGGGAGACTTCCCAAGTCAGCTCGGCCAACTCGGATGATTCGTATATCATCATAACCGGCTTGAAACGCTGATTCCAAATCTGCTTTCCTTTTCTGCGGAACCACTCTCTGAGAGAAGTTATGATCGTTTGAATGTCTAGAGTTGTCATGCTTAGAGTGGCTTAAAATCAGTTGAAACCTGTAAAACAACACCTAACGGAATTTCACTATTCGTGTTCCGTCTTTGTGATCAATATACTTGATAGAAAACTGATAAGTCACTTTCGTATGTTATTGTACAGGTTTCGCCAATTTTAAGCCACCTAAAACTTGACAAATTTAGACTTTCAAACGCGCATAACTTTTTTTTCTTAGAGTTGTTCCGCAGAAAAAAAAGCAGATTTGGAATCAGCGTTTCATGCCAGTTACGGTAATATATGATTCATCCGGGTTGGCCGAGCTGACTTGGGAACTCTCCCCCGTACGTATAATCTCAAAAGTTACCCCTTGTATGTGCTCTTATGATCAAAAAATACCAAGTTTGGCATGAGAAACCCGAAATAAGTGGCCTTTTAGCATTTTCGGACCGTCATTGTTTCTCATTTTAAACTTGAAAAAAATCTGCCGAATACATTTTGTGTAATACTATTGTCTACTGTGTAAAGAGACCAAGTTGGAAGTCCGTAGGAATTTTCTGGCAAGACATGTGATTTTTAAGGTAGCCGAAATTTTCAAGTTTGGCTTGGCTCCTAATTTCACTTACAAATTTCACTTACAATTTCACTTGTTAGATTACGACTTATAAGGGAAGAATACTTGGTGATCGTGGCTATTTGCAACGATGTGTATATCAGTAGATGCGCCTTAAAACGCCTTTTTTCATATTAATTTTACGAAATCTAGGCCATCAGAATCTTCAGTATCTAGGCTTTTAGATTCGGATATATCCGAGGCAGTTGTCCTAAACTTAACGTAAAGCTTTCTTTCATTTGAACGCTCTTTTGTGGTGCGCAAGTGACCATTCCGACGATATCAACTAAATCCTGTTATTGAGACAGCTCAAATTCTAGTGCTAAGAAATGTTTATAACGTCTTTCGGAAGAGCGCACAGCAGATAATGAAGGTAGATTTGGATTCAGCACTTCCAAATGCATTCAGTGGTGTACGTTGCATTGTAAAGGGCCACGGTTACCAAGTATGCTTCCTTAGTTACGTGTCTTTGGTGATATTTTTGTAGAGCTTGCTCCGCTTCACCAAATGGTACCCAAGTCTGTTGAGGAAACAAAAACAGCTCGCTCTGTTTGAAAACGGAGTTTACTTCTGAGAAAACCTAATATATGATTACACCACTTGTCTCTTCCTGGGAAGAGAGCGCGGATGCATGAACTTGTGAGCGTATAAACGCTCCGAAAGTGTTAGGTTAAACGAAAGTTCGTTCGCACAATTTTCAAAAAAACGTAACCGTCGGGAGAGTGAACGGCATTGATGCTGTATAAGAGAGTAGATGTATTTCCTAAGGCCTCGAACAGAGTTCAAGCGATTCGATCGTCGCGATTCATTCGCCGTGTTTTCCATTCATTTTCATTTTACATTCAAAAATGTGCTGGAAAAGTATCACAACCGAAATGCAAGCTGTTTGGCATGCAATGAACTCGTAACAGTTATCTTGTCGCGACTAAATTGCGACGATCAAATCGCGTGAACTCTGCCCGAGGCCTAAGGAATGTATTACTTTCTTGCTTACTTTCTACTAACAAAGAAATGGCCAGAGGTCGAAGTGGCCAAATCCAAGCAAGCTGCCTACCATTCGATGCAGCATTCTACGCTGATTTCGAATCCATGTTCCATATCTGCTTAGCGCCTTTTTAGACGAAGCCATAAGCAGTTTATTGCGAAAAAAAAATCGTACAGAATAATTGCGAAATTGAGCACATTGTTGCTCATTTTGAGGCTTCAAGAATATGAAGTAGTAACCTAGCTGCATGGTGTGACCTAGATTAAGGAGGCCAGGGTCAAGCAAGAGGTGTGGCACACGATCGCTGGTTACGATCCCCCCCCCCCCCCCCCTCCCCTCTTATTGCTGTCTCAATAAGACCCCCTGAACTAAATACCTAAGAAAGCATTACTTGAAGGCCCTGTCAAACATAACGGGCAACATATCCATAGTCAGCATGTCAATTAACCCCTGAAGACAATGTTTGAGCGAATTCTGTAGTTTCAAGATACTGGGTACCCAAGTGAAATCGCCATTTTCCAGCATGATTAACTTTGTTTCAGAGATGATGTGGCTAGCTGTTTTTGCACTCAAGACAAAGCACTACTCCTTCTTTGGCCACTTCAGAAATCTCGCTTCAAAAGACCTCCTAACTTTGGAATTAGAAGCCAACCAAAATCTTGTTTTTCCTATTTTTCGCTTTTAATGGCTGTACTTTCATCAAATAATACTCAGAGCTAAGAAGACGAATCAGGCTCAAATCACTCCCATGAAATCTACGAAGCTTAGGCTATTGATTCATATTAATAGCTTTCGCTAAAAATGTTTTTTTTTTGATATAGTTAATGGGGTGTGACACCACCCCTAAAAAGCTGTGGCTGCCACAGCTTTCTAGGGGTGGTGCCGCACCCCATTTACCTTCAAACAGATTAAATAGCTGCGATTTTTATATCGTTGTTGCTGCTTAACCTTCTTCTTTACATAGCAGAAATTTAATATGAAAACATTTCTTGAAGAGCAGGATATAGTCGTTTTTCCTTACCTACGCAAATGTAAAATACTGCGAAAATATTGGGATGCGGTAACATGCTAAGTCTGCGCCACTACCTAAATCGCAAGGGAAGGCGACAAGAACGTATATATTCGACATCATAAGCCTCGTTATCTACATTAATGTGATTTGAGTCTGATTGGTCTTCTCTAGCCTGAGATGTTGAAAACGAAAAATGGAACAAACGAGATTTTGGCTTGCTCTTAATTGCTTAATTTGGAAGTCATTTGAAAGCAGTTCCGAAAGTGAGGAAAGAAATAGTAGTTCTTTGTATTAGGTAAGCGCAAAAAGAAACAGTTAACTTACCTTTAGAAAACGACCATCTCACTTATGCGGCCATATATTTGAAGACCTCAGAATTCGCTGAAACTTGGACCACAGGGGTTATTTTACTTGCTAATTACAAAACGATGCTCTTGCTTTATAGATCTTCAATTATGCTTACTGTACGTATACGATAATGGGTCAAACACCAATGTGCTAGTATTAGGTTGGTGCAATTCGCACCAATTTCAAAAATTCATAACTCTTTAAATTCTCAACGAATTTGTACGAACGCAATTTTGCCTAAGAGAGGAACTCATGCTCTTTGCATCTGTTCCTGAACTGTTCGTTAATGTAACAAATGAAGGAGATAGAAGCTCGAAACCAAAATCACTCAAAATTTGAATTTTTCGTGTAGGGTCATAAAAAAAATCGGAAACTTGCGATAAAAATCTGAGCAGTCAGTTTTGTAGGCTCTTTCACAAGCTCTTTCCAACACTGCAAAGCTTGCGCCGATTGAGCGTCTCTGTGAAAAGTTATGATTTTCGAGCAAGCAATACAAAAGGGCGAATTTGATTTATTTTGGCATTTTTCAGGGAAATCATAACTTTTCATAGAGACGCTCAATCGGCGCAAACTTTGCACTGTTGGAAAGAGCTTGTGAAAGAGCCTACAATACTGCTCAGATTTTTATCGCAAGTTACCGATTTTTTATGACCCTACACGAAAAATTCAAATTTTGAGTGATTTTGGTTTTGAGCTTCTATCCCCTTCATTTGTATACATTAACGAATAGTTCAGGAACAGATGCAAAGAGCATGAGTTCCTCTCTTAGGCAAAATTTTGCTTGTACAAATTCGTTGAGAATTTAAAGAGTTATGAATTTTTAAATTTGGTGCGAACGAACTTCTGCACCAACCTAATATTTTGCATGACGGGCCTGTCTGACTTTGTTAACAAATATCATGTTGTGCGAACAGCGGACGCCTTGATAACGACCCCCCCCCTCCTTCCCTGATTCCTCAATACGACCCCCAGGTATGGCATGCCTCACCCCTCGCTTGATCCTGGTAGCAACTATGATCTACGCAAAAATGAAATTTCCTTTCTGGCTTTATAATATCTGTGCAGACAAAAATGAAAATGTCCTTTATAAATCATCTCAAGCACAACACAACAAAGAAAGAAATCGTAGAGAGTGGAGTCTATCACATGACAGCGGTTCATAAAATGACAATTTGAAACTTTGTAGGAATTACCCAGACACTACGAACGTCAAAAAGACCGTATTGGAAAAGGATATTGCGTATTCCTAGGAGAAAGATCTCGGAAAAAGGAACTATAGCATTCACCCTTGGCTTGTAAGTGAATAAACAAAGACGTGACGTCTCATTGTCACCACTTCGAGGCTTTACCGGAGCGGCTTGTTGTTTCGCGCTGGCAATGAAGGAGCTTCAACGGCCACAACTTGTTTTGAAACTGAAAAATAGCATTGCAGTCGAAGATTGTTTTTTTTTTTGCTGTAAAAAGTGTTCTAAACTGTATAGGTCAACCATTGGATGTTTCAGAGCGAAGATCCAAGCTTAGATTTGCCGTATGCTTTTACATAGTGACAAATTTCGGGCGCAGTCCGTAGATTGGTGCCTGATTGAGGTATCCGTTCTTCTACTCCGCATTTCGACACTAGTACCAAGATAGTTGTCACCATTATTCATACAAAAAAGGAAAATGAAATAACGTGAAATGCGCATCTACTGGATACATCTGCTCCAACAATGTCTTCCCGACTCAATATCGAAGGTCTCTTGATGGACCCAGAATGAAGATGAATTTTAGAGGATGACTAAGCGAGACCCCCAAGAGCGTGAAACTGGAACGGTTTCCACCACGAAAGCTTTATTGCAAGATAGCGGCCGATTATTAGAGCTTTCTGAGACGTTCCGGAAAGTCTGAAACACGATGCTTACTGAATAATATCCCATTTCGTGATGAAGTCTGACAATACAGGTCGCTGTGGAGTGGTGAGCGATGCCACGGCTACATCTCCCTGGCTGCGCGACATGCTCCCAGTAAAGGACTCATCTCCCCACTCGTCAAATGAATCATCTGATTCCGCTGTTGCTGACATACCAGAAGACTCATTGAGGTCGGCAGAGGTCAGGGTCTGAGCTGTAAGTAGAAAATTTCATGCATTTCATCATCAGCAGCAGAATTATCTACTAGAGGGAGTACACTCACTTTGCGTAAGGCTACTTTCGATTCTAGACGAAGTTGAGGTGTTTGCCGACTGCTCCGCATTGTTACAATTGTGGCTGTGGTCAATCAGTGAACCTGTAGAAGTCTCACCAATTGGTCATGTACAAGTACTCATTAATTCTTGGTGTTTAATGAATGCCGTCAGGCATTACGATACAAATAAAAATGACTAAACTTCTGCGAAGAATAAGCAAGGTGATAAATTCGCAAAATGACGCATTCCAACATATTTCCGAATAGAAACTATATCTGTAAGCAGGTAGATCATCACGTACCAGTCTGTGGAGTGACATAAGGAGGTGGTCGAGCACGTTGCTTGGGCCGTCCCCGAGGTGGTGACGTACCGCATGAAGATATGCTGCCAAACTCCAGTCTAAAAGATGATATTTTGAGAAAAGCGCAGCTTGTCACAGAGCTTACAACATACAGCACAAGGCGTGAATGTACAAACAATTCTTCTCACCTATCTTTAGACTGGCCCGGTCTCAGTGAAGAATTCGTATCCACAGTAAGTCGTCCTGGAGAATGCTCACCACTGTTATTTCCACTATTGCTCACAACAGAACGTCCAAATAACCTCGAAGCATTTTTCAACAAGGTTTCGGCAATCTTAAACAAAAACCAAAAAAATCCCACTGCAATCAGTGGAAAAATGTTCTCAGCAAAAAAGTAATACCTTGATACCTATGGTATTATTGCCACCTAGGTCACCTCCCAAAAGGGAACCGAAAACAATGGCGAGGTTACCGCAATTCATGCTAAAAATAAGAAAAGCATGGAAAAAGAATATGATATTGTATAGATTGAGACTACAGTGATGAGGAAGTGACTTACCGTGTCTGTTCTTGATGTTGCAACATTTCCGAGAGGAAATTGATGAGGTAAGTGAGATTGTGGCGATGACACGCTGGAAGTTCCCCGATGCATCGCTCAAAAGCTTGCAGTCTGGCCTCGTCCTCTAGCCTGGATACAAAGAGCAGATGATACCTAAGAATAATGATGGAAAAGTATGAAGAAGCAACTAACTTTGCCGCGTTCATCCAATTGTTATGTAGTCGATGAGTAAGAAGAGGATCAGGTAGTTCTCTGAGATAGCTCTTCAGCACACTACAGACAGAATGGGGATCCATGCAATAAGCATGTTCGTCCACCTGACAGATCACCAACTCATTACTGAACAAAACAGCACAACAGCATATACAACCAAGCACTAACGTCGATCTGTCCAGCGTCAAAAGCCGCCTTCATCCTGCGGATTTTTGTATTGTTTCCATTCACTCGGAAAAGGCCTGCAAGACGAATATGACAAGGATAAGAAATAAGACTAGCAGGTTCAAAAGATAGCTGATTGATTTCATTTCTTCACAAAGGAGAGATGTGGGAAACATTTGTAGCGAAGTCATGATATTAGCTTCTTTCATTTCGTTCCACGCATGGATGACAGCGTATATTTTGTGGGAAGCTGCGGACGATGTGCATGTCCAAAAAACAACCTAGGGGTTGATAACTACAGCTATTTTCGAGCCTACTCTAAGAGTGCGTAGATAATACATGTATACGTAAGTCAAATAACAAACCTGGCTCAGTAAAGCCACTTGCTCTGAGCATTGAACAACATTTTTCTAGAACCAGAGCTACACGTCTCTGAGTATGGTGCAGGTGTTCACTTAGGTCGATACCAAATACTGGTCGTGGTCGGGCATTATCTGTAACAAAAATGAGTAGTGTCCCAACGTTTGCGAAGTGCTTAGCGCGCACAGGGAAAACTGTGTAGTTCAGCGATCCCATCCGATAAAGAGGGTTGTATTTTCACCGATTTATCTTCATTTTCTTCTTTTTCCACGACCTTATGCAGAAGAAGCGTAGGGGTACGTAAAGATAGGAGCGAAAATCGAAAGAAAGGTATGTTTCGACAACAACGATGGCAATCCCATGTAATGAGCTGTGAAGGAGAAAAAGAAATATAAAGTTCGCTAGTAAATGGACCAGCATTCAAGCACCAAAAAGCAAAGATAATTCTATGAAATGGAAAAAATATAACCATTAGAGGCACATGCTTGGTCGCCCAGTCTTTGCTTGTCATGATTCGACGGTACATATCAGCGCGATGAGACGAGTTTAGGGAACTTGCAACATGAATTACTCAAGCTCGAGCCAAGCGAATAAACAACAAGAAAAATTCAAGTGATCTTCAAAGTAAGTAAGACTATATTCGCGCTCACCTATGTCTCGGCGAATTTCAGGTAATACCATCCCCAGCGTCCTCATCGCATCGCGGTGATACTCGAGCTGCTCTTCCAGCAGCGCAGTAAACACCTATAGTACAAATTTTTAGGTAATTGTCCACTTGATAAAGGACAAATACCTTTGCAATTTCTTGTTCCTTCGTGGCTAAGGAGTACACATCCGTGATTGTATTGTCCTAAAACACCACGCATAGATTGCATGATACGTGAAAGGTATGCACCTTTTGAATTTCGAGCTTGAGCTGTGCAACATCGAGATTATCTTGCAGCTGTTTCATATTACTGCTAGTGCTGTGAGCTTTTCCCAACTGTTTTTTAGCGATATCGACATCTGAAAGCACAGTATTTACAACCACAACACTGTAAGGCAATGATATAACGAGTGATCAGTCAGTCATGTTTATAACCTTATGCAAGCCTCTTCTTCTACAATACAGACAGAACGACTCCGAACTTTATGTAGCTGACACAGCGAGCACTACCCAATAAGAAGTACATGCTCGTAAGTACATCAGATTAGAAAAAAAAACCACCGTTTCCATGCAAAATAAGTAATGTCAGTGCATTATATGAATGAAAACAATGCGCTGGCTCAACAACGAGCACAACGTTCACAGTGTTCTTTGATTATGATGGCGTTTGCAGCCATTTGCCATATACTGAGCATTTTTGAAAAAAGTTTGGGGGCGAGAACATACAATAGTTGACTCACGCGCACATTCGCATAGAAAAAATGTCTTTTACTGAAAATGGACAACACAGTTGACTGATATTCCTCATTAATTCTGATACTGAGGTGAAATGTAAATGAAGATGAATTATGCGGAAAACATACCAGTGAAAGCATTGCTCAATCGTTCTCTACTCTTGCATAAAGCTTTCTCCATGTCTTGAAACTGGACCAAATCATCGAGAACTCGTTTCTCAATCATCATGTCGTGCTTAACCTGTAAACAAATGAGTTCGCTCTGCAGAATGGCACAAAAATTAACGCATTCTTTATGCGACAGGAACAGCTGACGCGTTCTGCGGACTGGACATCATGAGATGTCCAGCTTGACAGGGAACGTCTCTTTACAACTCAACTTACTTGTGCAATATTACTTAATAAAGAAAGTTATCAAAAATATCACTAACAATCCTTCCACAGATCTGCAAGATAACATGCAAGAAGAAAGCAAAATGTAGGTTTAAGATAACACCCTGGTATTCGCCATGCGGTTGAAGCAAACGTCACGAGAAGACAGCTAGACAACACGCTAGGCAGAGTGAACTCTCATCTGCTTAAGAACTGATTTTTAGCTTACACAAACAAAACCCATATTTTAGACATCATCAGCAAATTGACGGTGCGCAATTTCAGCCATCTGTCACTATCACAACTGATACAATTTGAAGGCTGAGGACCAAAAACTAGATATTATTATGCTCATGGGAAAACAGTTCACTTCATTTGAAGATTTGAGCGTCTTGTCACTGCAGAGAGAAAAAGTACGCCGCCTTGAGGATGCAAAACATTCTTCACTACTTCGCTTAATCAATTGTAATTAAGCATTAATCTTCCATCATAAAAAAATGCTACATTGACCCAGCGCATAGCTCATACGCACCTAATTATAGTAATAAGAAAAATTTACGCCACAACCACTCTCTGTTACTTGAAAACATACCTTCTTGTCCACCACCACTTGTAAGGCCTGACTAATTTTCTGGATAACCTTGTGAAGGCATGTGGTATGTGATTGTTCAAGATCCGTCGATATTTCACGTAAATCCACACACAGCGAAAACTCATCGAGCTTTTTCTAGAACAAGAATCGTTCGCTGACTCATAACCGGTGTGTACGCGTTCCTACTCATAATTACAACAGAGCACAATGCTGTCAAAAGTAGCTATCAAAGTTATGATGGTTATCTACGATGCAATAAACTGCATCCAGCACATGTGGTTGAGCCCATACACTTTTTGAAAAAAGCTATGCACGGCCCGTGGAACCAGTTGTGAAGCGACGGTCAGAGCGCAGACAACGACGGCCGAGTACGAGATGGTCGCAGACGCAGAGGTGAGGTCTATGTTTGAATAGATGATAGCGGCAGTACAAAATTGTGACTCACTGAAGTTGAGTCTTGAGAGAGTGATCCGCAAGCGGCAAGTGGCTACCGAGCAGTCTCGAATGGAAGAGCACCGTAAGCATTGCGAAATAGAGGGATGCCCGGAATTACCGTATACGACAGTCAGTCCCAGTCAAATCGGGGTTATGCTCGTCCGTTGCATGTTCAGGTTAGTGAGGTCGAATGGTATGTGAGCGTTTTAGTCCCAGTTTTAGTTGCAGTTTGTAATGTTATGGAAGTCGATGGCCGTTTTTCCTTACATGGGCAACAATTCTACACTGGTTGTGGACTGAGTGTAGGAAGGCGGTTAGACCCACATCTCTTTCCTACTGCCATTACTGACACTTCAAGTGCAAGTACTTGATGGTGCCAGTTCCACTTGTGAAACTATATTCGGACTACTTACTTTGAGCAGTTATCACTATCTTCAAGCCCTTGCTAGACCCTCTAAGAGATTGCAAAGAAACTTTTGGCTTATCAAACACAACATTCCAAAAAGATCAATATTTAACAGAAATTCCACGTTCTTGCAGAGTGGACATAAGTCATATCTTTCCACGAAAGTACCCCGATAAGGTTTTTACTGCACCATCAGCGGCGGAAAATGGCAGTTGCGGGCTATGCGAATTTCATAACAATGACTCAACAGAATAGGGAACGTTAGCTCAAATCGAACGGCCATCAGTTCAACGTAAATCATTATGTCATGCGAATTGGGCATTAATTATAGTATTAGAGGTTGCTCCCCGGTCCATACCGGGACACCTCGATAATCGCTCTCAACTAATCTACGCCAGTGTGAATAAATATTCCACACAACTTCGTCTACCCTAATTCACTTGGTACACACCAAACAGCCCGTAGCTCAGACTTCGCAAAAAAATCAATATAATCACTATCACTCGATAAAAACAAGTAGGCTAACACTCCCGCCACACCCCGAAAGTATGTGTGCAAAGTTCGGTCCGGATCTTATTCCTTAATGAGAGCAAGTTGAAGTCAGGTGAGGAAATCCGCCCCAATCACAATTCGCGCTCCATGGCGAATGGCGTTTCAGCGCCGTATGGTTACCGAACGCCCAGTACGAGCTGCGCAATTTATAAGCAGGACCGGCCGCGTGCCTTTAAAGGTACAAACGGCGTACCATAATATTTAAATTTCGGGATCAGCGCTGTTCACAGTGTCCTTTTATTCAAAAAAATCTTCTTGCCATTCGACGGGATGCCATATAAATCCGAAAAGGACGCTATTCATGGACGTTTTCTTCAAAGATTGTTTCTAACTTGTTTTGATAGTATCTTTTCAATTCAAATTTTTATTTGTCACATAGTCCATTACGTTTTCTTTGTGGCACCTAAGAAATTCTGTAGGCACGCCCACTTTGACGCTGTTCTGGCCACGCCAGAACCCCTGCCGATGGCGGCCCCCTTTCTTGCATTAGGGGCGGGGCGCGTAGCCCCGCACTCTTCGTTTTGCGCTCTCCCGAGCACGTTGTCAATATCCTGATAAACATAACCACTGAACCACTTTCTTATTGTACTAAAAAGGGCCTGCCATACGCCCTATACACATTAGGCTATACCATAAGCCTCAAGCCGCCACATTTTTGGTGCAACGGCCAAACTATCGCCGTATTTGAGGTTGATCTACTCGACCTTGGGACTCAGCTAGCCCTAAATTACAAGCCTTTGTTTGTCACACTTTCCCAACTCAAAAACAGTTGGAAATTTTTGTGTTAGAGCCAAATAATCAAAAATGTCTCTATATTTTCACAAAAAAGCCATCCGTACCAGTTCGTCCAGACTGTCAGAGCTTCTCAAAACGTACGAAGCTAATGGACACGGAAAAAAGGTCGACTACCCAGAGGACGATCAGGAACGGCATGATAAATGCGCAGCAAACTTGATATCATTAGCTGAGTGCCTAGACGAGGTAAAGGAGTATACGGAAACGCTCGAGAGCAAAGTTGACAGTATGGAGCAAGTTTTCATGGGTATCAAATCCAAAACTGAGCAAAAAGAATGGATTGCGGAGATTGAAGAGTTTGAAAAAGAATCGGAATACTCTAAAATTCTTAACGAGTCCGCCAATTTCGTGCTCAGGGTTAAAACTCAGATCACAGACGCAAAAATAAAATTACAACAGGTACAATGTAAATTGAAAATCCCTGTCCACGTAGAACCTTCCGGTCAAAATGTTCAGGAAGACGTGGCAAGTGAGTCTTCCAGTCAAAACGTTCAGGAAGACGAACCAGGCGAGTCTAGTACGATTAGCAATGAGTCTGCTAACACGCAAACATTGCCAGTTAGAAAAACACGTACTATTAAAGCGCCATCAGTCGCATTACCGACATTTAGTGGTAGCCAGGAAGAATTTCCAGAGTATTGGGCCGTCTTTGAGACGCTCATACATGAAAATGACGAGTTATCTACAGTCGAAAAGATCGTACATCTCAGAGAAAGTTTGCAAGGAGCAGCTGAGAAAGCCATTCGAGGCATCAAGCCGGTTCCAGCCAATTACGACTGGATGGTCGATACTGTAACGAAACGCTTTGGTAATAAAACTACGAACAGGTCCAAAATTGTGCAGAAACTGTTCGAGCTCAGGTCCGCAAATAAAAAGGCGGAGAGCTGCCAGGAGTGTTTCGACTCCATAAAAACACTTGTCAATCAGATGGTGTCCGCGGGCTACGACATTCGTCCTATGTGTGACCCCATGTGGACGGAGACCATCCTCAAAAAATTTCCTTACGAAATTGTCAAGGATATACTGGTGAAAAATCAGGCGACCGATACAATGAAAGTCGAGGACCTGTTAGAAGCCTTGGACAGGGAAATTTCAGCCAAGGCCTATGTGGAGCTACGCCTCGGTACTACCAGTACTGATTCACAAGGGTCACATCCTCAAGATCGTCGCCCGAACTTACCAGCTGACTGCATTTTCTGCGGCAAGTCGAACCACCAGGCCGCTACGTGCAGGTCTATCGTCGACCGGCAAAAACGCCGGGACATTCTCAAACAGCAGAGAAGGTGTTGGAAATGTTTCCAAAACTCACATTCCAGCAGCAGCTGCAAATCGGCGGACTGCTCCAGATGCGGACGCGCTCATCATGCGTCCGTCTGCCTTTCTTCGGGATATCCGGGTCCCTCCGCGTTGAGCCAGCCGCACGCATCCAAGTGGTCGAAAAATGAAACCACCCAAAATCGTTTTAACAACAGTTTTCCTGTTAGGAATACACAACCCACTAACAGACAAGCGTATTTTGGAAATGATATACGACGCCGGCAGCAAAGGCTAATCAACCGCTTGCTTCAAACCAAAACATCCAAAATGAAAACTGCATGCCTTCTGCACATAGAAAAAGCGAGCAGCTCGTCCTCATGACAGCTGAAGGGAATGTTTGGAACCACAAAGCGCACAGTTTTGAAAAAGCTTTGTTCTTTTTTGACACTGGAGCCCAAAAAACGGTAATTGAAGAGGCTCTTTCGGAAAAACTCGGATTGCCACGCATTACATCCGAGACTTGCATCATGTCGGGTATTGGTGGACATACCGAAAAGTTTGAAAGCCACTCAGTGGCCCTTAAAGTTGGCACAGCGTATGGCAGAGAGATAGATATGACCATACAAACAAAGCCAATCATAACTGGCGGATTTCCATCCGTCAAACTTACAGAAAGTGATCGTGATTTTCTACAAAAGAGTGAATTATGCATAGCAAACTCAAAAATTAGAGGAGAACGCCAGATTCCTCATATCCTAGTCGGCCTTGATCGCTACTATGATTTCATTATTTCGAATACAACCGCTACTACTACTTCGTCAGGTCTGCATGTAGCCAAAACAGTGTTCGGCCCTACTGTCTATGGTCGTGGCCATATCAATGACAACAATAACACAACCGCTCTGGTCCACTCCATGTCTGCAGTATGCGAATGTTCAGACAGCGATAACATTCAAAAACTTTTCGAGCTAGAAAACATAGGAATCACTTCTCTTGAATGTGACAAAGATCAGGGTACTCTAAAGTACTTCAGAGAATACTCGAAAACGATTACGTTCGACGGCGACTATATCACAGCGCCGTTTCCACTCAAGGACAATATCGCTGAACTCAGCGATAACTATGGGGTCGCAATCAAGAGATTGGCGGCTCTCCAAAGGAACTTACACGCCAATGGCGAACAGATGGAGTGGTATAGCAGAACACTCACAGATTACGAGCACCAGAACGTAATCGAGAGGATTTACGAACCAGAAGATGGTGCTGTAGGCAAGTACTATATGCCGCATACTGGCGTTTGGCGCCCAGAAAAACAAAAACCGCTGAGAATTGTTTTTGATGCTTCTTCAAAAAAGAGAGGCGAGCTTTCTTTAAACGACGTAATCCACAAAGGAGAATCTTTTGTAAATAAGATTCACGACATATTGCTCGCATCTCGAACAAGTAAATATATTTTACTTTGCGATATCGAGGCAGCATTCACACAGATACGCCTTTGCACATCCCATAAAGACTTGTGCAGGTTTCTATGGCTCAAGGATCCTAAGCAGCCACCATCCAAAACGAATATTATAGAGTACCGTTTTACTAGGATTCCATTCGGAGTAACTGCCTCTCCAAGCATTTTAAACATGGCAATCTCAGCCTACTTGGAATCTCTTGAATCAGCAATTGCATCTGAAATTGCACGCAACATCTACGTTGACAACATACTGTTATTGGCAGAAACTGAAAAGGAAGCTTTGGAAAAGTACGAGCTTTCCAAGAACATTTTTTCGCAAATTGGTATGAACCTACGCGAATATGTATCCAACTCAGACATTGTGAATCAAGCAATTCCCACCCATGACCGACAACCAGCAGGGAAAATTAAATTGCTTGGAGTGAGTTATGACACTGTGAACGACCGTTTTTCGGTCCCTGCACACTTTCCATGCAAAAATCATTTAACTAAACGCGAGATTGTTAGCACCATCAATTCTTTGTATGACCCACTTGGCATAGCCGGTCCACTGGTAGTAGGAATGAAATCACTTATGCGGGATGCATTTAACGGTGGACTCGGCTGGTCCGACCGTGTGCCCATCCAGTTGGCTAAGAAATGGAATGAACAAAGTGCCAAGATAGATGGAGCTCTGATAGAGATCCCGCGTTTGATTATTTCCGCAAATGACGCATGTGCGAATCTATGCCTATGGCTATTTGCAGATGCCAGCAAATCATCAATGGCAACTTGCGCCTACATTCAAAACATAAAAAACAAAGCTCTTAGTCAGCTCATTAGTGGGAAAACGAAGCTTACACCAAAAAGCTCACATCAGACCATACCTCGCTTAGAGTTACTTGCTATTCTACTAGCATTACGACTAGGTACCAGCGTAGTGCAAGCTGTCAATAGAGGCATAAAATCTATAAATATCGTCAGCGATAGCGAAATAGCTTTGTGTTGGATTAAAACACAACATCGAATTCCCATTTTCGTTGCAAATCAACGAGATAAAATACTCAAACTCAAGAGTCAGTTTGAAAAGCAAGACATTGTGGTACGATTTATGCATGTTGCCACATCCTTCAACCCAGCTGACGCTGGCACTAGAGGTCTCACTGCAACCGAGATTATTAGCCATGATTGGGTCCGGGGACCGCAATGGCTCAATAACGAGCAGTTGTTGCAAAATTTGAGATTCATGGACGAAATTGAAGTAGACAATTTCGAAGAATCTTTCCAAGAACCAAGTGTAGAAACCGTCGCAATCGAAAAATCAATATTACCTACGGACTCCGTCATTGACCTGTCGCGTTTCTCCAAACTCGACATTGCCCTGAGGACAGTCGTCCGAGTTGCGAAGTACCTCCGCAAGTTGGCAACAGGCGTTGATAAAAGAAAAGGTACCAATATGAGTAGGAAAATGCTCCCTCAATTTGACTCGTGTACACATGTCACAGAGCAGGATATGTCCGCCGCTCGAATACTTCTGATTTCACAGATACATGAAAATTTCGATCTCAACGAACTTCAGAAAACGTACTGTGACAAACGCCTAATAAGGGATAAAGATGGTGTGATTCGTCACTTATCAAGATTACAACTTGCAAACATCCCTCTTGATTCAAAATCCCCGATGTTCTTACCAAACAGAGGCGAATTTACTAGACTCGTTTTGGAAGACATACATAGGAAGAATTACCATTGCGGAAAAGATCACACGCTTGCGATAGCGCGAGAACGCTTTTGGATACCAAAGCCGTCTGGTGCATTCCGTACTTACTTGAAGAATTGCGCGGTCTGTAAGCGCTGGCAGGGTTTACCATTTGGTGCACCAGCAATGCCTTCATTACCGCAAGATAGAGTGCAGATATCAAAACCATTCCTTAATTGCGGTTGTGACCTTATGGGTCCGTTTTTATCCAAAAATGGAGAAAACACGTACATCTGCTTGTACACGTGTCTCACTACAAGAGCAGTTCACCTCGAAGTTGTTGACAGCCTCTCAACAGGCGCCTTTCTGAGCAGTTTCATACGCTTCATATCAAGAAGAGGTGTTCCGCAACTAATGCGCACCGATTGCGGCACAAATTTCAAGCTCGGGTCACGAGTAATTGAGGAGCTATTCCGTACAGATGAGTACTCTGGCAGCTCAGTAATGTCGTACAGCTCAACCAACGGCGTTAAATGGTTGTTCAACCCGCCAGCTAGCCCATGGATGGGTGGAGCTTGGGAACGGCTGGTCGGCTCCGTCAAAAAGTCCATGCAAAAGTCAATTGGCAGAAAAAGACTCAGTTTTGTAGAGTTTTGTACGGTTACTAGTCAAATAGAAGCTGTCATCAACACTAGACCACTAACAAAACTCAGCACATCGTGTTTGGAAGAGATTCCCTTGCGTCCTATTGATTTCCTGCAGGGGAACATCAAGTATTCATTACCGGACACAGCAGGTGCTAATTGCGGCGACGATCTTAGCTACGATCCTGATTTGATACAAACCACAAAGCAAGCCTATGAAGCATTGGAGTACTCTTCTCAAATTGCCAATAAATTTTGGGAACGGTGGAGCTCCGAATATCTAACAGCTTTGAGAGAGATACAAAAAAGTATACTCAAGCAGCCGCGGCATACCGCTAGAGCCAAACCAGAAATCGGTGAAATCGTTTTGATTGAGCAAGAAGAAGCTGGTGTTACGGCAAGAACATTGCCCTAGTTGAAAGCGCAGATGGCGGTCTACGATCATTGAAAATTATGATCCCGAATGGGAAAGTAATGCATCGCCCCATGAATAAGGTTTATCCCTTAGAAATTAGAAGTGCGGTGTCACAAGACCAAAACGATTCACTTCCAACACCTCCAGCCTGTGAGCCGCAGCAGGAAACAAAAGAAAGACCTGCGCGTCAATCTAAACTGAGAGCTTTAGAACGCCTGAAAACTTCAGGAGACAGCACTGAAGATGATGATCAGTTCAGCCAAAGTCAGCAACACGGATATTCAAACTTCGCAACTGCAACGCCTGCACCGGCGAGGCGATCTCGCCAAAGTTACAATTTTCCTGCAATTGGTGTACGAACACTCGTTAGAACACTTCTTATTATGTGTACTCTGAGTAACAAGGTCACGAGCCAGCTACACACCAATATCGAATGTGTGAATGGAGCGGTAAAAGTTTGGACACCTGAAACCTCGTTTAAACTATGCTTCGATCATGATTGTCAAGCTTTTATGGCTGACACGCAGAAAACTATCCAGTTTAAGCTGCCTCCATCGCCATACGATGAAAGTGTAAATGTCAGTATGGAATTCTCAATTAGAAATGAATCGATACTGGTTAAGACCTCTTGTACCCCGCCATCGTTCTGTGATTACGCTGGCAGATTGTTGAGTACATCATTGATCGGAAACCCACACTGTTGGCCGGTCGGAGCAATACTGAGCGTTGGAATAATCGTTTACCTGATTATTGCGCTAGCAATGATTACATTTTGGATTGTATGCAGAATGAAACGGTCGGAATGGCGCAAAGCAACACCAGCTACACCAAGACCACAACAGAACGTTTTTACGCTCGATTCGTTTTCACCCATACCAATTAGCGGTCGTCTTATGGCTGTGGCGTGCGTCATGTCTTTGTGCATGATCCAGCCAGCTGCTGCATGCCAGAACGGATACATGCGTCATTCCGTAGATATGGTATGTGGGCCGAAACAACACTGCTCACAAAAATTCAGGCGTGAAATCTTGTTCAACACATTGCAGAAAGAACAGTGCATCGAAATTCGCCAGCAGGGCGAAGGTGTGGGCTTCATAAAAATCACGATGAAGTCAATGCGACTGGAATGTGTCAAAGTCTCAAAGTATTTCACAAGAGAAACTGAATTACAGATACACTTCTCTAGAAGATGTCCACAGATGGGTTCATGCGTTGAGCAAAAATGCGATCTACTCCAAAGAAACGAGAGTGTTCCTGAATTGGAGTCTGTTAGTCATTATCCTGGCTATTCAGGTTGTCAGTATTCTTGTGGAGGACTATTGTGTGCAGGATGCCTTTTGCCGCTTCCATCATGTACCTTCTACAGAGTATCTCACGTTCCCCGCACCCAAATCGTCTACGAGATCTTAGAATGTGCGGAATGGAAACCCATCCTACATCTGGAAGTTGAAACCAAGTTGAAATCCATTACAACAAGGCAAACACTACAAGTCGATCCTTACATTAGCCAAAGCGTTGATGGAATGAATGTTACAGTCATAGCCCTACAAAAGCCTGTAGATTCAATGATGTCAAACAAGTTCGCTATATCCGACGTTGACTCCTTCATTGTACCGGACACGCACAAAATAGCGGTCGAATGCAAGGACCGAAATGATGCTGTGAACAATTTTCACACGTGCAATGGCAATCTAGAATGCGTTTGTTCAGAAGGAGCCAGTTTACCAAATCATTGTAGATGTCCAGATGGAGATATCGGTAGTATACGCCATGATGCGTCATATCGTCTACCCATACAGACACCATTTCTGACAGTGAATCAGTCGGCTGATACGATTACAGCAGAAACTGATCAAGGAGAGGTGGTCTTAGTTATTGAAGCTGAAATGTTTGTCAACAGCTCCGACTATGTGGCTGACCTCCCTTGCGACGTTCAACTTAGTCAATTGCGTGGATGCTACAGCTGCCAGCAAGTTCAGAAGTGACAGTTTCATGCCGCTCTGCAGAGTCACAGGTGACCACGCTTTACTGCGAGGCACAGGCACTTGCACTGGATTGTGGTCCTGATACCATCATCACCAAGAAGAAGCTACACTTTGACTCCGCAATAGTGCGCATCAATTGCTTCACAGCATGCACAGGCTCCCACATACACCTGCCCATAAATGGGACGTTAGTCTACCATTATTCTGATTACAGAAATGTGTTTGAATACAACGCACCCAAAGATGTGAACTACTCCTGGTCAGACTTCCTGAACTTTACCCTGCCAGACCTTGAACCCCTCCTGAACACCATAAGAAACCATTGGAAAGCTGCATTGGTGATCATCGGTGTTACGACAACAATGGCAGGCCTTACATATCTATTTGGGCCTGTGATACTACTTACCATCCTAAAAATTTTGTTTGCTATTCTCAAAATAGCACTAACAATTGCCAAGGTTTTGGTTACTGCTGCAGTCTCAGTGACGGCACGGTTAGTACAGTTCATATTTAGAAGGAACTTGTAAAAAAGCGGTGAGCTATGCACTTGTACATAATTGCCCCCATTAGCAATCTGTCACTTACGAGCACCACTACATTCCTTTCATACACAACAAGCATCCTCGTAAAAAACTTTACTGCCAAAGTGTAGCCTAAATTAATATCCGAGGGACAGGAAGGCGGGACTCGAGACCGAGCAGGCATAGAAAGGTGTATATAAGGCGGTACAGAGTCGATTCCAGACCTCAAGTTTCGAGAAACATCATGTTCGACAACGTGGATGCCGCCAGCATGATGCACGAGATACTGAACACCGTACGAACTGTCCAGCATCAAGTCGAACTCGGCCTCCAGCAGATGACGCAACTTGACGAACGAATCGGCAGCCTGGAACAGCGAGTCACCGACGTCACCTATTCCTGTTCTGAGCTTTTGGAGCGGTCTAAACCCCGCTCCAATTGCATATTCTGCTCCATAGACGACAACAAGGACGCGCATCCGACGGTGCGCTGCAACAAGTACCCGGATCCCGTCTCCAAGTCATGCCAAGCCACCCGGCTCGGGCTTTGCGAGAAGTGCTTGAAGCCAGCACACCCCGATGATTGCGGCATACAGTGCGCAAAGTGTGGGCGACCACACAATGTGCTGCTGTGTGCCGAAAGGAATGCCCCAAATCACGGATACAAGCGTCGACGCCCTTAATCTAGCCACCAACCTCCAGCCGCAAGCAGCTCCAGCCACCGTCTCTGCCATCGTCTCAATCAACCTCCAGCCACAACCACCACCACCACCACCAGCCACCGACCACCTGCCACAACTGCCACCACCACCGCCACCAGCCACCAACCGCCTGCCACCACCGCCACCACCACCGCCACCACCACCGCCACCAACCACGACCAGCTGCCACATCCATTCCGACCAATACGAGGCACCTCCAAGGAATGATATTTCATTTGTATTTGTGTTAACTTGTAATTTTGTTGTCATGTTAATTTTTTGGCTGTCGTTGCGCGGAGTGTTCTGGCCACGCCAGAACCCCTGCCGATGGCGGCCCCCTTTCTTGCATTAGGGGCGGGGCGCGTAGCCCCGCACTCTTCGTTTTGCGCTCTCCCGAGCACGTTGTCAATATCCTGATAAACATAACCACTGAACCACTTTCTTATTGTACTAAAAAGGGCCTGCCATACGCCCTGTACACATTAGGCTATACCATAAGCCTCAAGCCGCCACAGACGCCCAGTTTTCTATGTTTTCATTGCGGTTATTATTATTTGCTCACATCGCTTTGAACTATCTGAAGTATCATATTATTCGCTTATTATTCGTAAATTGCCTATCTGCTCAAGCAGTACCGGCCTCGTGCCTTCAAACTACGAGCCGCGTACCACTAATTTAAACTTCTGCAGTTTTCAGGCAGGTCCACGTGTTCACGGCTACCATAGTCAATGAAAGATGTTTAAGTTTGTGCGCGAACGTTATTTATGCCATACCCTCGATACACAGAGCCACGTGCTCTGGTAACCTTCACTTTTAGGGCTATGAGGGGACACAACCTTCACCTGGAAAAAAACTGAAGTCATCCGGGGCGAAGCCCCGGATGTTACCTGACTATATCGGAACGAATTAATGAAGCAAATATAGGAAATGATGTCTTTAGGTTATCTCAGCGAAAACGAGAATTTGCGTTTTTGTAGCCTTTTTTACGTTGAAAAGAAGGTTTCTATGAAAGTTTCGCCAGAATTCAGTACAACATTTCTAAGTTAACCTCTTATTTGACCAAAATCGAGTTTCAGAAGTTTAAAAAAGCCGTTGGAGTTGAATAAAAAACGAGAAACTGCGCTTGAATCTTGTGCAGAGAGTCGCGCACGAAAACGCTGGTCTATCTCGTTAATGCGTGATTTTCAAAGCTTGGGGCGTTGTCTGTTCCCCTCATCTTGTCATGGCGATCAGAATGATATATGATGTTGCTGGGTTTCGTTGAGGCTCGGCGGAGATCTAGGACCAGAGCAAATTGCCCCGTCGTCTCTGGTCTGTCTCCGCTGCTCGTCTGCGTCACTGCGCGCTGCGCGCTACCTCGCCACCCCGAACGCAGGCGGGGGGCATTTGGCTCTGATACCCTTTTCTTCGCTGTTTCGAACCCAATTTTAGCAAGTTATTTATCATTTTGAAACTCTTGATCTCTGTTTTCACGCTGACAACGTCCCAAACCCACATTTCTTGATTTTGACGAGATATCTGGCAAAAACCTTGTTTCCGAAAATATCCTGTTTTTCTCCTAGTTTACCTCTTACGCAGTTTTCTCGTGGACTCTATAGATCTCGCTTCTGCATAACGCAGACAACCACCCAGCCCTTATTTCTTCGATTGTGGTGAAATTTTTTGCGAAAATCGTAAAAAGTGTGTTTTCTTTAACTTGTTCTGTTTCACAGCTTTCGCAGCCTTTTTAGCGTTTCGGGCCTTGCAGATTGGTGGAGGGGTAGGGCGAGGGATTCGCCCCAAAAGGGAGCAACTGGCTGCTGGAGACTGTAACTCCACCTTTTTTGGAGGCAGTTGGCTGATCAGCCTGATCAGCCCAAACTGTATCGCGGTGGCTGCCTAGGCTGATCAGCCAATTGCCGCCAAAGTAGGTGGAGTTACAGTCTCCAGCAGCCAGTTGCTCTTTTTGGGGTGAATCCCTCGCCCCGCCTTCCCAGCAATCTCCAAGGCCCAGAAACGCCAAAAAAGCATTTTTTTGACTTTTCAAGCGCAGTACCGGATCCAGTTGGTCCGGAAGGCCGTGTAGTCGTGGAAAGCCCGCAGTGCAATTTTCCCGAGCTACTGCCTTTAACACAAAATTGTCATATCAGCGATACAAGCACGAAATTACCGTGCCAGCAGCGCCGAAGTGACAACGTACAAATGGCGCGAAATTCGCGTATCACCCGAACGCATTTAGCGGGCGAACTGTCATTGAGGAGTCCGCTCATACGCAAATTTCATGCGGCTCCTACGTGACGAATGTCACAGCTTTTACAAAAAAAAAAACTACTCACCCTTCGCTTGTCAACATTTTCTTCTCGCAACCCAGCTTTTATAGTATTTGATACATGCTTTCTATACAGAGAGACGGCATTGATGACTTTTTGATTACGATGCTCAAGCGCATTGATGATTTCCAGGTCAACATCTTCCTCTTTTTTTGTCAAACTGTAAACAGGCTTAATAAAAACGTTGAACAAATACAGGCTGCTGCATGACGAAGACGCTATATCTTTGAGCGCGGCCGCGGTTTTGTTAGCCGCAGAGCGCGCGAGGCGCAGTTTTTACAACGGTGAAGATACGCGCGCGCCGCGTTCGCACCCGCTCCATTGATAGTGCTTCTGCGCCTTCGTCATGCAATAGCCTTCATAAACTTTGAGGGCAATTGAGCGATAACGGACATGTAATCTACTGCGGAATAAGTATACTTAGGGGTTAATCAAATTCACTTGATTAGGTTATGCTTAATTTGACGAAATTTCTGCCCGACATCTTTCTTAGCTTTCTCCATTGTCGAGACTGTGCCGCATTAAGGACTGAAAAGCTATTAGATTGATTTGAATGATGTTTAGGAAATTGTGAAAGGTTAACCAAGACAATCGAGACAAGACACAACAAGACACAGAAATTCCACATTCTTGCCGAATGGACATAAGTCATATCTTTCCACGAAAGTACCCCGATAAGGTTTTTACTGCACCATCAGCGGCGGAAAATGGCAGTTGCGGGCTATGCGAATTTCATAACAATGACTCAAAACAGAAGGAAACTTTATTAGCTAGATCGAACGGCCATTTCCTCAGTTCAGCGCAAATCATTGTGTCAAGCGAAAAGGGCATTTTATTTTAGTGGATTAAACGAGATCATAAATCTCTTTGGTGTCTTACGGGTTACGGTAGGTGTATGGTAGGCGGTTCAAAATCCGGTGTTCAGCCTGTCGAGGGTTCATCTTGCACACGGAAGGTCCATTTGGCACGCTATACGGATATCGTATTGGATTCGCGCATGGTATTACCGTAAGTATACGGTAAGCGAGTCAAAATGTGCTTGAATTTTTGTTAACCCAGTGACGACGCCGCCTCATTTTGCGTGGTGGCGCTGTGGGACCAGTAGTCTCCTGCAGGTCGTTTGAGGCGATTTTGCACAACATTTTCGGCGTGGGAAAATTTTGTGGGTAATTGCAAGGTTGTTTTGCAAACAGTTATGAACATTTTGCAAACGACCTACAGGAGCCTACAGGTCTCAAGAGGGCAAACAATTGGAAAAAATATCAATGTATGGAAGAGATACTATACCTACAAAGGATATGACTTTGCAACAGGTGGGCCACCGGCGGCCCACATCGTCCCTAGCAGCAAAAACTGCGTGGGTCACGGTGGTCCACATCAGCAGCAATGGGTTAAATGGGGCTTTTTGCGGTTAACTTAGCAGGCTCTCATTTCTAAACTGTGAAATTTACCAAAACTTCTGCCTGAACAACATTAATTCATAATACTTATTTGATACAACGTTTAGAATATTTCCGTGCAGAGACTAAATTTCTATTAAACAGAAATGTCTCGGTTGCAGCGAAATAAGATGATTCACGACAATAACTGCCATAAGATAACAACTTTTTGAAATTCCACTCATAGATTATCCTATTCATGGTTTGCAGAGGTAAAACAAATTTCTTTTCGTTGCGTACGCATCTGGTTTGTTGTTTAGAGATCGGAAACAAAAATTTCTTCTGATAGACATCCGCTAACCAGAAACGCTGAAAATGCATCGAATCTTATAACGTTACCTACAGTCTCTTTCTAGAAACAGCTATCAACGCTTTGATTTCTTAGCTATACTTGAAAATTCTAGGTTTGTATTATATCACTCTCTCCAAACTAAAATGAGAAACTCTAGCAAAATTTTGAGCAATAAAGGGTAGCTTATTAGCTGCGTAGATATAACGACATCTTTCGCTTCTTTTCTTGGTAATCGTTCATTTGACATGTAGCACATCACTTACATGGTGCCTTTTTTATTGTGATAGGTGTTTGTAAAAGATAAGGTATATTTTTCCTCCCTTAAACAAAAGTTCTTGCTCCGACGAATAGGAAACTTCTCAAAAAAAGCAAGTTGCGCGATTAGTGGAAACTTTGATTGATAAAGTGCCACAAGGAAAATATAATTGAGTTGCGAGAATGGGAATGTGTGCAGTTGCACACTGGGCATAAGAAATCTTTGGTTCTCCATCATCAGAGTTGAAGTTTGAAGTTGATGATGATGAAGTGATGTGAAGTTTTTCTTAGGTCTGATACAGTAAGATTGAATTTTCCACCAATTCGTTCATCCTATCAAGGAAAAATCCCTCTTCCAATGTTTATTACTTTTGCTTGAAGCAAAGTATAGCTCATACATTTGACAAATCATGCAAACGAAAACATAGTATGTCTTAGTTGATACAAAACAAATTTTCTGATAAAAATAACATTCTAGTAGAATAATGTGTAGGCTATGAAGCTTCTAAACATGACCACTCTCACACGATGAAGTTGACACTGATTCTAATTTCAAAATGGGTAGATTAATGACGGACTCGTGATTTTGTCAGCAAAATATGCATGAAAATGAATGTGGATTAGAAAGATGTCGAAAGCAATAAAGTACATATCAACAGAAGCAAAAAAAATTAGAAGAGTCTAAAGTAGCAACATCGGCCTCGAAAAAAGCAGATAAATGAAAGAAAAAAACGAGCTGAGAAGCAAAAACAGAAGTACATACAACTGCACGTAAAGAAACATGCGAAATTTTATGACTAGATAGGAGACTTGAAAAGCTCCTAAAAGTAAAAGAATCACATTCTAAAGGATAACCATAAAATTGGTTTTTTTGCACAAAAAGTACGACAATTCGAAAAAAACAACAAAGAAACAAGGTCTGTGCGTTCATTTTATTCGCGACCTTTACTTCAGCTGATGCGTGTCGCAGGTCGCGCGACGGAGGCGGGGAATGAAAATATTAGGTCATTCCGAAAGTAATTTCGCATTTTTCAAATGGACGCCACATATGATCGAACAAAGATTTCTAAGAGATCTTGGAAGTATTCGATGCAGAATTTCATTCTCTTTCTAATGATTATGAAAAAGTGCAGCATAGTGAGTGAGCTTTCAGAAAATATCCAAAATTTGCGACCCATCTTTTTGAAATGGTCAAGTTTCACAATTTTTTAAAACTTTTATATCAATCCTCAGAAGGAGTTCAAGTAACGATGCGATAGAGCAAACCTTATAGAATGCAGTACTACTTTTTTCTCCTTTCCATAGCTTGTCGTACATTTTTAACAGAATTTTGGGCGATGCTACCGATTTTCTACTTGAGCAGCTAAATCCTCATAGGGGAGCCTCCAGACCGCGCCGGGACCGCACCGTTTGTCGCTTTTGCAGCCGGTAGCTGCTTTCACGCCGGTGCCGCTATTGCAGCTGAAGCGCACTGTGTCAGATTTTGTCCTTGGAGCGTAGCCTCTTGGCGCTAGATGCTAGGCTCAATTTCTTTGGCATCACTCTTTTGTTTCCAATGTTCTCTTCTTTGCTGTAGTACTTCATTGCAGATATGGTTCATTTGATCTGTATTCCTTTTTTTTCGGTCGTCTACGATGCTCGAAAATCAATTTATTGTCGAGTGAAACCCTTTCAGTCTAAATTGAGCTATTGCTAGATTGCAAGGCAAAGCCGACGTCTATCTCGTTTTGAAACTGGTTTACTATGCTGGATGAGCGAGTCACGAAAGT
Organism: Cylicocyclus nassatus; assembly: GCA_958299035.1. Classification (NCBI taxonomy): domain Eukaryota; kingdom Metazoa; phylum Nematoda; class Chromadorea; order Rhabditida; family Strongylidae; genus Cylicocyclus; species Cylicocyclus nassatus. Next base: position 60,745,388 of record CATQJL010000316.1, read on the forward strand.
ACTTTCTTTGTTTTTGAAGCTGTTCTATCGTGCCGTAGCAGCGATTTAGTTGCAGAACTCAAATTCTCTGTACTATTTTTGCTTTTGGTATTTCACTACGCTGAACAACGATCTATTTCAAAGCGGAGTCATTTGGTGCCTTCTCCTTCTCCATTCAAGGTATATACCTTTACTTCAGCATAGCAAAACAGCTAACCTTAAGTAGTTAAACTTATATCAGTAAGCGTACTCAAGCAGTATAGTAGAGCAGCTTTGAAGTTAGAAGTGCAAAAAACAGCGTTTTGCGACGATATCGTCCACTCAGCAGACCAACCTCAAATCAGAAAAGACATTGAGGAACTTTGCCTGCACAGCAGGGCAATATCATCAAAACGAAAGCTGTGCAAAAAAATAGCGTTCCGCAAAGATTTTTTAGCTCCCAGATTTGTGTGGAGACAGGTTGCGAGCTTTCCCTGATTTTGATGGTAAAGTTAACGAAAGAGTACGAAAACAATACTGCATGAATTTCCAACAAGTTCACACTTACATTCAGTTAAAGTCCGCAACCCGACCTCTTCAATAGAAGTAGCATAGCTTCAAAACTAAAGACGAGTTCAAAGAAACTTTGTCCTACGAAATTGATCAACTACCATAAAAGAAACTTATCTTTTGATTCAACGGAATTGACAGCTGGAAGGTGACCGCTCGCACTCGCGACGCATTCCGCGTCTCTCTCGCAAACGTGCTCTCTGATCATTCCTTAGCCTTGATTAGGCCTCAAAGTCCCTTGATTAGGCCTCAAAGTCCGCCTTCCAGGCGCCAATCCCGTTGAATCAAAGGGTAACAGATATAATAAAAAAAAACCGCAAAAAGGACAAAGGGAGCCTTAGCCAGCTTAGCCTTCGCGCAGTGTTCCTACAGCAGAGGAGTAGCGGCAAGCCAGCTGACGGCACTGAAATATGCCAATCATAAGTCTTTTACTCATGACTCTTCACTCATTTTAAATTATCATGATGAAGGTGCGCTCAACGATTCCCACCATGAAAAGCTTGCTTCCAATCTTGATGAAGGATTTCTAAGGGGTTCAGTATTTGACGGCACCCGCGTGTCGTTCTCATTTCGCCAAGTGTTATTTGTCACATCCATTTTCATTGAGCAAATGAGTGCAGGGAAATCATCTCATGGAAACATCAAACATTTATCGCATTAAAGCTGAAATAAAATCACAGTGGCAAATGAGCGAAATCACAGTCTCCATCCTCGTATCACATTTGTAAAAATTTCATTTTTTGCTTGATTGCGAAGGAAAACATATCGATTTCTAGAAACTGCCAAGAATAACTATACCTAAGTTTACACATGTGGCCCTGAGTGATAAAAATGGAAAGTGGAAATGTAAATGGAAATACAGAATATCAACATTCTAAGTCAACAAATTACAATAACCATGTTGCAAGCCGATTAACTGGAATAATCTTACCTACTCCGATGGGGTTATCAGCATGAAAATAAAGTACAAGATAAAGTGTACTCGTAATAACATAAGTAAGAAACTGACATTCAACAAATCTCTGTAGGACTAGAGTTGACTACGGCTGACAATTTACAACTAGCTAATCTCTCATGTCAAAAGTTTTGCGTAACTTTCTCAGCTTTCTAATGGCCGATGTTTTGATAGAGCGACTGGAGGACGAAGACGGAAGCAGCTCATCTGCCATCTCCATGAGCAGTGATTCTGCTGATGCTGCAGGACCTCGGCTGCCATTGAACGATCGCTGATATGCCTAAAAACTTTTGAGGTCAATACATACTCTTTCAATGTTGCATACAAGTGCGCAGCCATTGAAAACTTCCCTTGGTAAATTAAGTCATGAAACATACCTTACAAATTTTATTGCGATCTTTGAACAGTACAAACGACTTGATAGTTGCGAGCATTGGTTGTAGTTTTGTATCAAAAGCTCTGACATGCTATGTGATTTTACTCAACACGTCTTCTTTCTTCAAATTCAAGCGAATATCAAAAATGAGAAATGAAGTTACAAAGGGTTTTGCTGCAAGGCTTCCAGAGGCCGTATTCATCATTGAACCTAAGGTAAATTCTACTTTGAGGTAAATTTTACCTCAAGGTACATTGCACCTTGAGCGATTCGTATTCATCAATGTATCTTGAGGTAAATTCTACCTTTGCCAATCTACTATACAGTGACGTTTATTCCGACCACGCTGTGAGTATAAGCGGTGCATCAAGTTTTTCATTTCCAACAGAACTTTTGCTAGGACAAAATTTGTTGCTAATTGTGTCCTTTGGGCCCGAAATGACATGTTTTGACAGGGAGACGGTTCGAAGTACCCTTACATGTTTGAACACGATAAAACGAGAATGTCTTAGGTCTTAAATGATCAAAGGGAATTTGTGGCCATTTTCTTTGTTCAAACAACATATTTTGACAAAACGTGAGTTCGCACCTCATGAAACATGAGTTCGCACCTCATTTTCGAAACTTATAAGCGGAGGATAGCAAGTTGCAGTGGCCTCGAAGAAATATGTACAGGGTGTCGCAAAGTCTTTCAGCCTAACTTTGCAACAGTGTAACTTTGTTGAATGCTTTGCATTCGAACCAAAGTTTGCAATTGGGTTTGCCGTAAAGTTGACATTACTTCAAAAAAATTGGTATTCCCATTGTGCACAGAACACCGGTTTCTCTTCATTGAAGAACTGTAGAATTAAAACATAAATTCTTGGAATGGTCCTGCCACTGAGAAGGCAAAACTTTTCAGATGCGAAAGCCCAAAGAAGCTGAAATGTAATACCAACCACTTTGAGTGGCAGATTTCGGTTATGAGATTGCATTTTTACCAAAATATCGTTGGATAATCACGCCGGTCACATTATAATCACTGTTTTTTTATTGTGCTCAAAAAAATCTATATAAGTTTAGTTTTTGAGTTTGAAATGTTGGTTTGGTTTGTTTTGTTCTATTTTTTTCTTTTTTCTGTTTTGTTTTGCATTATTTACCCGTTACTTGGCCCCTTTCAAAGTCTGAAACGATAATTGTTTCGGAAAAAAAAATAAAAAGAGACCTTGACCGTGCCAATAACTTTAAGCGTGCAGACCTCAGTGATTTTCAGGAGCTTGTAGCTGGCGCGTGGCGCTTTTGTCCGCTTTCACTTTTCGGCGCTTTTGGACAATTCGGAGTTCTTTTCGGCAGGTTTGGCCGTCCTTTAGAAAAAGAACTGAACTTCAACACATCTTCCCTGCTTCCAACTAGAATGATGTTATGAGAATGAACCCCACTGCAATGCAACTCACCTTAAAGGCAGTGTCCGGGCAAAAACTCGATTTTGAGATTTTGTGCTTACTTGGGCCTATTCGCTACGCTGAATCCGAAAATGCACATTGTAGAGCGCGAAAATGGCGAAAAACGGCTCTAACACAGGAGGGAAATGAGCAGGTGGGCGGGGCCCTCCCCACTGCGAATTCACGTTCCCGGCTTCCGGAGCGACCTTCTCGCTTCCGGTTTCAAGTCAATCATTCGCACTTGACCGGTAGCGATGTTAGGACGGCTAGCGGAATCGAGAAGATCGCTCCGGGAGCTGGGAGCGTGAATTCGCTTTGGGGAGAGCCCCGCCCACCTGCCGATTTCCTTCCTCTGTTAAAGCCCTTTTTCGCCGTTTTCGTTCTTTCCAATGTGGATTTTCGGATTCAGCATAGCGAATAGGCCCGGGTAAGCGCAAAATCTCAAAATCGAGTTTTTGCCCGGACACTGCCTTTGAGATGTACCTCAAGGTAGAATTTACCTCAAGGTATAATTTTCGTATTCATCAAAGTATTTCTCTGAAGGTTAGATTTACCTGTGCCAGCATGATAAGGACTGACGTATATCAGGAGCATGGCATGACGTACTTGCGATGAATTGCTTTTTATGTATCCGCATGATATTTGCACAAGAAACTTCTTGCCTTTAGGGTTCAAAACGCTGCAGTTACTGATTTCGAAACGGTTTTGTCTACTTGGTCGACATTTAGACTCTAAGTGTTTTAATCTGACGAATTAATTGTTTTTACGTTTTATTTTAGATCCGTAGCATTCATTCTCCAATAATAAAATCTGCCTGTTTGAAGATGTTTTTCCTTGTTCAGTCGCCTAGCAATATCGTGACAATTGGTTCCTGATTTACTTTGGCGTCTCTCCACTTTATTTGAAAAAATATTCGGAAAATGTTCGTAGAGCTTTTTATAGCAAACATAAGCTTGTGATGGCAGATTGAGCTGAAATATTACCAGTTTTCTGCTTTCAGAATAAACTTCTATTACATGCTGCTTAAGCTCATATGTATGTTGACAGAAAAGGAAGAGTAAAGGTGCCAAGAATTTGGTGAGCCAGCAACAGTTATTTGATTTTTGCATTCAAAGCTAACTCTTTCGTCGCGCTGAAGACCTCGCCCGATTTTATCGCAGGCAACAAAATTTAGTATCTGAAATATAAGATTAGCGGTAAAGAAGTATCAATATCGAGGATCAGCATACACATTTGAAGACCGCGAACGAAGTGGTTCTAAATAGCAACTTCAACTTTGTGATTTCAACAATGCTATTGAATTCATAATGCTGCGAAAGAGTATAAATTCTGTGTATGACTACCTTCAGCCCAACAGAATCAAAATTTCGCGCGTTTACTAAAATACATGAAGTTTGTAAGAGTATAGACAGAAAGTTTGTGCTAAGTTCGTTCAACCCCTAAAACTGTCATCGATTTCAACCAAATTTCGCAAAATTGCTACAGTGACCTAAACTACGTTACTGGATTGATCATGCAAAAAACCAGCTTATAAAAGTCTATAGATCTCCAAAGGTATCCGTCTAACCTTGCTCCCAGCTAAGGTTAGAAGTTGCATTGAGAATTTACCTCAAGGTAAATGCAGTCCGTTTGATGAATACCGATTTTGAGTGATAACAGTACCTTGAGGTAAAATTTACCTCAAGGTACTTTCCATTCAATACTTAACACCTTGAGGTAAATTCTCAAGGTAGAATTTACCTTGAGAATTTACCTCAAGGTACTTTTGTGAATACGTGTATTTGCTGATAATGAGTGATAAAACTACCTGGAGGTAGAATTTACTTCAAGGTATCAATGATGAATGCGGCCACAGATCATGCTTTGTTAGAGATGGAGCACCCTTGAATTTCAAAATTATAAAATTTTTCGCTATGATTGGCAATAATCAGGCACATGTCATTCATTTGATTTTCGCCTATCATTCTGCTAGCAAATTATTCCTCACATTCGTTCAAGGGGACGCGTCGAGAGTTCAATAGGAATTTTTGAAGGCCGTCCAAATCGATGCTGCTCTGTCTCAGAGTCCCTGTACATGTGACACACTAATCAATAGAGCTTTTTTCAGTGGTTCCTTCGATGTGCTGGCATTGTTCATTCAATAAAAGCAGACAGTCGGAAAACGACGATTTTCGGCTTCACATAAAGAATCATGGATCTATAAGCTTCAAATATTTAAATAACCGCAAACAATACGGCGTGGATAGAAAAGCTCTATTGAGTGAAAGGTCAGCACCGTTGTGATAAGAGAAGGAGTACTATTTTCTGCGATATTCAGTGCTAAAACATCCGTTCCGATGAGCTAATGTCAAGCCATGGCGGCAAGCTCGGCGCAGCTGGACCAATCAAATAAATATCATTTTTAAGGGGAAAAGCAAGAGGAACGACGTTTGCGGGGTCCAGGGCGGAGCGCTTTAAGAAATCTATCTTCAGCGTACAGTGAATTTTGAATCTTAAAACCGTAATTCATTTTCTGACCCGTTCCAGACACATAAATTCCACAGAAGTTTTGAGGCGCAGTTTTTATCAAACAAGTAATCATAACGAGCTTGGTGAACATGGCCCATGTAATCTAAAATGGGTACAATGTAGCTAAAGGCCTGCTCAATGACTTTCATCAGCGCTCTTTGAAAACATCAGGATAGAAATTTTTGAAACTCGGTAAAAATTTGGCGTTACTTCTGAGCTGCTCAGGAAGCCGTGACGATAACATTGCAAAGACAGTAGATCAGAGAGCAAATACAGCTATAAGAAAAAAGATAAAAATCTGTATCAAATCGTACCTAAGTTGATCACGAACCGGAGTTCTGTGAGTACCAGTGAGCGATGAAAAAAAAACGGACAAAACTTCCAGGATAATCTAATACTTCTGTGCTCATCTAAATCCAGCAAAAGAAAACTCGTGGAAATATCTGTATATTAGCTGATAATCTAATACTTGTCGGGAATTATCAATCCTCGAGTTTCACAGTTTCTGCTGTGGAATTGAATTCTCACAAATCTGTTTTAGTTGTATTTTTGAGGTGTGTACTTTTGTTGTAAGGGGTCTTCCATATCTTTTACTCAGGTTCAAAATAATTATTATTCAACCTACACGCCTACTCGGAGTATTATTCCTCTACGAATTTTGCAATGATGCAAAGTTCGTAGAGGAATTGTACTTCAAGTATGCGCCTACATGCGTACTTCATGTAGGCGTGTAATTCTAACATCAGTTTTCTACGCCTCCTGATTATAAGGGGCAGCTGATTTGAGTATAATAACTGACATATAAGCTGCCGCCACAAATCCAGCGGCTCAGGTCCTCACAACCGCCCTACTCTGGCCTTGCGTTGTAACGTATCTTTGAGGTACTTTGTCACGAGAGCGGTGATTAGGCTGGCAAGGCAAATGAAGACCTCGAGATGAAGGAATGAATGTTGCCTATACCTGCTGCCTTAAAGAACTGCTGGTCCTTCACATGCTTATGCAAGCTGTTTGAGGACCAGTGGTGCATTGGACGCCTAATGATGGCTTTGCATCTTCACCCAATTTAGAGTTTGGAGGTATCTGCGCGTGATTACGCGTCTCAACTTCTCAGACGCGATTTCCAGAAGATAGTTCACCACTCCAAATGAATTATTTAAAGGGCTTGTCACCACTATGCTCTGGCATGACTCGCGATTCATGCCTCAAGAAGGGAAGCTTGCTAGCCATTCTGTCATTTGATAATTCATTTGTGTGATTGACCGATCGGGGACATACTTCAGAGTAGAACAGCTAAAGTTTTTGACATCGAATGTTCGAATGAATGCTCTCAAAAATTCGAATATTCGAATGACTGTCTTTTAAGTTGGCTCGAATATTCAAATATTCAAATGCCGTCTTTTAAAATTCCTCGAGTAAACGAATATTCGAATAACTCATTTTTCCAAATCATCAAATGAACGAATTATTCGAATACAGGCCTTTTTCATTCATTCGACTATTCGAACAATCGAATAACTGGACTGTTTTGAATGTTCGATTATTCGAATATTCGAATGACTGTCTTTTAAGTTGGCTCGAATATTCGAATATTCAAATAGCCGTCTTTTAAAATTCCTCGAATAAACGAATATTCGAATAACTCATTTTTCCAAATCATCAAATGAACGAATTATTCGAATACAGGCCTTTTTCATTCATTCGACTATTCGAACAATCGAATAACTGGACTGTTTTGAATGTTCGATTATTCGAATATTCGAATAGTCGAATATTTCGAATAAATTATTCGAACACGAATATTCGGTTCTAACTATAAGCGGTGGCTTCAACTTCAATCTCAACTGTCAACCAATCGAGCAGCGCACCCCCCCCCCCCCTCCCCTCCCTCAAGCGTATTTGACTTCACCACGCAGGAGGATGGCGGACCACATCGAGGTACCTTCTGGCTCGCTATGGCAATGGGGCAAGCACAGAAGGTTTCTTTTTCACGTATCCCTATTGGGATCATTGCCTGCCGCTTAAACAGAATTCCCACTGTTTCTTTTCACGCTTCTCGTGCACGAGAACTTTATGTTTGTGCCTGCCCCTTTACGCAATCGCTTATAGGGGGACCGCTCGCACGGCGCGAATCCCTGAGTAGGTAACATCTTGACCGGTATGTACTCCCATTGTACCCTAATTTAACAAATAAAAAAAGCACCTGTTTTTTCCATTCGACCGGCCTGAACCCGCCAAAAAAACTTTGCAACTAAAAACCTTCAGTGCCACGTGTTGACTGAGAGTATAGTGCGGCATAAGTTTCGTTATTGAATACACGAAGAGGCGGCTGAACGCTCGCTTCGAAAATCGGAAAAGGTACGTCTTGTACTCGTGAGCTCAGAGCACGTTGTGTCGGTTTCCATTTGAGATAAATGGTGGGCATCTTGAATTTCAAAGTATTAACGGCAGGGGCAGGCCACAGGCTTAGGTTCTGGCTCCAATTACATCTACATGCTAATGTGTTCATTGTTGATTTGATGTCCAGTCAGGTTCCATCAGCAAGAAGGACGGTCATGATTCGCGTTAGCGATACAAATTGCTTGTGAATACAACAGCCAACAATGTTAGTAACAGCTTGAGATAGCAGGCAGTTAACATTAAATGGTAGGTTGGTAGCCCAGGGCCTCTAACCCGTTTGTGTATCTGTGATATGGCAGGCCGTAAAGCAAGCACGCTGAATCTCTCCACATGTCGTTACGTTGTTCCTCGGAGGAGTCCAGCTTCTGTCGCCGATGCAAGAGAGCTCTAACCCACCAATGTCTGGAGCTGGGGACCCCAGTCGCGATAAAGGCAGTTATTTGAATCAAGGAAGGTTCTGATATGATATGTTCTGATATGGACAAATGTCTGCCAATTTGACAGACACAGCCACCTTTCTTTCAGACAACTGCATCTATTTTATAAATACCCTGTTACAAATACATCATCTAATGTATAACAATGGTGTCAGCCGGAAATTGTTTGAAAATGTGAAACTTAAACCTACTTGATATGCAGGAGCATTCAAAGTCCTAATTGCGTCGTCCATATGACTTCTCGCTTGAGCGGCTTGCTCATGACTCTCAAATTCAAGATGTATGGTTTTCCAGTCACGATCGTTGTAGTACTGTAGAACAAATAATTTGAGAACGGTAGTACGGCAGCCGCTTCAGATAATTCCTACTTGGACTATTTGGCGCAAAGTGATTTCCTCTTCCGGAGGATTCGCAACCTTTGAGATCGACGGTAGAAATGTTATAGAGAGGATAGATGTGTTCGCTGTCAGAAAGAATTTTATGAGTGGACAAAGCTCTGCGAACTGAAACTTTTTACCTGGATCACGCGCAGCCAATTTGACTTCACAGAGGTAGTCCCACGGAACAGTTATGGTTTTGTGATGACTATGTGGTAGAAAAGATTTGCGATGGACGAAGGGAACAACGTCAAAAGAGTCGCATCGTATTGCTAAAATATGTTGTTAATAATCTCAGCCGAGAGTTTCCGTTCAAACAAGCAGTTATGATTATGCGTTTCTTATCAAAGCAGCTCAAATGATCCACTGGGACTGTATCGACTCTGTACTCCAACCCACTCTGTACTTTTCACTAGACTTGAAGACGTTGATTGGTACACTTTGGAAAGTGCGGTCTGGGCTGGAATATTGAGCTAACGGGAAGCGTGTTTAGTCGAAGTGGCCTTTCAGATGAAACCCATACTGCTTTGGAGAGTATTGCGCACTGATTCCAAATCTGCCTTCATTACCTGCCAGGCGCCTCTGGAAGCCGAGCTATGGGCGTTTTTCGGATCAAAAAGTTGAACGCAAAATTGGAGCAAAATCGCCCACATTGCTCACATACTCCGAAGTCGAGTATGGCCTCGGGCAGAGTTTACGCGATTCAGTCGTCGCGATTGATCGCTACAAGACAAGTGTTAAGGGCCAGGCATACTTCATGCGATTTCAGTCGCGACGCGATTTGGCGATATTCCAGCTGTCCATAACTCACTGTAGGCACATTCTATATGTATATAAGATAGGGCACTTTGTCAATCTACGTAAGTTATACACACTGTGCAGGTGCACTTTGCTAGTGTTGGATTCAGAAGACATCTGGCGAACTGCCAAATCGGTCGCGACAGAAATCGCGTGAAGTATGCCCGGCCCTTTACGAGTTCATTGTATGCCGATCTTCTCGTATTTCCAACACGACTAATCATGACTAACTATCACAACCGAAATACGAGAAGATCGGCATGCAATGAACTCGTAACAATTGTCTTGTCGCGACTGAATCGCGAGGATTGATTCGCGTGAACTCTGTCCGAGGCCTATCAGAGCAGTTCATGCAGTGGATATGATTTGTCTAATATGTTAATGCTTACCACTGCTTTATCTGAGCTCTGGAAAGAAATTAGCAACTGGTTTTACCTAACGCACTCATTTTTCGTCCCAAAACACGGTCATAGTCGGCGCCCAGAGGTGCTTAGCAGAAAATTAAGACAGATTTGAAGTTAATGTGCAATGCTCTTCAAAGCGGTATGAGTTTCATTTAAAAACGTGACTTTGACTAAACATGCTTCCCTTTAAGTTTCTCACTCACTATAGACCATTTGAGCTGCCGCTTGAGTAATAGCTGATGGGGAAGCAGATTTAGTCGAAAAGCCCTTTACAGATGGGATGTGTACTGTATTGGAGAACATAGATCGCTGGTTCCAACTCTAACTTCCTCATCTGAGGAGCGTATGGACGAGGAATTGTGGGCGTTGATTGGAGCAAAATTGAATGTGCTAATAATCAACATAAAAAACGTTGCGAAATTCTTACTTGCTCTCAAACCAAGCAACCATATCTAATACGTTCTTTTATCCTAAAGTTTTTATTGAATGAAGTGCTGTGATAATTATCACTGCTATTAAAGCGCTAGAGATATCAATAAGACCATTTTTTTTCCCACTTGCTCCAATTTTTTGCTCCAACAAACGCCCATAACTCCCCGTCCCCTAACTATACCGCAGATTAGGAAGCAGCCAGATTTGGTATCAGCGTTTCATACCCTCCAATATGGTACATACTATCTGAAAAGATACTTCGACTAACAAGGGAACGATGGTTGGTCGAAGTGGACTTCTGAGATAAGTTATATACCATGTTGGAGGGCATAAAACGCCGATTCCAAATCTGTCCTCACTATCTGCGGCGCGTTTCTGCACGAAAGTTATGAGCCTTTGTTGGAGAGAAAAATTGAATGTGCAAATAATATAAAATACATACATAGTACATTCTTCCTAGCGCTCAAATGGTAATCTTTCCAGCACTCTATAAAATAAATGCTCCTACAAGGGAAGCTATCTAACTTAGCTCGGCCTTTTGGCGAGGGACATAAATAGTCTGAATCAGTTTCAAAAGTTGATTAAAAATAAGCTATTCCTAGCTGCCACGCACCATTCCGAGAGTTATGGGCTTTTTCCTGCGCAAAATTGGCATGCTCAATCGACCCACGGGCATCGCGTCATCATTTAAGTGCTAATACACCTGCGTTAAGCTTTTTAATGAGAAAAGATTGGAATTGTACTATTTCGATACCTCAGCACCATTTTTTTTGCAAATTTTTACCTAGAGGCAGTCTTCTCATGTTCAGTAGTATGCCAATTTTGCCTAGAAAAAAGCCCATAACTGGCTTTGGAATGGTGCGTAGCAGCTAGGAATAGCATAATTGATATCACCGTTTAAAGCTGATTCAGAATATATATGCTTTACGGAAAGGCCCAGCTAAGTTAGGTTGCTTTTCTTATTAGATAAGATATTCCGCACTCCGGCTGTCTCACTCAAGCGCTGGGAAAATTTTATCAATTGTTTTTATCCCAGAAAAACATTCATTTTTTGCCCCCCTAACCGCTCATAATTCTTCGTCAAGGAATGCACCGCAGATAGGGAGGACAGCTCTGGATTCAGCATTTCACGCCCTTCAAATCGTATACAAATCATCGCAAAAGGCCACTTCGACTGACCATCCTTCATTTGTAAGCATACTTCCACTGTTAGCTAAACACTCGATAGTATCCCAAATGAGAAATCCAGATAAACAGATTTGCTCCGAACTGCAGGACTTCTGAAGATCGGTACTTCCATGCTATTTTTGTACTTTTCAAAAGAAATTCAACGAAGTGCATGTGGTCAATTGATAGGGGAAAAAATCCTACACATTGTGGCTGGCCAATTTCTTCTCATTCGATGTAGACGAGTCACTGGGAAAGTCATGATAGTATCGTCATCGTCGGCAAAGAGTACGGGAGACGTTGCACCAGAGCATGTGGTATCGAGAGAGTTCACTCTCGAGATATCAAAATCTGGAAAGGATATGTGAGTGAACAATGAAAGACATTTTAAAAAGCTTTGCCCTTACCAAATACGGAATTCTTATCTGACGAGCGAGAGACTGGTGTTAGAAGTGCACTCTTTTGCCTATGTATTCCACGTGGATGAAAATCACCGCGTGAACCTGCAAGAACCATAAACTTCGAAAGGAAAAAAACGATAATTATTGGGCATGAAATTCCCAAGGAACCACACAGGAACCATTCAGCCACATAAGATAGGGTGCCACATTTTCAAACGTAAAGGTCTTGAACATAATCTTGAGGATGCCAAATCCTACAAATGCAAAAATACAGAACTCACTGAATTTCCTGACTAAAACAAACTCCGTGCAACCGCTATTCGCAATGGACTGTCGTAAATTCAGAGGCTTGCCGAAAACGTTTATGTCTTCCAGATCGTAATCTATTTCTGAAGAAAAATTGATTAGGCAGAATTTTTGAGGACTGGCATGAAGCTTCCAAAGCACAAAGATCAAATTTTCCGTACCGAAAGACATTCCTCAAAAGAGAACACTTCCCAGCGTCTTTGAACCAGCGTAGATAATAGAAATTCAAACAAAAAGCAAAAATTACCTGGCATCAATTCAAGTTCCCGTTCGTCGATATCTGCTCTCTTTCTTTTTACTGTCTCATCTCGTAACCATAGCAGTGTATGGTCAAGATTTTCTAATTCAAATATGTACTGTTGCGAATCTGGAGTATAACTGCAAAAAAATACCATTGAGGTAAATCGTAATTACCCACGACACAACTCACACAATAACTTTGTGCTTCAACTCCAGTTCACCGTTCCTAATTCGCTTCTTCGAAACTAATGCTAATACTGGAAAGCCAAGTTCGCCTATAGCTCTGCCTTTGTCAAGTGGAGGTAAGTCGAGCTCTATTTCTCCACTCTCATCTGCCATCATAAGTTGAAAATTATCAACATTGTCACTGAAAGCTGATGGTTGTGATAATGCAGGGTAACCAGGCTGAACTGACCTCAGCACGTCACCGAAATCTGTGAGATAACGGTAAAGGCAGTAACCAATCACTTGCCCTACTCTGGCAAGAGGTTGAACAGATATCTGGAATACGATAATTTTTCTCGAAATGAGCAACTCAAGTGGACTACTGAGGTAAAAAAGCACTTGATATGGCATCAAATATCTTAATTCGAATCGAATCGTTACAAATGTCTGAGCAACTACAGGATGGATTAAAAAATGGTAAAACAATTATTATTTGATTTTAACTTATTGAGTGGGCAATAAAGTATACCCCGGTAATAACTCTTTGTATAATACTTGTTCCAGAATAATCGGCTAGACTTGTAAAAATTTATGCAGTGTACAGGACCAGTTTTTCTATGAAGAGCACGTAACAGAAACTGAGGGGGAAACATAAATCTTCAATCATACTTGTCTCAGACTCTAACCATTAGGGGGGAAGGACACACTGAAATCTTCTCAAAAATATTCGAGATGTCAACTGCTATCCCGAATTTTTGTAGATAGATTTTGTACTCGCTCGAAATAGGGTCACTTTATTTTTGGATAAGCCTATAGATTTGAGGATCTAAACGTAAAGATATGTTGCGCATAAATTTCATGGACCTTGTAAACATTCTCATTTTGAAATTGCACATGCGCACCACATCAGCAGTAAACTTTAAATAAAGGAGAGTGTTGTGATATAACTAGCAGAACTTTTGTAGAGCGGGGAGGGGGGGGGGGGGTAAAGGTAAATAATCTGAAATTATGCAAAGATTTACAAATGAAGGATTTGGCATGAACCATGCCCTCGAAAATTTTCCGGACCCCAAAATTTTTCGCAAGATTCAGTGCAGAGATAATGAAAAGGTAAGCGCGTCTCTGAAAGCTAGTTCAATTTAAATCCAAAGATTACTTTGCTGATTTTTGACAGATTGACTTTTGGATCTTTGATATATACTAGTATATTTTTTTTATATAAACCACTTCAAAAAGTAGATGAGATTCTTATCAAAATGTTATGCATCCCTGGTTCCGTCGCTACTTTGGGAACTCATCAGCTAGTGCAATTACCTGTATACTCGGAATGTTACCATGTGACCTGCTTTCGTCCGGATAAAGCACCAGAACAGTCTTTGACTGCTGATCACCGACAGCTTCAAATCTAGCATATTCCAGAAGAGGATTGTTTAGAGCTGGACCATTTTCGGTAATATACCTGCGCCGACATAATTAGTGAAGGAGGGAATCTGTGGAAAACTAGCGCAACTGGTGCGATAGGACGACAGAAGCTGATCACTCACTTAGAAATTAACGATCGACTTCGCACAGGACTTCTGACAGCTTTCAATTTCTTCGTTACGAACAACTCGCCAGAATCGCCGCTTTTTTGCACTGAAGAACACATGAATGATAGCTTTTTTTCGGAGCAAAAACTCTTTCCACCTAGTTGAAATCCACCAATATCTGCGCTACCAACTGTACGTGATCTCAATCGGTTTTCAATGATTTCTTTCGTATGCACAGGATCTCCTTTTTCAGGTATCTAAGCAAATATTATCATGGACAATGAAAGATAGACACATTTGCTCGCATATTATTGCCTCATATCCAAAGTAGCCACTATTACATGGCTCCTCTTCATCATCCGAACTGGTGGCCGAACGAAAGTTGAGCGGAAGACCTCCATATCTTGCTCTCCTCAAAATAAATACAGTCAAAGAACTCCAAAGGAGTCAAAAAATCATTATAGAGCCAGTATCACTACCGGGCTACTTGGCAGATACGGGGATTATCGAGAAAGCCAGAGAACGACGACATTTAGAGGCACCGTCCACCCAAAATGGAGGTTGGCGAGATTATGATGGCATACTAGTGTGGGCCCCCATACTAGACAAACCCCCAAGTTTCGCCGCAAAAGACTGCTTCTAAAGCGAGAAATCCGCTCCAGAAGTAACAAAAGTGGGCGGGGCGCCCCGGTCCCCCCGCCCACTTGCATGCTTTATCTCGCCTGCACTTGTTGGAGAGGGTTCTCGAAACAGGGATTTTTGGGGGTTTCGCGAATTTTCGACTCCATATTCGGAATCAGGGCTTTCAGAAGGCCTGAAGGCGACAAAAACATTGAGTTCGAGTTGGGTGGACCGCCGGGGGCGCCCCGCCCACTTTGTTACTTCCGGAGCGGATTTCTCGCTTCAGAAGCAGTCTTTTGCGGCGAAACTTGGGGGTTTGTCTAGTACGGGGGCCCAGACTAGTATGCCATCATAATCTCGCCAACCTCCATTTTGAGTGGACGGTGCCTTTAAAAGGAGGACTAAGCGTATGGCCAGGCGCGAAAGAGGAGAATCGTGTTGGGGCTAGAAATCAGGGGGGGGGTGGACTGGTCGTGACCGAAGATAGGATTAGAAATCGTCTCAAGCAAAAAAAGAGGATGGTAACGAAAAAAAAACAAAAAGCACGAGACGACGGATATCGTATCCTCATCAACCCGCACTTTACGATAAAGGTTTACCGTGACGTATGAGTACAGTAATGTGAGAATTAAAGAAACTTCCCGTGCGAACCTTCGCTAAATAAAACTTCGACATTCAACGTATACCTTGCTTACCATGCAAAGTAGGTATTGTTTCATAATCAGCATATCAATCACCCTCTGTGCACTCATTAAATATTTTCTGCTACAAAATTTATTTTCCTCGAACATCTAATTAGGCGTCATTTTCAAAATGATGATTAAATTTCGCTAAAATTTGGTTGCATTTCTCTTTCTACGTGTTAAGATACGCTGCGAAAATACCATCGCGTTCTCCTCCTGTCACTCTACAAACAGGCGCACGGGCTTTTCTAGCCTGTGTCTGACCTAGTATCTCGCCCTCAGAAAACGTGAATTGTTAGTTTTATTACAGCGACCCCAAACACTCGCTTTCTGTATTTACTCACTATTCCGATTTGTCAGAAGAGTTCAATCTTCGCAATTCAAGGGCAAATGTAAGGTAGGTTAAGGTTACTAAGGTAAGTTCGCAAATTCGAGATCTAAAACAGTTGAGCAACATAAATACGATTACACAAAGTAAATAAAGGCCGCCCTCACACTTTTTGACTGCGAGTGCCAGTGCGAATTTAAGGCTAGTGCAGTCATACTAAGCGGAGACTGTTGAAATTAGGACTACAGTATTCAGATGTAAGTTCAGATGTTCCTGTCTCCAGGCGAAATAAGTCTCCCTTCTTTTGGGAAAGATACGGCTTTTAGAAAATGATGCAACGCGTGATCATGTGCAGTCGACTGTGATTACAAGTTTGAGATAAAAAACCTAAAACTGTAATAAAGATTGGGTTAGTTGCGAAATGTGCCACTATGACCCTGAAGTGGAGAGGAGGAAGTAGAGGTCGCTCGGTTATGCGGAAGAGGGGAGAGGCACTTATTAAAGGAACTAGTGACTAACAAGGAGGTCCGATTAGTCGAAGTGGCCTTTCCAAATGAATCATATACCGTTTTGAAGAGCTTTGAACGCTGATTCCAAATCTGTCTTCGTTATCTGCCGAGCGCCTCTGGATGCCGACTTATGAGCGTTTTTTGGGTTGGAAAATTGCATGCGTAATCGGAACAAAATTCGTCAAAATTGCTCAAATGGTCCAATTTTGATTATCAAAGCACTCCAGTTGAAGAACACTTTCTGTTCAAAACACTCATACTACAAACTGCTCTATTTGAGCGCTGAAAAATCCGTAACAGTTAATTTTACTTGAATTCTGCGATCATTTTTCGCTCCAAGAAACACTCATAACTCCGCTCGGAAAGGCGCTCGACAGATAATGGAATCAGATTCGGAATCAGCGTTTAATGCTCTTCAAAACAATTGATGACTCACTCAAAAAGGCCACTTCGATTAATCGGACCTCCCTTGTAGGTATATCTACGTTGCTTAGAAATATATTATGATGTGTGATCACAAAATAAACATAATTTACCGTCGCTCAGGGATAACAACTTTTATACAGACACCACTGTCATCCTCCATACGAAGATCATGACGTATCTGATCGATCAGTTCCTGCTCATCCGAAAATGCCATTACAATATGTGAGGTATCTGTTGTCAGTACTGATAGATACGCTTACAGCGCTATTTACAATGCGAAAAGAAACCACATGGTTGTCAGCTTATCACATAATACAAACCAACGCATCGACAAATAATCGTTTATTCACAATGAACAAAGAACCCAAGCTTACCAAAAGACTGTTCACACTTCTTAGTAGTTTACAATCGAGGACACATGCAGCGACTCCTGCAGCAAAACAGAATACTATATATCTACTTGACAATAAAAGATAAAACATAAAACATATAAAAAAAGAGGTAGATTACAAGTATTAGGTCGGTACATAAGTTTGATACACATCCTTCCTAAGAAAACTATCATCTTCACAACTACGCATCTCTTCGCGCATGAGTTTTTACAAGCAGCTCACCAAAGCTATTATAGTTTATTTTCATGGGGCGCAATTTGCTAGCACTCACTACAAAAAACTGGTAAACCTGTATAGCCAAACACAAACTGGTGGAAACCAAAAATGTAAGAGTTCAGGAAGCATACAGACTGAAAAGATACAATCTTCAGAAAAAATTTCCCTTGCATCAAACTCAAATACAGATCTAATGAATCACTTCTGCACGATACTTACAGTACTTTTCATTTTGTATCTTAGCGAGTCATGTGAATCCGTATCAGATGCGTCTGAGTAATTGTCTCTGGAATTATTTTTATCGCGAGATCCTGACGGATGCGAATGTTGCTTGGGCGGTGCTTCCCCTTCACTTTGCGGTGATGGAGGTTCCCTCTTGATTTCACGAGCGGGTGACCTTTCGCGGCTGGAATCATTTACATTTGTAAGCATGTCAGAAGCGGCTTCTCGCAAATAATTATTATAACAAAGCAGGGCAAACGTTGAAAAAACGAGTTTTTGCACATACAAAACCCAGGAAACAGGACGATTAAAGGAGTGGAGGGATATCCACTTGTAAAAACGCGATATGAGCTTCATCAAATGAATCTCAAAAAGATGCAAAAAGGCTACTCTGTAACTCTCTAGTGGATGCAATTTACCTTTTTTGCGTAAGTTTGTTTTCAAGAATAACAGAGAAGCAAATGCAATAGTAAACCGATTCGAACATAATTTCTGTTATAAGCCTTCAAAAATTGAGATCTCTTTTCCAAAATGAATAGAAAGAGGAATTTTGATGATAAGATTTGGTAATATACCATAAAGTGTATTTCGAGCAGCACCAGGTATTCAAAAAATTTCAGACTAACTTCGTTTCTCAGGTTCCTTTAGAAGATGCGTAAGGTCCACGGGCTCTCGCCAAAACTTCTCGGCAACGAAAAAGAGCCCGTAAGATCTTGCCTTAGTTTACGACCTTTAGGGACCCGTCATACTTCGCCGAAAGAAGCCCCAAAGCGCCCAAAAAAGCCCGAGAAGCCCAAAAAAACCAAAAAAACCGAAAAAGCCCAAAAGCGCCAGAAAGAGCCGGAAGGCCCCCTCGGAAGCTTTGGCGATAGGGTATGCGTGTTGTGTTTGCAAGGCGGTCCTTTCATTCAATTATTCCTCAAACCTAGTTGTTCTAGTATCCAACATGTTTCCGAAACTAATGCTCCAGCGCCAAAAGTGAAGTAGGCGTTCTGGCGCTTTCGGGTTTTTTTTCGGGCGCTTTTGGGCTTTTTTCGGCGAAGTATGTCGCGTCCCTTAAGCAGAATGAATTCATCATGCACAATCACAAAAACACCAGTTTTCATAACAAACCAGACAGTAAATATTGAAGAAGATCCGAAAACATCTTGGCAAACCAAGGGCTTTGCCTAGAGCTTTTGAAGCTGCCATATCAAATTCCCACACCGATTTGTTGGTCAACTGCAACAGTGAATGCTACTAACCTTCGCTCCCTTCTGGACCGCTTAGCACTGCGATCATCCGAACTTCGCCTTCTGCCACTATCACGCTTATCATCTTTGTCTCTCCTTCTACTAGACGCAGCAGGAGAGCGACTTCTGCTTCTACGCCTCTTCTCCACTTCTCTATGTCTGTCGTCTTCCTTCCTATAAATGAAAAACCAAGTAAGGAAAGCAACCCTTGGAAACTTCAAAAATGACGCACCTCCTGTGACTGCTCCGACTATCATCTTTCCGATCTCTTCTATCATGGCGATCATGCCCCTTTCGTTCAGGAGACTTCTTCTCAGGCTTTCGTTTCATAACTCTAAACAGTATTTGGTTTTATTTTATATGCATAGTTCAACATGTTTGTGTATGCATCAATGATAACATACTTCTTGTGCTTAACGCTTTCTTCACTGCTCGACTCGTCAGAATCAGAAGAGGAAGAGTCCGAAGAATCATCTGATGAATCTGGAAAGCAACGCAATGGAGGCTGAAAAAGGAACAACAATATTCACGGTAGGATGAGAGTTGTCATCTCTGGATGTATTGTTGACAGAAGAATGGCTCAATAAAGCGCAAGAGAAGGTCTGACGAAAAATGCAGAAATGCATCATCTGCAATTTTTTATTGCTTAGAATTCAGAGGAAACTCTACCAAGCAATCCACATATAAGCATTTGCGTCAAGAGCCTAATACTGAATTCGAAATAGAGGTAGCAATGTATGACTACGAAACAAGACTTTGTGACTGACTCAAAACCACTATGACGATATGATAAGAAAAGCATGGCAGATCAATAATTTGAATTAACACGTTTGCAATAGTGTGAAGGCAATCACGAAAGAAGAGGGAAGCAGAAAATTGTAAGCATACCTGATGAATCACTGTCGGAGCTTGAAGAAGACGAAGAGGAGCTGCTTTGGTGACGACGTTTTTTCTTTTTCTGAAACAAATCATGTGAGAACCCCAAATGATTCATAAAGACGATAGCATTGTTGATACTACTAGGGAAAAAAACTCGGAGATACGGTGCAAGAAGAATAATCCAAAGTTCACAAGCATAGTTGCAGAATTTATGTCATAAAAGGAAGAAGATAAAATTCGCACATTTATGCCTCCAAAATGCAACAGAAGACAAACAAACCTTGTCTTTTGCCGACTTCTCTTTGAGTTCTGTCTTCAGAGTAGAGAGGAGACTTTCTTCAGTTTTCTGAACGGGAGCAGCAAGTGCAGCGCCTACCACGTCCGTTTTCTTGATGCTGCAATAGGAAAATCATGAACTATCGTACATGTTATTTGAAAACTCGCGATGACATGGTAGTATATGGCCCTTGTTAACCTGCTGACCAGAAAAGCGCTTCATCTACCCCATCTATTAAGATGCAAGAAATTCGATAGCTAAAGCGCACCACCACTACCACACGGGGGATATGGCAACATGAAACAGGCTTATATTTCGTTGTATAGCGTAGATGTCCTGCGAACATTGGCAACGCGAGCAATCAACAGAAAAAAAAAGAGAAAGGCTGAACTTACTTTTTCATTGAAGAACCAGGAACGAAATCTTTGTCTAATCCAAGAGCATTTCTCAAGCGATCACGATTCTGTAATCACTACGAAATGTAACGGACTGCAACAATTCTCTACTAAAAAAGAGTAACAAAAAATGACAATGACACTAACCTGTGCTGCAGCTTTTGCACGAGCATGTGAGTCGCGCGAACTCAGCTCGCTATCCAAATTCAGCTCCCCAGATTCTAACTGACTTAACAGAAGTTTACGGTAATCCGACACCTTCTTGGAGATTTCATCATCATCGAAACCCTAAAAGCAAAGAAAAATGAGAGCCGATAACGAAAGGAGTGAATTCGCAATTATAAGTTCCACAAGCAAGTTTCTCAATTTCCACAAGCTCTGAGCGCGACACTTGATCATTATAGAATAGTAAACATTTTTGAAAACAAAGGAAAATCTCGCAGAGTTAGCATTAAGAAAGATCACAATGCTAGTCACAACTGCATTAAAGTTTTCGTTATGTATTGATGTCGGATTATCATGTGCGTAGGAAAAAACCTGGTTACGACTGTAAAGAATTCGAGCGAAAGGTGAGTGGAGAGGGAATAAAGTGAGAAAAAAGTGGTTGAAGTTAGCAACTTCGGAAGTCCATAAATATCAGGGCAATGCGAAACAGCAAGTATTGAACATCGACCATATCCAAAATTGAAAAATCTTTACTACGCAGCACTAAATCTAGTTTGATACCGAACCGACAAATTTATGAGATAAGACTCAATCTCACAAGACCTCCAAAAGACCTCAGAAACCTTTCTGATGTCACCTTTTACATCAAGCACGAGTTAAAAAGTAATCTGATCTGCCGAAAAATAGTTTTGTGGACCGAAATGCTATATCATTATATCGCAAACAACAACTGATACGGGAGAAAATCTCTCAAATGAACAAGTGAAAAGTTTATCATGGCAAAAATCATACCTTTTCCTCCATCAACATTTCGAATTCGACACATTTCATTTCGATGATTCTCTTTCGCTGATGCTGTAGAAGTTCCTCATTAGGTGCGCGGTTGATTTCAGCCTCTGCTCTGCGTAAGTCAGCTTCACTGTTGTATTCAACATGCTTCTGGAATAATGATATAGTTTAATCATATGTGTGGATGAAACTAAATTCTTAAGTCCGATACTTACTCTCGACAGCAACAGATTTGAAAGATTCGCTTGCACGTATCCATTTGTACCTGTACCGCGGGCTGTTTGAAGCCCTATACCATTGTACATTTCTGAAAGTCGTCGTTTCGTGAAAATGGGAAAGATCAAGGCAATGCAAAAACGATATCAGACAGAAACTCGCTTTTAAGAAAAGCGAAAACTGAGAACTACAATTTATTAAATGCTAAGAGGACGAAAAATGAATATTGCTTACCGTAACTGATTCAAGATTTACTCGAGAATGGTCTATACAACAGTAGTGCTAAGTTATGAGTAATTTTGTTACCAGCTCGAGTCTATAAAAAAACTAACGTGCAAAAGTTCCAATGTTCGGACAAAACATTGTATTTATAACCTGAAGATGCTCGAATATTGAGTGTCAAACATAAGATAAGCGTGCCACAAAAAGAAAAAACTGTTTGATGCAGATTCAACAAGCCCTGGCGCATCAACGTGCACGTGACACGAAGGAAAAACGAGCACTGCCGGAATGCTCTCCAAGCTAGCCGCAAAAGCAGATAAATGCATGATATTGTTAGAAACTGCATCTACGCACCTGTTCTAAGATATTCAAGGTCATAAAGTTACGTATAGATAGAAACATAACTGATATTCGCAGGTTCAAAACAATTTGCCAAAATAGATCAAATGTTATAAAAGGGAATCACAGGATAAAGGGAAAACGGATCTATTTTAAACTGACATAATAGATTTACGGGTTTCCAGGAACAGAACCGTTCTAGCAAGAAAGAAACAGAAACATAAGAAACAGAAACATTACAAGAAACATTTACGAAACGAAAGATCTTTCGTCGACGAAACGAGTTAAGGCGTGGAGTAATAGGCACTTGGTGCAGATGCATCGCGTACGCGGAATCAGACGCTCACTACTTCGCGGTCCGGTCGCATCAGCAAAAATCAGCGTCATTTTGCATGCGTAATCTACTTTTATGAGTGGACAGACCTTGGATAAGAATCAAGCGCATATTCATGCTTTGTGAGTGGGGAGGGGGGAGCAGTTTGTTCGCACTACACGAAAGACTTGACTTGTTGGAAATCAAAGTAGCTATGAAGTCGGACGACGAAATGATTTCTGGATCTCATGACACAAAGCTTTTCTGTTCCCCAAATTTGAAGCATTGGGATGTTGTTGGCGAGGCGCATAAAACCACTCTATGATATTTGGAAAGTGTGTGCCGACATTGTCGGCACTTCCTCACAGCCGTGCCATTCCCGGCCAGATTACCGTAAAGGTCATGCCATAAGTATGACCTGCTGTGATATGAGTGTGTTCATTGCCCAGACGCACGTCAAGTTACTTTGCTCCGCCTGTTATCGTTGGCATTCCACCACTGTCCCATCCCAATGCGGACAAGTCGTCTGACTCAACAAATCTGCCAGGCTAGTGTATTGTCCACACCTGCAGATATTCCTACTAAGGCGACAGCTACGCCTAAGGCTACGTCAACGTACGTAAGCCATTACAAATCGTATTATCTACTTTGCACGTGCTTGTAAATATTCACATGTTCTTTATTGCTGCTGTTTATCAGATCGTTAACAGCTCTCATGGCTAAGGCATGCGATGACATGCCCCTAGGATACACGCGCCGAGATAGTGAGGATGAGATATTAAGAGGAGGCGTATTTTGAAATTTTTAAAGTAGGCAAATGAGTACGTGGAAAATATAATTTTTACTGTGCGTGAAAAAATTACGATATGGTAAGCCATGATGATGACCTGATAACGGTAAATCACGCACGCCTAAGGCTCTGCATGAACAAAACTGGTCTTCCAAATTGTCTTATTTTATTTTGTCGTTTTCTTTTGTCGTTGCTAAATCACTGCAAACAAATTGTCTTCGCCGCGTCTGTTCTTCAATAGTGTGGGGTATTCGACTGTTGATTTCGCTCATTTATTTGCGAACGAAGGAGTCGACTACCCTCCTCTCTCAAAAAAATGTGTCGCTTCTTCCCCGATCTAGGGCCGCTTGGTTGTCTCCTGACGACAACGTGATCTAGGCATCTCCTATCATTGAATCCTTGTAAACTCATGTTTCTGACATTTTTAGTATATACAGTCGAGGTCTCATGTCACCTGGTGCCTGCACAAAACACTAAGTGGCGCGACTCGAATTTCTTGCCTTTGTCAAACCAGAAAAGCCAAACTTTTGAATTATTGCTATCTAATTTTGGGCCATCTATTGTTATATGAGCAACGCTAGACGAAAAACATTAGGTTGTAACTAATTTTGCCACTTCTTCCACAATTTTTTTCTTTTTGCATGTGGTATAGTCAATCTTTAGCAATGTCTAGACTATGATTTGAGTTACAATTTGTTCCAAATTCGCAGTACGCCTGGGGGTTGCGGTGAGTGTACTGTCACGTATAAGGGTGTCGACTTCCCTTCCTGAGGTAGCTGGTATACACTAGTAGATATAAATATTTATTATTTACATAATATACAAGAGTGAGGGGGAATAGGGAGGATGGCGGCAACCGGCTGGTGCCTGGGCCACGGTTGTCACTGTCCGGCGTGACTCTCGTCGGCCAGCCTCCGAACAGCTGATGCAATCCAACTGCATCCCGATAGATACCTCCATTCCTTCGAGAGCTCAAGTCAGATTGTACGGTTGTTCTTCCGAGTAGCTGCATAGTTGGTTGGACACGCGATTCTCGGCAAGAACATCTTCGAGATTGACGATAGGCATATGGTTCAAGGATGATGGTGTACGTGAGGATGAGCTACTGAGGATGAGGGATCAGTGAACCATGGAAATGGCTACGACTACTCCCAGTGCATTGAAGAAGCTCGTCCTCGAGTGAGGATTGTCAGGAATGGAGAAAATAGCATAGAGGGTGTCATATGGGAAGTGGGATCGTCACGTCGGACTAAGGAATGTAGGATATTCTTTTGGGATTATTAGGCGTTGAAGGAGGACAGTGATCAGGAAGTGCGGTATCATGAATTGAGGTTCAAAGTTGGAGAATATAATTCATGGCGTGTACAAGATACAACAGCTACAGTCGAGTACATTTTTTTTGCTCAATATAGTGTGCTTGCACTGAAGGTGAAATGCGGTAAAATTTGCGCGCAAAGAAATAGCTACGCCTGTGACGCCGGCCATTTTCGCGCGCCAAATGTTGGCACTACTGGCGTGGCTACTTGTTCACGCGCATACTCGACTGTACAGTAGCCTGGCTGTCTTACTATACTGTGTAAACTATATAAATATAGGTGATACGTAATGAAATGTTGCATGATAATGAGAAATAATGATCATTACAAGTAGTGTAATGGTGTAACGTGTAAGTGGGTGCACAAATACGTATGCTAGCGTATATAATAAAATAGTATCATTCAATTTTACTACATAATTAACGTATTCCCAATGTTCAAAAATGGACACAGCAGACTTGTTTTTCATTCAACAGCGGGGCAAAATTTGGAGAGTGAGATGAGAAAAAAATGGTTCAAGCTGCTTAATGCGAAAAATGCTCCTTAAATTGCTTGTTCACAGAACTTTAGTTGTCAGCAGCGCGAGCGGTGGAGAATTGAAAATAAATTAACCTCAAAGAAGAAACAACTATTCTATTCCCAAAAAATGGGATGTATATATTAAAGAAATTTTTCAATAGTTAGTGCCTCTTTTTTCAAAATGACGGTTGTTTAAAGCTGCATTCTTCAGCTAAAGACGACGTGATGTTCGAACTTGTGGTGCTTGTTCAACATTGATTGAAGTTAACGTATCAGGTAATGGTTGGCTTGGGGAAACTAGGAGGAGAACCAAGAAGCAGCCAGCAGGAGTGGCTACTAGAATATAAAATGATCTAAGCTTCTTCCAAAGGGGGCGGGTCATCTTTGCATTGTACAGTCACTTCATTTCATATGATCATGTGTGCCATTGCACACACAGTCCACTTTGGCGTCCTCATCCTGGATTTGCAGTCGCAAAAACGCAAGAGACTTACCGATTGTTATCGATTACATCGATTTGAGGTGACTAGTAACTAAAAAGGAAAGAAAATGCTAAGAACACCTTGGAAACACTTACCTGAAGGCTTATTTCTCCCACGAATCCAGGATGGGGACGCCAAAGGTGAACTGTGTGTGCAATGACACACATGATCATATGAAATGAAGCGACTGTAACTCTCACTAAAATCTGGGAGGAGCTAGCCGTCCGGAGCATACGTTCTTAGAGTGTACATTCTGATCCTCCAAAAAAATCTATTTCCAATCTAGATATATCTACATGTATATTACATAATTTTTTGGAGTAGCGATAGCTGCATATGCGAATAATCTGTTACATAACTGTAGGCGTGTCGAAAATTAGAAGTTTTGGTGCAGGGTCTTATGCACCAGACTTCATTTGGCATCCATATCTTATTTTTTCTTGCTTACATAGCGGTTGCTCTTTTCTTATATTTAGCTTCTAAATTTGTTATATTATCTTGTAAAGCCTATTTAAAACAAAATGTGTTTTTTAGATGGATGTCATCTCCTATCCGCCATGGAATCAACGCATCCCCTACTCGTCTCCGGCTTCACCGAACTGGTCGCCGGAATCACCCGACTGGAACAACGTCGTCTCGCCGGGCTGGAGGAGTGTATCTCCAGGCTCCACAATGTTCTTCCGTAAGTATAAATTTAGCTTGTTCAGTGTTTTTGAGAGAAAGTTCTTTTAAATATATATATTTAGGTGGGTGAAATGGAAGAGAAGTTGCACCTGAGGGCAACGATAGAAAAGCAGGCGAGTCAACTGCTGGAAGAGACAGTACGCGCTTTGGAGGAGGAAGTTTCCAATCGTGCCCAGTCCGAAGCTGGCATAGAGGCAGTGTTGGAGCGAACCCTTCAGAAAGAGTACGAAACGGCTCTGGAGCATGAAGGCGCTGTGGAGGAGTATGAAGCTCGACTTAAGGCCAGAGAGGACATCATCGTCTCTCTTAGAAAGGTGAGTAGTGTGGCTGTAATTGTATTTTTCTTATGATGCTCTTTCCCATTAAAGGAGAGCGAGTGGATGGTAGATGATTTGAGGAGGGCGCGATGCTTTCTGCCACTCAAGTGGGTCAGCCCATTGGAGAACGTATTCCGGCAGTTCCAGGAGGACGAGTTCCTCCTGGCCTATCTATCTCGTTCAGTGGTGGAGAAATCCACCATTGAGATTTAGCGAGATGGTAGGGCGTTCTTGACGCTCCTAATGGTCGACAATACGACCATTAGTGGTAAGTGAAATAAACATTATTTGTTTCTTTTGATGTTTAAATTTTGAGAGAGTGGTACTAGAGACGTTAACGTTTAGGTTTAATGGAGCGCAACGACGGGACTCCCTATAACTGGGAGGAAGTCGATGACGACAATGTATGGAGGGGGGACCGGCCAGGAATGAAACTCCACTTCGGGCATATAACTATCATACTAGGAGGAATTATGTACATGCCTCCGAGGATGGCTGCGTTGCTGAAGCGCAGTGTTGAGAACATCAGTGGCGTCTACTTTGTCAACCTCCTCGATCCAGTCATTCGGGCTCTGGATGCTGCCAGTAAGCCGTACAGGAATATGTAGGTATTCTTTCAAATGTGCCTTTCCCCATTTAATGTGACTATTTTGTGTAATAAAGTTTGTTGTTATTCTGTTCTGGGCAGCTGATATCAGAAAAGTGGTGTAGTATTGTAGGCAATAAATCTCCTATGCCTAATCCTAGGTGTCGTGACTGTAATCTAGACAGCTGTGCAATTATTTCATATATTGTAAGAAAGGTCACCGAGTTTGAGCAGGCGCTAGCATTAATCTCGATTCGGTTGTCAGGTCACTTTGCATACACTTAGGCGCTGAATTATGATTGTTTTGTACGCGCGCGGACACTTGTTGCAGCAATAGGTTTGATAGGATTAAGGATTAGAGGTCGCCTGGCTGTGTTACATAGCGCGGTAAATAGTTGACATGTGTATCTGGCGGATTCTGTCCTTCCAGTGGCCGTATTCATCAACGAACCCTCGAGGTTAAAAGTTACCTCAGCTAGCATTTTAGTTTATAACCCGTATTCACAACATGATCGCAATGAAATTCTCTCATGGGTTAAGTCTACCTTGAGGTAGAAATGAACCTTTAAACGCATAAACCCGTAATCATCATTCTACCTTGAGGTTGAATTTTACCTCAATCATCATTTCTCCACCAACTTTCTATTATGCATCCAAGGTAGAATTTAACCCTAGGATAGCTAGGGTTAAAATCTACCTTGAATTTGCATAAGAGTTGAACTCTTCATAAGGACCTCCTTCATTCTAATCTCTGAGGACCTTATTCTGACAACCGTTTTCAAGGACGAATTATATCAATACTAGCTCAAATTTCACTTGTTTACTTACACGGAAACCTTTTTTTGTCGAAGTAACCTTTTTAGATGGGAATGTATAAGTTTAGCAGAAAACATTCCAAATCTGTCTTTTTATTTGTGGAACGTTCCTTAACGAGGAGTTGTGAGCGTTTATTGCAGCATGAATTTACATATACATTTAGGATGGAGTTGCTAAATTCACTAGTCTTCAAATAAAGCAATAATTGTAAGATATATTAGGCTGGACACTAAGTTTTGCACCTAGTTTCATAAATTCAACCTCTTTAATTATGGCGCATTCAAACTTTGGCAATATGTAAAGAGCAATATGTGACACAACTGCGCGCAGATTGCTCAAATTTTGACATGAAATAGGACAGTTTCAGGCATTTTTCAAAAACTAGTAAATTTTGAGAATTTCTGGAGTTTCAAGCTGAAATGAAGCCGTTACCAGCCTAGACCATGCGCAGTGATCCGAAATCGTGTACGAATTATGGCTAAAAGTTGACTCATTGGCTTAGTAAGAAATAAACAAAATTTAGGGGAGTCGAGATTTGGCGCCCCCACAAAGTCGACCAAGTCGCAGTACGCAAGCGCGGACGACCGTCAATGATTAAAGAATCAGAAGCCCAATTTTCGCCGAGACTTGACATAAGGCTACTTGACCTGTCAGATACGAATATCATATTCATTGGTTAAATCGCCTCTTTCTTTGTTCAGGGTGGGACCCTATATATCAAACTCACAGTAACCTTACAAAAAAGCCTTTATCACGCAATGTCATTATCATTTTTTTTAATCAGCATGTCGGATAACACCTATACCAAGTTTCAGCTAAAACTGTCATATTTTATATTTTTTCATACCATATACCTAGCTTAACCCTCATTATGAAGCTAGAATATGGCAGAACAGCAGCTGCGCTTGTAGCTTACGTCACAGAAATCGCAATCGCAAAATTTAAGTGCATATGTCGAGAGAGAGGAAAGCATTAAATGAGTTGCAAAACTTAGTTTCCGACTATATGATTATTGGAGTAGCTAATAACACGTTGACGACAGTGCCGCGCAATGGTGCGCGGCAGGCAGTCTGTCCCTGTGGACGACGCCGCGCAGTCTCAGATAACCGCCGGGGGCAGGCGGCCATGCGAATTTTGAGCAAGCGTGCACCGGAAAAATAGTTCGCTGATTTCTTGCGGTCCGCTTGCAGAAATTTGGAAAATTTTTGCGAAATTTTAGACGAATGCTTGGAGAGCAATTGCGGTTTCCTTATAGATTAGCAGCGGCGCAGTGGCGCATTCTCGCGGACTTTTCTTTCCGCGAGAATATGCAGAATTTTCGGGGCCCGCACGGTCCTTTGTGGAGAACCGCGCAGCCCCCAGGTACTTTCCGCTGGGAGAAACTACCTCAAACTTGAGTAATTAAACCAAAGGTGACACCTCTGCCACACAGAGTCTTACCTGTGCTCGACGTACGCCGAATATGCATAAAAAGATTCCGAGCGCTTGCCGAAAGTTTGGTCAGCGCTTGCTGAAAGAAATTATTTGCCGACAAAAAATGCTGTATCACTGCCCGCTGGCAGAATATGCGATCTTAAAGGAAGTGCCGCCCGCTGAAGGTTTGGCCATGCCCCAAAATTCTGCTGACCGCCTGCAGAAAAGCGCGAGTTTGCGGACCGCCTGCCCCCGCTGATTATCTGAGCGTGAAACACTTTGCGTTTGCCACTATCGATTTTTATGATTTCCCGCTTGATCTCGCCAGTTGCGTACAGTCGCTTCATTTCATATGATCATGTGTGTCATTGCACACACAGTTCACCTTTGGCGTCCCCATCCTGGATTCGTGGGAGAAAGAGGTTGTTCGATAGGGCGATGTAGGTTGTTCGATTGGGCGATTCCCTCCTTAAAAGGATCGGCGTCGTGCTGTTCCGGACCCTAACAAAGAGGCCGGGAGGAGTTTTGGGACCAAAGTTTTACATACTAAACTATAAGAGTGAAACAGAGTTATGTAAAAATTTTGAAAACTTATGTGAATCTTTGCGGTATTTGCGTTTCATATGATACAGCTCAATTCTAACTCTACTTATACTCTGATGGCCATGAAGCGTATTCTTCTTCCTATTGTACACGGTGTCCCAAATGTAAGTACTCACTCTTTGATCGGTGGTAACTCTCTTCTCAGGAAGCCTTTTGCTTAGCTGCAAGTACCATGCAGTAGTGCGCTTCAACTTAGGTTTATAGTATGGAGCAAAACACCTATGGCTCTTAATTGCTGTAAGATCGATAGGAAAATATACAGCGCCATTTTGAAATAGGCCAGCAAAGAAAAGCTTCCAAAAAGCTGGAAAGTTGTGTAGCAGTGTTTCAGAGATGCTAACACCATTAGACAACTTTGCTGAGAGTTTCTACGTGTTCCAATTGATTTAGCCATTTTGGGCCAAAATTCATACATTGATTTCAACCATCAACGTATGTTTTTATATAAATTTGATAGGAAGTTAAGGAGGGTTTTAACTTTGTTAAAAACCCTCTTCAATTTCTATTGTAATACTACAGTAATGAAGAGCTATAAGTGCTTTGCTCCATACCAGCAATCTAAGTTCAAGCCTGCTCTACTGGATGGCTGTTGAATCTAACCGAAAGACTTTGTCTGAGAAGAGATATTAACGATCAAAAAGTGCGTACTAACATTTGAGACAACCCTATATCAATTGCCACGTCCAATCGTGTTGAAACATGATTGCTTAGTTCCTCAGAAGGCTTTCCTGCCAAAACATGGTAACGTGCACCTACAAGATATACGGCATTATCAACATGAGTCAAAAAATCACTAGCAGTAGAAGATTTCATGCACCGCTGATACGTCATGGCATGTTCCGAATAAACGTCAGTGAGTACTCTGTTGACTACCAGGTAGATTTTAACCTCAAGGTAGATTTGTGAATAGCAAAGTTACCTTGAGGTTAAAATCTACCTTGAGACGTGCTCTCAAGGTAAAATTTAACCTCAAGGTTCGTTGATGAATACGGCCACAGATTGCATGTAAACACTAGTGTGATAATAGTAGCTACGGTGCGAACAGTCCAGTTCAAAAGATGAGAAAAAACAATATAGATAAAGTATATACATAAGTACAGGTTATAAGACAATGCCTTGATAACTGCTCACTAACAATAACAACTTCTATGTAAGTATCCCCACACAGGGCGCTACTAAACGATTATGTATAGCTATAGATATTTTACTTGCTTAAGCAAGAGTGTGTCCCACACTCATTGAAAAACAGAAAATAATTTGAATTTATGCGGAATTTTCCCTAGAAAAAAGAATTATTACATTTGTATTGGTGATAAAAGAAAGTATTGTTTGCATATGGATAGTAATTTTCACTCGCGAGGCATTACTTATATGTTTCGCGCGTCATAATGTATTGCCGATGGTAATCAGCCGACTATGCAAAAGTAGGGCGCAAGGATACATAATAGTTTAGCATTTGATCATCAATAATATGGTAAATCTATAGAAAGTGAGCGAGCTAATTACCTAAGTTGTCTATATGTATATCATCTCGACACGCCCTTTACAGAGAGCATACTCATTTTGCACGACAATGCCTTTACTAGTTCGGTCCGAAATAAATTCAAATTTGACGGGAAGTGAGTAATTCTACACGCTGATCATGAGTATGATACTCATTTTCAGCGTGTATAATTATGTTAGTATTATTTAGTTATTATTTAGTCGTACACAAAAAATGCTTCAAAAACTACCTCGTGAAATTTTAGCTTCTAAAGATAGTAAAATTTTCAAACTCAAACTGAAAAAAGTAAATCTAAATGAAATACTTCAGGTTGAACAGAGCTTATGACATCTATAATGTACGTGGATATGTGTCGTTCATTCCAATGGTCATCCTAACTTCTTCATGATCACTGCTCGTCCTGCCTTTATTTATGCGTTCCACTCAACTCGAGTGCACGGAGTTTTTAAACTACAAACTCAATTTCCATTACGACAACTTGTGTTTTTTCTTAGTAACATTTTCTTTTTACATGTCTTACTAATCCATGTTTTGTCATTATGGTAATTCAGGTCTAAACAATTTGCCCATTTCTATCAGTACAGCTTGTTGACTTGCTCTAGTTGATACACAAAAAGTGAAACTCATTGATATTCTCTCGGAGTCATTGGACTCTCCCCGGAATCATTTGGGCAAGGTTCTTTATTACTATTTCATCAACCGAGCCCCGCTTTGCTTATTTTAGCAAGAGCATTTTCTGCTGGCAAACGAGGTGGTATGATTACCACTCCATAGATTACACTAGCTTAATATGATCTTACTCACATATGAGTCATTCATTCTCTACAATCCTTACTGCTATCCATTTGAGTCACTGCACTCTCCTCGGCATACTGGTTTGGTGAGATTAGACAGTTTACCAACCATCAAACCGTTTGCTTGTTTAAATCAAAATTTTTGCTGGCAAAAAAGGGGGCATGGGTACCATCTCCATGAAACACACTAATTCAGTTCTGTTGACTACAGTCTTAGAGCAGTCACAAACAGGCTTTCATCACACTTCCAATAATCTATTCCAAATGCTTAGACCCAAATTACATAATGAATTATCGTGGTATTAGAGTATGAGCAACTGTGTATTTTTGTCTTTTTAAGGAACGCCTAGAGCGTATGTAATAAATAAATAAATAAATAAATAAATAATTACCGTTAATGAAATCCGGCAAATTCTGAGGTTTCACTCATTAGTTATCAATGGATGTTTCATCAGTTTTGCGTTCAGCTGTGTTGTTCAAGTTCCCGAGGGTGCCAAACCTCAAACAGTCTACAACTACTTTTACTTTTTTAAGAGCTCAATGAACCAAACTAGAGCAATAATCCTGCAGTAGTTCTAAGGTCAATCTATTTGATTTAGGCTGCAAACGTTTGTCCTTGCATATACATCAGTAAAATCATATAGGTATTTTTGGAAAAAATCTCAAGTTTTTTACACTTCATCATCAATACAAACAATTTATGCCCACTTGTGGCTCACATTACCATCTAAAGGCTACTGCATGCGAAGGTGCAGAAACATTATTAGATTAGCAGGCGCGAACGCGACGTGCCCGTATCTTCACCGTTGTACATGCGCCTCATGCGCTCTGCGGCTAATAAAGCCGCGTTCGTGCTAGAAGGTCTTGCGCCTTGTCATGTAGCAGCTTGTAAATATTATTGAAGGAGCCATAATGAAGGAAAGAAAAATTATGGAGAAAGTTGGAAAACTTAGTTGCCAACCTAATAACAACCTGGTCGCTACAACGCTGATTCTGAAAATCAGTGTTGTGTCCTTCAGAATTAACCTTTGGTATGGCGCGGATCGTTTCTATCCGTTTAGAGTTGAGAACAGCCGGCTCCTGCAGGTTATAGCAAATATTATATATTTAATCTATCTAACAGATACAATGTCATAATGTCCAGTTCTCAAGAGATGAATAGTGTAAAGTTTTATGCACATTTGACATTTTTGATCAATCACCAACATTTGTACATTAGGAAAATACATAATAACGAAGTTTTGAAAGACAGCGGTTTTTAAACCTAAAACTAATAAATCTCAATAGATTTATCCTGCTGTTCTACCTTTGCCCCGTCATCTACCCTTTTTCGCTTTGTTGGTGTCTTCAGGAGCCTGGAAAGGATGAGACAAAATAACTGGCAAAAGTGAATTCATTTCGGGCAAAATAAAACAAAAGCTTACCACATTATAAATGACGAAAGCACAATAGCTATAAGACCCGCAGCAAAATGTAAATAGAGATGTCTAGTGGAGGTGCCATCGCCAGTAAATATGTGGTAAACAACGGCATTGGCAGAAGAAAGGGCCACATTTCCGGCTTGTCCAATCAAGGGGTATGAGAAGAATGACACGAGCATCTGAAAAAACAGTCAGATTTGTGATTCACAAAATTGCTGATTATTGATGCTCACCCAGCATAAGGGAACTTGCAGATTGTAGTCGCGAGAATCTTCGCTCATATAGCTGAAGCATATCACTGCCGATAGAATGATGTCGAGAAAGAAGCCCTGCAACAATCAAAGCTGTAAAAAATAAAAGTTATTTTTGGGTCTAGGATTGGTGGAGACCAAAAAAAGTTAACTCAACAAATTATTCACCTCCACGATGTTTCTGGACTGTCCATTATACTACCCAATCCAGCTTGAGATCTTGTTGATGTTTTGTGCAACGGGGTTACTACTGGTTACGAAATCGACATTGGATTGGCGATCCTAGCGAGATTACGGTGATTGTACGGTAAAAGGGTACAGCCTCACAATTGTTAAAACTTTGTGGCGGGTGAAATCACGTACACTGTTTCCAATTTTCTGGACTTGAATGCGCGTGAGGTCCCACCTAAACCCCTAGAACACAAACAGCGACACAAAAGACCCAAATATTCAGAAATCATTTTTGCGATTAGCATAGCAAATAATCTCTCACCTTCCTCCTCCCCCCCCCCCCCCCCCCGTCCCCTCGCATTTTCTCTTCACTCCCTACAGTTGCCGCCGTGTTTTTAAAAATTCAAGTAGGAATTTTCGTACGTGAATTGAAATTCCACATTATTCTTTTCTTCACCGCTATTTTCACCAGCTTTTAGTATGTGATGCGATTAATTCTTCCAACTAATTCTTTTCGGACTTTTTCTCAAATCAAGAAGATCATTTGACATTGGTTCGTATCGTTACTAGAACTTGAACTTTGTCCCTTGTATATCTAGCAAGGATCCCGGCAACAAATATGCCCTTTAGAATTTACCCATCCTTACTGCTGGTATAATACATACAATATTCGAACATACCTGTGATCTAGCAATGTTCTTCGACTCTTCATTGCTCGAGTAGCTTCCAATGAAATACTGCTCAAACATTGAGTCAGAGACCTAGACATCATCTTTTACCTCCGTCTCAGACATAAAATAGAACATACCAGCGATCGGAAGAGTACAGCTCCCAAGAAAGCACCAAATGCTTGAACTGCAAGAAACGCCATCGTGGTGGGCCCATCGATTCGTCGCATCACACATTGGGAAACGGAGACTACTGGAATGGCAAGCATTCTCCTTTACGTTTTTTTACTATTGAAAGCAGTAGAAAATGGAAGACTCACCCGGATTGTAGTGGCCAGGAGCGATTTTCTTGAAGAATCCTCGTAGAACGAACAAGGAGATACCCGAAATCAATGGATAGGTTATTATCCTGATTGAAGATGGTGCGCTGGCGAAATTCACTAAAATGCATCATTCTCAGTAGTTACGAATCCTTTGTTATAGATCGTTT
Source organism: Cylicocyclus nassatus (assembly GCA_958299035.1). Classification (NCBI taxonomy): domain Eukaryota; kingdom Metazoa; phylum Nematoda; class Chromadorea; order Rhabditida; family Strongylidae; genus Cylicocyclus; species Cylicocyclus nassatus. The sequence continues at coordinate 60,780,878 of CATQJL010000316.1, forward strand.
TTAGTGTCGAAACTTATGAATTAGAACTAAGCTACCCCTTAGCATTTGCTTTTTTACTCCGCAAATAGAAATTCCTTTACTTTATCCTATTATGCTCATTAACTGTGAGAGAGAATCGCGAAACATAATTAAATTTCTGCAGTGGGATAGTGAAAGATGCTTTCGAGTTGTAAAAAAAGCAACGCGACTGACTTGAAAGGACCATTGTTTTAAGTTCAAAAAAAGTTAGAAAAAGAAAAAATAGTTTAGATGCGTATGGAGCGAAATAGGGAGAGAACGTCTGCAATTAGTTACTTAGGCAAAGGCAATTTTGGCGTTATCTTGCCCTCCAAAGAGACCATTTCCAGACGTTTCTGATTTTAGGGGAGAGCGTTCCCATATAGAAGATTCCAACAAATCTCCAAAGTTAGTCACAATTTCTAGTCTTATAAAATGTATGCAGACTTTCTAATGCTATTCAAACAATAATAACCTGTGCTTAAATCTTCAAGGAAAATTAGGCCGAGAGAGAAAACCAAAATAGAATGGGCATCCCTCAAAAACTCGAACTATTCATTGTCAGTGTTCTTGTCACTGAAAAACGGGACGCCAATGGTATAATATGTGCAAGAGTCCTCCAAATAACTATAATTCATCATATCTGACAGTTGTTAACGTAGTGCCATGGTGTCGACAACTTTTGTGCTTGGTAACTGGTCACATGCATGAATTTTCATATTTTGCACCAGTACGTATTTCAAAGTTTTCCACCACATAATCGCATTTTACGCCATAATGTTGTAGGCAACGGCAAAAACAGTATATCAGTCGTAAAATACAACCTTGTCTTGCATCGTTCATCAAAATTTTAGCGATTTCTACATAGGCATGTTATTTATTAAAGTACAGAATTTTATTTTAAGCCACACGAAAGAAGGAAATTATAAAAAAAGCAACAAACCAAAAAATACGAAAAGTGCCGTTCCAATAAGTTCTCCCATTGCAGGAAGAACGTACCATCGATACACGTCGACTCCAGTAATGACCACGTTGTTCATTACTGAGTGCCAGTAATCAAACCTGTAAAACTCTACATACTGTTTCATCCCTTTTCGCAAACTTACAAAGATACAGATTCGAAGTTATGCATGCAATTTGTGAAATTAGAAGACGTGACTGCAATTTTTTGGGTTTGCCATAGTATGATATTGAGTTGGTTTGTACCAAGACTTTCTGAAAATTGTTATTTCTTCCCTTCAAAACACCAAGTTGATTTGAAAACAGTGACTTATGACACTTCGATGGCCTCCAAATTCGAATTAGAAATCAGTGCTGGCATATAATGGCGACACAAGTTGATGAAGAGAAACAGATGGATTATATTTCTCTATCGCTGAAGCGGTGAAAATTTGGTAATAATTCGATAACTGATTTTATTCATGAATTTCGCTTGGAGATACTGGCTCCACAACGAAGATATGTACATGCTTATTTCTCTTTCACAAATTCGTATGAATTGCTGAGTACTTCCGGTTCGCCTTGGATTTTGTTTGAAACAAGTTTCCATACTGGAATGAAGTGTTCAGCATGTCATCCGTTATATAAGGTACTAGTTGGCAAACCCGGCTCCGCCCGGGCCTGTCAATAATATATTTGTAATCAGCATGCTCGATTACCCCCTGTGCCAACTCCCAGCCCTGTAGCTCAAATTTTGCAAAAAATCGATAAAATCGATATCGATCGAGAAAGAAAAGTAGCCTATGACACGCTCCCTGCCCCGAAGTATATGTGTGCCAAGTTTGGTCCAAATCGGTTCAGAAACAAAAATTTCTATTCCGCACATACGTACAGACATACATAAATACATACATACAGACACACATTCAGCTTTATATATAAGACTAGTATAGTATTAGGTTGCACAAATTAATGCGCTTTGCTTACGTTATGGCAGCAGTGTATATAAAAAAAGTGAAAAACATACCATTCGATAGAGAAAAGCAATATCAACAAAACTGCTTCTGAAAGACCGTAAAAGGTTAGATGCGCATTGAAGTTGAAAGCAAAATTGGAAGTTCAATTACTCAAAAATTAGATCTGGGTCCAAAAATAATCCTACGGACGTTCAGCGTCACGCATATGCTTCTTACATCAGACATTTATATGCAAACTTGCCGCATTTTTACAATGGCTGAAAATATGAAAATCCAAATGAGCCAAAAATACGAACGTATCGTTTTTTTCGGGTTTTTTGAGCTGAAATTAATCTCGTTAACTAGCAATTGGAGCTGAAAATATGTCAGAGTAACTCAACATTGCATTTGCTACGGCATGCCAACTTTTGTTTTCACAACATTTGGCCTTGAAAAAGTACAACAACTGTACATACGATTGTTTGATGTGAACAGTACATGCCTGACAGAGATGGAAGTCCGCAGGATCTCTTCGGACGGAAGTCTGATTTTGGATTTCGCTTTGAAACCTCATGTGGACCAGACTTTTGCGATCGTTCTAATGCAGTCTTGTAGGGCTTCGCTTTTTGGGATGATATGTTTCTCACTTTCTCGTATTTGAACTGTCGTGATCCCGTAAGGAACCCGTATTAATTTCCGGACAATCTGATACAAGAAGGTTCTTTTGAACACATTAAGATGAGTTTCTTGATCTTAGGGTGCCCATATATAATAACATCTATAACGAATAGAACATAAAATTTCGAGGCAAAAATGGAAAAGGAAAAAAATGAGTAATTTGGCGTAGGAACGGGCTCGAAGAAATGCATAGGCGCCATAAAACTAATAACAAAAAACAGTAGATTCTAAGTGACTTGAACACATATTTTCTAGAAATAGAATTCATCCGTAGTCATATAAAATCTCACTTACTCTCAGGTTCTGGAACATTTACGTTTCTTTTCGACTGAGCCGCCAAGTACAAGTGGTTTTTCCAGCAAACTACATTAGGGCAACATGCGAGCCTCACATTAGTTTCAAGAAATGCACATATGAAGATGTGGTGCGTTTTTGCGGAAGAGACAGTCTTGCAGAAGCTCTGATGTATAGCAAAGCAGTTCGTCATCAAAAATCGACAAAACATCAGATTACTACCACCGCGAAAGTTTGTTGGCCTGATAACAAATAGATAAATGAAATCTTACCAAAATTTTCTTGAGCAAAACGTAAAATACAGCTTTATCCGAGATTTTTACGGCTGACTAGATTTGTGCCCTCCTAACAATCAATTTGAAGGGAAATTTTTCTATCCGCATTTGCTGTTTTGTGAATTAATCGAGTCAGGCGAGAAGAGTTTAAAATCCTCATAATGCTGCAGAACGTAGAATAACTACAGGTGCAGCGTACGAAATTCGTTGAAATTAGAAAACGCGTTAATTATACTCTCATTTGATTCATCCAAAATATTATGTGCTGAATTCGCGCCCCTACCAAGCAGCATCATGGCTCAGCAAAATTTCTCATTGTGGAGCATGGCTACAGTGATCTCACCGAATTTCTTTCTTTTCGCTGATTTTGCGATGTTGTTCAATGTTTTTCATTGCTGCAACCAAAACTTCTCCATCTGCAAACCAACAGGAGTTAAAATCGAAGACAATGATGACCAGCATATAATTCGCTTCCGATTTGCACATTAGAACATCTCTACTCTCCACTCAAAAATGCTTTTTCGTCCCAAAACGAAGTCCAACCTGCTTTCAGACAATCTGTGCCGGGCCCTGTCTCTAGTTACCACTGTTTCCTGCTTATGCTCATCAACATTATGAAGAGCGCATTCCTTAATTTGTGTGCATCTCATAATAATATTTTGCACAAATGTTTCTTATTTTCTCATTTTTCAAAAAACTTATAGACAATGGAGAAGACATTTTGTGTCCTAACAATAAAAGATTACCGGAAAATGAAAAAGTATGAAAGACTGAATTACAAAAGCGAGAACATTCTAATATTCAAAGAGTATCCGAATTAGCACAGCTCTCCGCTTGAGATACAAAACGGCAGAAATTGAAGTTCTCCCTCTTCACAGATATATGCCATGCAATGAAATTATTCCCAAGTTCCCTAGCAAACAGCAATATGCTAAAAAGAAAGTGAAAGTGCAAGAAACTCGAACTTGTGCTAAAGCGACCAACAAGAGCATTTCCGTCATGGATACCCTCGGTTACCACGGCTACACAATGCGCGGAAGCAGGTTATTGACGTTACCCACCCACACTAAAAGAGGCTAAAATTCAACAAGACCACTGACTCCTCACAAACCAACAATGACAATGGCAAATTTTAATCATTAAAATTGAATTACTATACAGATTCAGACTCAGCAGCAATTAGGTCATAGTTGCATGGCAACTGTTATAAGACAATCAAAGATAATTGTATGGGGAGGGAAATGAGGAAATAACAAAGTTGACGGAGTGCGACGATCTCAAACCGGAACAGAACACCGTACAATTACTTCGCCAATGTTAAGCCATGAGGCAAGGGATAATGGAAAGCGCAAGTCCCACGTGTTTATTCAGCGCTAATGCGATATATTATGGGCACTAGTCCCTAGAAGGACAATAAGGTAGGAACAAACTCAGTCAGTCGTTCAGTATAGCTGGCGGCAACCGCCGCATACCCATATTCTAGACCCACGCAACGGTAGTGGACGCACGAGTGCTATTGGGTACAAGACCAAACGAATGCATAGCATGCGTTAGAGTTGAAGAAAGAAATTAAGATTGATGTCACGTTGAAAAAAGAAGAAAAACAATGTGATAACTTCTAATAAAGGGAAAAGATCAGCGTTCTTCTACAAATATTTGCTCTCGCACTGGCCAGTGCAATTCCTTGAACGTTTTCGACTCGTCGAATGTTGTTACCTGCAGCATATATTTCGAGAATGCAAAATGACTATATGATAGGTTGAACTTACATCCTTTTTGGGAAAATCGGAGTTGAAGAATCGGTAGTCACTTGCTGAGTAGCCTTTGGCTCCAAGGAACTTTATCAAAACAGAAAGCTTCTCCGACGATCGGAAACGGCGCACAACCTGGACTATAAACAATCAGAAAAATATGCATAGTAGTTCCACATAGGAGAAGATTGGAAAGCTTATTTTGTTCCTCGTTTCATTGCCCATTATCGATTGAAACTACAAGTCTAAAAGGCAGCGTCGGGGCAGAACTGAACCTATGGGGCTTTTACGTGGAAAGTACTTTTGGGGCCCTAACTAAGGCGCTGCCCAAGCGGCAACTCAGGTAGTGCTGTAATGGCTGAGATATTCCCTTCGAAACTGGACCCCGCGACCGTGTTTCGCATGGATTCATGGCGCAAAGCGTGGATCCTGGCGCAAAACTGCCATGAATCCATGCGAATACGTTCGCGGGGGCCAGCTTCGAGGGGAATATCTCAGCCATTAGAGCACTACCTGAGCTGCGGCTTGGACAGTGCCTTAGTTAGGGCCCCAAAAGTGCTTTCCACGTAAAAGCCCCATAGGTCCAGATCTGCCTGGACGCTGCCTTTAAATGACTCCAAACACTGTTCACAAAGCTTATATATGCGCAATTTCGAAATAAATTCGCTTAAAAACGCAAAACTTGCTTTACAAAATCTCCATCACTCATTTCACAGAAAAACAGCTTCAGATACAAGACTTGTCTATGGCAAAAATTACTTCACGAAACTTAATGAAGGTAAACACCCTCATCACTGAATGATGGAAAGTAGGAAAAATCATCGAAACCTGTTCGCTGTCGGGCAGACGGAATTTCACCATGATCGCACCCCGCTCATCCTCAGCCGGCTCGTCCGGTAATTGGCTAGCTAGCAACTGCCTTCTGTAATCATGTAATCATTAGTGCAATAATAAACAGAGGCTTTGATTCATCACACTTGATTTCAGCATCTTCCGCCTCCCGTATTTTCCTTTCCTCCTCTTCGCGCTGTTCTCGTAATTCGCGTTCCTTAGCTTGCATTCGGGCTTTGTCAGCTGCTAGTGACATTTCATATCTGAACATCAGTTATCAAGCATAGGAGTAAATTTTATGAACACGTGCGAGCTTCCAAGAGAATCCTTCATGCAAAAAAGAAAATGATTATAGCTAAGATCATCGTGGACTTACTCCAGAGCTTGTTCTTGCCGAATACGTTCCCTTTCGATACGAGCTGCTTCCTCTTGTTTCTCGGTATTGCGTATCGTTGTATATGCATCCACACCGGCCATCAACTTTTCCATTACAACATCAGCACTGTCCATACCTAAGTGGAAGATAAGCGATGAGCCATTAGCAGAGATTGTACGTGCATCATAATGCAAATTGGTCGAGATATATATCCAAACACAGGATTAAGCCCAAGAATGTCATCACGACTGCTGTGCGAACCACCATGTATACGCTAATGCGTCCCAATGCAGGTCAAGTATTCGAGCCACGAATTTCAAAAAGAGCGAGCGCATCATGCAAGCCACAGAGTGATCTCCAAAAAAATGGCAGCATTTAGTGAAGAACATTATGATTCACAACCCTGATTCGGAGTAAGTTTACAAAAATAATGAGCGTTCTCCAGACCTCGAGTATTAGTGCTAGAGCGTCAAATTCGGTCTAATTTGACGACCACAAGGTATACAATCAATTTTCCCAAGATTAAAATGGAAATGAGACAACAAATGATTCCTCTTGTACCAACCTGTTACTATAAGATAGTACACGACTAATCTACACTCCAAAAAAAATGATAATAAAATGAATTTGACATGAAAAATACATATCCTACCTGCACATATGTCGATGATATTGTATGAGCCACGATCCTTCGCTATAATAACAAGGAGTGGAAATTTTTCCTTATCATATGCCATAGTTTCAAGAGTACGCCGAGCATCTCCCATACCGACCATTTCCAGCCATTCACGAAGTTTCACTTCATTTTCTCTACACAGCAAGCATTTAGAAGACCTTTAGAGTTTTATAAGCTTACTTGTGAGTAACATCCCACGGCCATAGAATATATTGACATCTCAACAAGTTCGAAACAGCATCACTGCACAGAACCTTAACAAAGGATCATGGTAAAGCTTCAAGTCAAAGCAAAATTGGAGCTAACTTTTGAAGGAAAGATGTTTGCCGCAATGCTACCATCATGGTGAATGTAGAGAGCGAGTGGACGACGTTCAGATATACCCCTGCAAAAGATAATGAAGGTATAATGGAAAAGAGCTCAAAATGAAATGTACCCGGGTGCTTCAAAAGCCTCTTTAATAGCTTCAGGTAAGGAACCAGTGAAGAAAGAAGGTATGTGACATCCAATACCAGAAAATCTGAATGAGACATTTAAAAAGTAATAGGAAAGTCTCGTCGTATCACAATGTTAAACAGTGATGAGACAAAACGACTGGTAATTTGCTTGGATCCCGGACCTAATGGACCCAGCGAATGATTCAAGTTCTTGTAGATGCTTGCTGGATAGAACTATAAGCTTAGAATTGCATGGAAGCCCGATAAACGGCCTATAAAGAAAGCGTGTATAGGTGACACGTCATCGATTCAAGCCAGTGCCGAATTCGGCAAGGATCTGATGAACTAAAGATAAGATTATTGATAAGATGATTATTTTCGCAAAGTCTATGACTATGAATATTTTTGCTTTGAAAAGTTCGATAAAAAATGAGAAAATCATGGTTGCCAAAAGACTTTTGATTGTGTATATTCGTTGTTTTGAGGAAAACTTGGTGAATATACAAAATGCAAAAATTTCTCTTCTGCCGACTTGTTTCCTCTACCTTTACGAAAAAAATACCGAATTCAACAAAATGATTAAAGCGAACGATAATATTCATAAGACCCACCTAGATTCAAAAACAACGACGAAATTATGAAGAGCTTCCGTGACACTTCCGCATTCTGTAGGAATTAGCGGAAGATTGTTACGAAGCTGAAAATGAAAGAATGGCAAAAGTTGAAAGTGATGAAGAAAGGTAAGCACGCAAACCATATTTCTATCTGAGCATTCAATATCGTCTTGATCATGTATGGGATATGATTCATCGTCATCAGACATCGTAAGATCCTCTGGTTGTAAATGTCCATTCCGAGTACGATGCGATGGAACGGCTGAAGAAGATGGACGAGACACATCCATATCAACAGCAGAATGATCATCTGAAATAAAAATTATGAACCAAAACAAATTATATGAGAAAAGCTTAAGATGATTTGAAAAAAAAATTTTTTTCTATTTTCTAAAAATTAATAAGTTCATTGCTATTACAGTCTGCCATAAACAACCGTGAAACAAAAATTTAGAAGAAATGTGAGAAATACCTGCTTCAAGACCGCGTGGTGTTAGTCGCCCTTGACGGCGAGATTTGCGATTATTTAATAGCTCAAGTACCTCTAAATCGTCCGCATCAGGGCTGACTTCATGAGCTCCTCTGAAACCAATTCTCAAACTTCACAATAGATTTGGCCATAAAAGATGGGACAGATAAGGCCTAGAATAACTTGACATTCCACACAGATACTGCGAGCTGACTACTTACATATGAGCAACTAACAAGAAGGGTCTAAAATAACTGAGTGAGACACATGATGATAGTCCTTGGACCAGATTCAGCTTTGCGTAGTGTGATTTACAAGACATGAACCCATGCGCCTACTCCTCTTTTGGAACTCACAAGCAGTCTAAATATAACTGCGAAATAACTTGTACCTGTGATTATACAAGACAAATTCTGCCCAGAGAGATTGAAGAGTTTCTCAAAAGAGACTTGCTAATCTCTTCCCTTGCCTCCATAAAGATTCTCCGACTGCCACACTGTGATTGTATGAACTTTCAAGTACTCGAAGAAAGAAATTGAACCTGTTGCGGAGACCATTTCGCACTTCACGTACAAAGACAATCAATGACGCAGGAATCATAAGTGTCAATGCCTTACAGATAAACGTTAAAATAGGCACATTTCCCGAACTTACGATAACAGAACACGAAGTCGTGTGTTAAATTGATTGAAAAATTATCGACGAGTGGTTTGGAAAAAAAACAGAAGTTGAACTTTAGGGACTGCCTAAGTTTTGCTTCTTCCAGAAGAAACCGCACAATCCTTAAATAAATCGAGACAAAATTGTATGATTTTAGTGGCTAAGCTATCAAGCACTAGAATAGTAATTATGCTGATGAAGGTTTTGATCCGAACAGGATACTTCTGTTTCTATAAGAAATCTGCTTCCAAGCTAAGCCCACGCCATAATCAAATCACTTGATCCATTTCACTATTGGTTAGATCAATGAACTGACCAACAGCAAAGCGGATGTCCACTTAGTCCAATTCATTCACTGTGCTATTAGTCAGTACACTGATGTGACTCATAGCTAAGTGGATTAACCGGATCGAGTGGACGTATGGCGTGTGCTTAACAACGCCTTCTTTCATTAGTTACATACCCGTAAGTTACACATCACAAACTGTACGCCCAGAAATCCATTCTTATTCCGATCATCCCTGAAAATTTTTGGATGAGAGGCTCTCAGGCCTCGGGCAGAATTCATGCGATTGATTGTCGCGATTCAATCTCCACAAGACAAGTGTTACGAGTTCGCATGCCGATCTTCTTGCATTTCGGTTGTGATAGTTGGTCACGATTGGTCGTGTTGGAGAACTATCACAACCGAAATGCAAGAAGATCGGCATGCAATGAACTCGTAACACTTGCCTTGTAGCGACTGAATCGCGACGATTAAATCGCATGAACTCTCCCCAATGTCTCAGACTAATGAGGGAAGAAACTTTCTCATTCATGATTGACATCAAGACATCTGACCGCGCACTGGTTGAACACCCTCCTCATGCTAGATTCGGCTAACGACCAGTGCACGTAGAGTTGCGAGAACGTGAAGATTACTGGTTCAGTAGTCATATTAGCAAAACATCACTTCTTCGAATCAGAACGACCTTGATAGAAAGGCTTGCAACGCTACTGTTCATCAGCATGTATACCGAGCTTTTACTGTACAAGGCCCCTGCTTACGTCCACAACTGGGTTAATATCTTCGGCAAAAGCAAGGAATTACTTGGAGATATTCCCATTTCCAGAAACTTCACAAAATCATGTTGATTACCTTGAAGGGAGCGCGTGGAGACAAGATCAAAGTTCGGAGGTTACTATCTTACTCTAAAAAGTTGGGAACTCAACAAACTAAAGTCATCATCCAACTGCAAAACAAGATATAGATGCAGAAGCGAGATCATACCGAAGAATGGCCAGAAAGTTTGTTTTGATTCGATAGTCCGTCATCGACACCTTTTGCACGCGATCGCAACATCGAAAAAATGCCCATTGTCCTTTCTTGTGCTAGGAGTTTTTCCGTCAGCTGCTGTTTAATACCATTTTACGGCACTGCGTTTGAGGACGAGCAGCCCTCAAAAGCGGTCCGGCAATACGCGTGAATTTCTCCACCCGCACTCAAAAAAGAGAATGCATAAGGACGCGCTGGTCACAAGCAAAGATTAACCGCTGAGCCGTATAGAACATGAACCAGTATGTGGAGCGAAAACTCGCTTCCTCATATTTACTGCGTTAAACAACAACAAGCACTAGAATGTGCATTTAGCCCAAACACTATCATCGTTCTCGCATAGGACGGGAATGCTTTTTGATAAAGTGGTTGACCCTTACAAATGACTGCAGAAATGGCATGCAAGCTGCCTCGCTTTTACGAAGCAATCTGCGTTGGACCATAAATTCATGAGGAAATGCTGAAGGCTAGTTCGCCTTGGAGCGGTCGCCAATGTGAGCGAGGCGATGACGGTTGTTAGGCACACAGCGGTCCACGTCATCCACTCTGTTATTGGTCAAACCAGTTGGCCAATAACGAAGGGATACCCACTTGCTTTGCTACTAGACAGATCACTGATCTGTCCAACAGCGAAGTGATTGAAGTGGGTCAAGCATGGCGTGTGCCTTAGCGCTTGCGTGCGGACGTGAGCTACTGTAACACAATGTCAGCAGTTCCCGATCAATATATCGATTTTCTAGCTGCCTTGTGACGTAGTCAAGTTACTCCTTCCGTTTCTAAGCTACTATAAATGTAACCATCTGGCTTAACAATACAATTCACTTTACCTTTCCTTGCCCAATCATGCACGGCCATGTCATTCAGGATGGCATATAAAGCTAAGACAAACGCCTCCAAAGAGATGGAAACAGGCATAAGGCAGTGTCCGGGCAAAAATCCGATTTTAAGGTTTGTTGCTTATTTCTGCCTATTATGCTGAATGCGAAAGTCATACTGGATAGCGCGAAAACTGCGAAAAAAAGTTTCAACACAGGAGGGGTACTAGCAAGTGGGCAGAGTCTTCTACCCTGTGAGTTCACCCTCCCAGCTTCCGGAGCAATCTTCTCGCTTCCGCTAGCCATCTAACATCACCACCGGTCAAGCGCGAGCGTGTTACTTAAAGCGAAACCGAGAGGATCGCTCCGAAAGCTGAGAGTGACTTCACAGAGTGGAAGACCCCGCCCACCTGAGGATTTTCCTCCTGCTCCTTTCTAAAGAACTTTTCCGCCATTTTCGCGCTCTCCAATGTGAATTTTCAGATTCTCCATAACTAATAGGCCCGGGTTAAGCAAAAAACTCAAAATCGAGTTCTTATCTTACCCAGACAGTGCCTGTAAGAGCAAGCATGGCCCAATGAGTAACACTTTCAACGACAAAAATTTCAAAAAAGTGAATAAAGATTAGCCAAGACAGGTAAGTCAAACGATCTGGCCAGAAGGATCGGAAAGATATACAAGAAGAGAACAGGATGACCTTATAGAGACCCACATATCTAGAAAAAAGCAAAATTAGAGCGATATACGAGGTTATAAGCTCATAATGCCACCTCGAGTGGATATGAAGCAAAAACGAAGCAAGAAACGGTCAGAACTTAACCCAGCCCAAACATGCTGTATATCGTCGGACTCGTCTTATAACGCTGATTTCAAATATATGTTTTTTATCCACCAAGCGACTAACTGGAAAAAGTTATGAGCTTTCGTATGAGAAATATCTTCAGTTTCAACGAATATATTTCGTTGAAAGGCAGCCTGATGGCGCGGATTTAGAGTGGCCATGGTTATTTTGATTACAAGGAAGAAGTACATTCACCGAAAACCTGAAGAAGTGTTTTTGGAACCTATTTCGTAGAGCATGCGCCACAGAACACTTGACAAATCGCACATTTAAAGGCTCATAACTCCTCCTAGATAATCGCTTTGCAGATAAAAAAAACATATTTGTAATTAGCGTCTCTAGACGAGTCCGATGATATACAGCATGTTTGGTGTGACCGGACTGAATTCTGACCATTCCCTGATAAGCAAAAATGCAAGAACTTACGACACTTCGCGACGATGATTCTTGGCAGGTGGGGGCAGCACCTCAACATCGTCTCCTACAATCCCATCACCGCAAAGATAAGATTCAATCGCTTGTTCCAAATTCCATCCTACGGATTCAAGTCTGGCGGCAGCTAGATCTCGTTCTGCCACATTTGTTACTTCCTGCAAATACATGTGTTGAAAAAAATATCAAAAATTTCAACAACAAGTACCTGAAACTGCCTAAGCTTTTCTGCTTGATCTGGTAACAATTCCATAGATAAAGTGTGTGATTTCAGTAGTGTCGAAACCTCTGCGGTGATATCTAAAGTGAAATAACTGCAAATAAAAATGACTGGGAAAGAGCAGCACGAAAGAAGAAAAAAGCAGAAGGAGAAAAAAGCGACCACACACTAGAACTAGCAACTCGAGCAAAGAGTTAAATGACCTGAAAAAGCTGTAAACACGACAAACGAGTGACGATTCAGTGAGAAAGCAATGCGCACAACCCTATGTCATCACTTGGACGGCGTTTGCGTGACGCCTGCCTGCTCTGCGGACACTACACGGTCGCTACGATCAATGTTAGCAGCTGATCGTGAGAAGCAATTAGTGGACAATGCGCTCACTTTTGGAGGCATTAATGGAACGTTTATATGAGCAAGATCATTCAGAGGAAACTTGTGGGAAGGTCCCGCGAAAAAGCTCTTAATTTTCTGTTTTTTTCTCATTTTTTAAGACTACTTGATTTACCTAGTTCAGCTCATGAAAACTTTATAAGACAATCAGAAGCTGGTTCTACAAGGATGACATCTAACCCTGTCTTCAACCTACGAGTAGGCGCGGTCGTCAGACTTGTCCTCGCATGGGCGGGGTTGTCAGGACCGCCCCCTCTCGCGGGCATGGACCGTTGGTGAAGTTCCTCCATTTCCTGAAATCTTTTTGTGATCTATGTACAAATAGAATCTATAGTTGATTAGTTGACCGTAGAGACTGGACATCACTGCGGAGCACGCGCCGCGAGGTAAAACGCTTGCCCCAGTACAAATTCGCCATTGTACAAGTCGTGCTTTCGCGACAATTCAGCCGCTTCTCGCGTAGTCAGCAGGGTTTGAGCCAAGGTCAAGCTTGGGGTGTGGCCGCCGCACCTGGGGGGGGGGGGTCGTACTGAGGGGTCAGAGAGGGGGGAGGGTCGTTTTAAGGTGATTTTGATGTTAGCGATAACACAATATTTGTTAACAATGTCGGATAGACCCATCATGCAAAATACTAGCACACTGATATTTTGGCCTACCATCACCTACAGTAAGCATAGTACAAGATCTATAAAAGCATAGGAGCATCGCTTTTGTAATCAGCATGTCGAATAAGCCCTGTGGGCCAAGTTTCAGCGAATTTTAAGATTTCCGAATATGGGTCCACCCTTGTGAGATGGTCATTTTTAAACACGTTAATTTTGTTTCGAAGGTAAGTTAAATACTTCTTTTTGCACTGAATACAAAGAACTACTATTTTTTGCTCACATTAGAAATCCTACTTCAAACAAACTTCAAACTATTGAATTAAGAGCAAGGCATTATCTTGTTTGTTTCATACTTCGCTTCCAATATTTTGGACCAGAAAAGACCAATCAGGCTCAAATCACTCTAGTGTAAAGTACGAGGCCTGGATCCTCCAACAAATACATTCTTTTCGCCTTTCCTCGCGATTCGCGTAGTAGTGGGGTTACCGTAACCCAATATTTTTGCATTATTTTCCATTTGCATAGGTAAGGAAAAACGATTATACCTTTTCCTAGAAGAAACGAATTCAAGTGAATTTCCTGCTGTATAAAGAAGAAGGCTGAGCATAGCAACGATCCAAAAAACACAGCTATTTGTATGCTTTGAAGGTAAGTTAAAGGGGTGTGGCACCCCCCTTGAAAAGCTGTGGCAGCCACAGCTTTTGAGGGGGTGTGCCATACCCCATTAACTATTAAAAAAAACATTTTTAGCTAACAATATTTATACGAGTCGATAGCCTGAATCTCGTAGATCCCACAGAAGCGATTTGAGCCTGATTCGTCTTCTTAGCCGCGAGTAATATTTGGAAAAATCACAACCATCAAAAGCGAAAAATGGGAAAACCGAGAATTTGGTTGGTTTTTAATTCCACGTTTGGAGGAATTTTGAAGCGGGATTTCGGAGATGGACAAAGAAGGAGTAGCGCTTTGTTTTGAGTGCAAAAACGAGTAGCTAATTCATCTTTGAAACAAAGTTAAATGTTGAAAAATGACTATTTCACTTAGGTGGCCCAGTATCTTGAATCTTCAGAAATCGCTCAAACTTTGTCTACAGAGGTTGACTGACATGCTAATTATGGATATGTTGCCCGTTATGTTTGACTGGGCCTTCAAGCGATGATATCTTATGTACAGGCCCCGTAAAACCCAATTGCCCACGCGTCACTTTGAACACCAACGCGCGGCGCGGCTGGAAACGTTTGGTCCCGAAGCGCCACAGGCTTTTTGCGAGCGACAATGAGCGCGCACCCTTTCTACACATATTTTTTTTAACTTTTGAAGGGAGCTTTCGTCAAAATATACCTTGCATTGACGAGAACAACATGAAAGTTAAAGAAAGATTTCCTGTAATATAGTGAACGCCGACAGTCGTTCGCGACGACCGCTCGCTTACGCTGGTGTTCAAGGCACGGCACGGGCAATTAGGTTTTACGGCACCTATATATAGTTTAGGAGGGGGGGGGGGGGGGGTCTTATTGAGACAGCAATTAGAGGGGGGGATCGTAACCAGCAATCATGTGCCACACCTCTTGCTCGACCCTGGTTTGAGCGGTCCGTGCGGTCAACAAATCGACGATACCCTTGGCTACTGTGGCTGAAAAAACAGTGTCATTTAAAGGCAGCGTCCAGGCAAATCTGGGCCTATCGGGATCCTACCAGGAGGGAGCCCTAAAACACTGCCCAAGCGGCAGCTCAAATGGTGAGCTCACAGTTGAGTATCCGCCTCCAAACTGGGCCTCGGGATCGTATTCCATGAATTAGTTAGGGCCCCAAAATTACTTCCCACATCCGAACCCCATATGTCCAGATTTGCCTGGACACTGCCTTTAACCTGACCCGATCGGGTATTATATATGCCCTTGAATATGAATAACTCGATTTAAAAACGCTTCAGCAAGATGTGAAAAGTACATGGTGGAAATAGAAGAAATAAGTTGTTTCCTGTCTCCATGCAAGCATAAAGACATAACTACAGGTTCTGCTTCAAAAAACTGGTTGGTAATCTACGAAAGATCAGCTATAATGAATTCTACTCCGACCCTCAGCACAATGGAGATCGTGAAAATTGTCAGAAGAGGAGGAAAAAGTAACATTTTTAGAAAGCTTCTTGTAAGCTAAAATTGTGTTTTAGGAGGCCTAGAATCAGGCCCCTTCAAGAAATTTCACAGAGCCATTCCAATCTTTTAACAAAACTCATAAAGTTGTCGAATTTGCCAAAGTAAACAAGTTTTTTTTGTGTGATTTATAACTCTCTATACTTTTCGGGTGGCCGAAACGGCTGGTGAGATAGTTGGAAATATAAGATTAGGTCGGTCCGAAAGTTTTTTGAAATGATCCTCAAATCCCGTAGAGTAGTCACAAGCAAATATTTCAAGTTGTATCCGATGCAGAATTCTTTTCCTCTTTTGATCTGCTATATCTACGGTGTGATTCGTTGAGAGAGGGCTGAGACAATCGCTGGAGATTACAACTCTTCGTTCTCACTATATCCAATTTCGCTAACTCTCAAAATTTTTGTATCTCACTTTTGAGGAAGCTTTAATAAGTAACAGGCAGGAAAAAACTTTTGCCAAACGGTGGAATTTTCTACTTTTTTCGGCAACTTTTCAAGAATTTTGAAAAATAATTTCAAAAATTCTTGAGGTTCGCAAAACCTCTTGTCGCACAAAACACTGCAAAATCTTCAGATTAATGAGTTTTCAACAGTTTGCTTGCAAAGTATTAGCGTGATTTTCGATTCAAAAGATGAAGATTTTAAAAAATTAGTGCGTTAGTGCGCCCAGCAAATTTCGCGCATCTCGCCAAGAAAAGATAGCTCTTAGAAAGACGAGAAAAAGTTGCATCGTAAGGTACCTAAACTACTGTTTACCATTTCTTGTTCTACGAGGTTATAGGCGGAATGTAAAATTTGGTTATTCAAAAGGTATCTTTTAAAAACTCTAAAAGACAAGCCACAGAGCTACAAAAAATTGCTACAGTTGGCGAAAGGTTTTCCCCACTTGTTAGTTATTGAAGCTTCCTCAAAAGTCTCATACAAAATTTTTGAAAATTAGTGAAATTTGGACACGGTGAATACGACGGGTTGTAATTTCCAGCAATTCTCTCAGCAATCTTTCAAGGAGTCAAATGAAGATATAGCAACTGAATAGAGGAAGAAATTCTGCATCGGATGCAACTTGGAATGTTTGTTCACCTTCTGTACGGGATTTGAGGGTCATTACAAAAACTGACAGATGTTTCAAATCGACCTAATATGTACTTTCAACTGTGCGAATACGTTTACTCGTAGATATGCAGCTCTTTCTCTGTGCTCTCGAAGACAATCATAATGAAGATATATGATTGGTTTACTTCCACTTTGCGTGACTGTAGAAAATTTTGACCTGGTTTTGTAAAAAAAAATTTTATGCCTTCAAAGAATTATCCTCCTTAATGATTTTCAGTGTCATTTATCATACAGATGTTTCCAAAAAATGTGCCCACTTGATTGTTAATGTTCGATTGTTAATATTTCTTTATCATCAAGCCTTTCGAAAAGCTTTAAATACCATTCTGTAGAGCTGACCAGCTTAGGTTTTTTACCGCATGGGCAGACCCCGATCGGTCTTTATTACTGTAGGATTACGGTAGGACTCTCAGCCTATAGCGTCACTGTGGATTACCCATGTTGAAGAAAATTCTAAAAATCTGAGGAGCTGCGTCCAATGTATTTTTGCTTGATTTCATTACTCAACTTTTTACGATTTTTCAAAGCTTTCAAAATGTATAATAATAAATTTGGGGAGCATTTCAAAAACAGCTACTGCGTTTTACTTGTCATAACTTGTGAAGAAAGTACTGCGGAAAAGCGCAAAGTTTATATTCGGCGTCAGCGGTTCCGATTAGCCTGGTGTAAGAGTTTCCCGGTTGTTTGGTACGTTTTCTGAGGAGAAATAAGGCCCTCAATGATCGTAAACTCTCTTCGAAATTCCTATCGTTATCCTACAGTATTAAAGAGCGATCAGTGATTTGCTCCATACAGTAAATCTAATTGTAAGTTGAATTCAGCTCTACAAAATGGTACCTAAAGCTTCTCCAAAGACTGCATGACGGAAGATATGAGAATCAAACATTAGGCCCTTTTTTGGGACATGCTGTATTAAGCAATCGAACTAAAGATGAAACTGTCGTGGTCTACAACTCAAAGGTTTGAGAAGTATGAACAGAAAAAAAAGACGAAGAATCTCCTCGATTCGCGTTTGTATTATTCGCACATTACATTTCAAATACGCCCGAATAGATATATTTGTAATGGTGATGGTGCGCATACTTCATTTCTAATATCACCTTATTTTCATAAGGATATACACCTTCAGAAAAACTAAGCTATCTCAAATCTGCGCCTGTCCGCACAGTACGGTAGATTAGTTCGAACAGCTGGTGTATTCTCTTTTGAATCATTGGAGGGTCCTTCACGATTACGAGCCGCTTGCTACATCTGCCAGGCATTAATTGACTCAAAGAGCATACAAACAAAAAAATTCACTAGTAGACGAAGAACCCCTTGCTTGCTGCACACACTTCAGCTGTGCACGATTTATTAGGTCGTTTCATAAATTCGTAGAGTTTTCGTAAACCAACGGAATGATAGAATTATGTCAAAATTCAGCCAATAATGCATGTTTTGTAGTTGCGCACAACTTTCTGCCATCTTGCCGTCATATTTTCACTTAAGTTTTGTAAGAGCTTAGGAAATTTGGTCCCAAAAAAGTCTTCTAACCAGCGCTTGAGATCGTGTTCAGAACAAAGCAAACGCCGCTTATACGACTTCCTATATGCCGAAACAGAAATTCTGTTAGAACGAGACCAAGTGCATCAGATATACCGATGTAGGTACCTTCCGGTCAAGTCTAGCAGACGTTTTGACTACGCTTGCCGTACGAAGCCATATTATGTCGTGCAGAAAAACCCGCTGGACATGTCTATTGGGAATTTCTGAAGTAGAAATTCGTTCAAATGCTGCATCTGGGTTGCGTAAAGTATGAGCTACCGCCTTGTAATTGTTTAGGGATTTTCAGTGCAGAACTTCTGCTCTTCCTACCGAGAGCCTTGGAGGGGCACCTCATCTGAGCTTGGCTTTTAGGAGCAATTCAATTCTTACATGCTTGATAGTCATAATCGGCGAAAAATTTGTGCAAAATTTTTTATGTAAGAAAAGTGCGCAGATGCCGAAAATGCTCCTTTTTGGCTCTCAAAATTTCCATCTTCGAAAGCTGGAAAATCGAAGTGGGTCAGCTTTTCATCGAATGCAATAACTTCTCTTGGAAGAGCATGCTCAGCTCTTCTCAATGATATGCGCATTATAGCTCAAGCGAACGCTTTTTTGAAGGAATGAGAATTAGAAGAAAACTCCACGAATTTATGAAATGACACAGCATACTAAGAATGTACTATTCAATCAATAGTACGTCTGTGCGGTTTTCGAGCTATCTCTTCCATTCTCAAGCTATCTTTTCCAGCTTGTTCGATTATCCACCTTCTAAAGTCATAATTTTGAATCAGCCTAGAGTGATGGCGGGTAAATTTTTTCGAAATATAGTTTGGCTTCTTTTCCTCTTTGCAGTAGCTATTTTTCGAGCTGATTACTTTCCGTAGGAAACGCACACAATCAGAGTTGAACGGTTCATTTTTAAAATCGTGACGACGGGTCGACTGCGCTCTTTCCGCGCACAGAAGGGTAAGAAAACCCATACAAACAGGTAACACCTCAGCGCTAACAATAAGGTCAGTCACTTTTAGTGCCTGAGTACTATCATATGTAAACAGAAAAACTATTTGAGTAGAGATAGAAAAGAATTGGGAGTGCGTGCGTGTTGCGCGCGGTCGCGCCATCGTCAAGATTTTTCGAATGCCTTGTACATGATATGATGTCATGCGTACAGTAAGTTTCGACCCGCTTTAGGCGGAAATTGGACTGGCGGGAGTCCGCCTCGCAACAGCTCGCGCCGTTTCGCAGTTACAGTAAATCCTATCGTGCTGAGAACCCATGTCTGCGTCTCTTCAATCTCCTTAGTCTTTGCTTGGCAAAAGGCCAGCGCTATGCGCTCGCGAAGCCTCCAGCGATGCGCATGCGCTGCTCCACGTAGAATGTCTCGCCTAATCCGGGATGAAACTGACTGTAACTGTGCGTACAGGCGAAGTATTCCAATGGATTGATTTCCCAAGAGTCTTCTAGTACCAGTAGGCACAGGCTACTCACGCGCCGTACGATAGAACTTGAACTTGGGGAAAACTTGATCGACTCCGAGGCAACCTGCGCTGGAAGCATGACCTTATGGCGATGTAAGCTCTTTTATAAAGGCGGATAATTGATGAAAGCAGGCGCTTTTCACAACATTATAAAAAGCGGAATCTAAGCTGAACTTTTAACCTATACAAAATCGACGTAGGCACTAAATACAAATTCCTAGCTTGACATAAGTGGATACAAAATAAATGAACAAATAGCTAGAACACAGTCTATTAATGTACAAAAGCAATAATCGTTGTCGACGTTCCAGTGACTTTTAGTTTCGAATGCATACATATTTTTCACTTTTATCTAGTCAAGCCATCAAAATTTTTGTTTCAACACATGAGACGAAATCAAGACTGCAGTTATGAAGCAAGTCTTTTTTTTTGGAGATAATGGCTCTTTCTCACTAATATTTTGGAATCAAACCCTAGAAATGTTGCAACTCGAAAAACTGGATGAAACACACTTCACAAAATTTGAAGCATCCGAAACTAATTGCCAAACACTGAGATTACAAAGTTAGCGAGCGTTTACGCCAGATACAGGATCATCGTAAAATCAAAACAGTTCTCAGAACGAGGAAAACTTGTTGTATCTAACATAACCAGTAAGGAATGCCTTTTTAGTCGAAGTGCCCAACAAATTCTCTTTCTGTAAGCTATTTGAGATAAAATAGATTGCTGAAGTCAATGGGTGATGCTGGTCTCAAAACTGCAATCCTTCTTATTCTGCAAAACTGCAGTCGTATCTGCAGGAGGTTTTGGAAAAGTCAACGTTCGACTTTGATAACTCTTGAAAAGCTTAAGCGGACATTCAGATATCACGATGTAGAGCTGATCCCATCTCAGATTTATAGTATAAAGCGAAACACCGGCTCTTCATTTAGGGGTACGAACTTTCACTTGACAGCGCTCGTAAGGGTTTCCAAGTATGCAGCACTTACTACTTTTTTTTCGGAGTTCTCGCTTTTTGTCTAAAATTATGACTTTGCACCCATGCTGTAGATTTTCAAGGGCGCTCGCTTCACATGGCGCTGAAATCCCACGATCTTGCCTGGACACTGTCTTCGAGTGTATAAATCTTATATCCCTTCTCCGCACTAATTGTGCGGCCGCCGCCATCGTTACAATTTTATGATTGCCATATACCCTCTGTCCAATTGGCAGTTAAGCAACTCGCATTTGAAGCGGTTAATTCCGCGCGGTCGACTAGCCTTCCTGCACCACGCCTGAGAACGTGTCTTCTGATCATCCCAAGCCTTACGTGAGAAGCTGAAACATGATTAGAGAACACATGCGGATGCGATGCCGAGCACAAGCGGAGCGCCCGCGCAGAATCGAGCCGCTTGAGTCGGCGACAAGCCGCTAAAACAGGTAGTACTTACCGTCTGCGCCCCAGAGAGGTTCCCATGTGAACCAGCGTGCGTACATGGTGCGACGCTGCCTTTAGCTCTTTTTGACACGTTTATCCTGAGATTTCAACGGAAGTGCCCGAGGTCAACACGTTTAAAAGTGCGGAAGGCGGCGAGATGACGTGGTACCTATGGGAACCTTGCTGGGGAACAAACGATATGTGAACCTCGCTGAGGCGCAATAATATGTCATGTGTGTTGTTTTAGCGGCCTACGCGCTCCTGGAAGTCAAAACCGATATTCATCCTAGAATCACTCACAACTAAATTTGATTTTTTAAAAATTGAGAGACTGGTGTGAAAATTAAGTTTCGAAAATTTTATTTGGAAATAACAACCCTGTCCAAACAAAATTCGAATGCAAGGGAAAAACACCTAGAACATGTGTTACAGCACACCAAAAAACTTTACAGAAAAACTGAGAGGAGTCCAAGCAATTGTCACGGAAAGATCAAAGAAGAGACCAAATGAGATCGTTCCTCGAGGAGCAAAGATTAGAACGTCAAAATCTGGTCTATTTCATAGAATTGTTGACCCACTTCTACCGACCCGCTGCTGAATAGCTGAGCTTGACAAACCTAATGTGAGCAATAATTCTGTAAAGAAAAAACCGCAAGGATAAGAGAAGGCACGCTCTCACTCGGTGAAAGATTTGAAACAAAGCGAAATACACCTATAACACAGTTTTCTATAACAAACAATCAATAAAAGTGAACAACATAAGTGAAAACGGTACTAATCGTCACCTAGAATCGCCCAGAGTGGTTCCACGACACTGAAAACAAACTTCTTAACCATGAACGGGATGGATAGTTAGCAGTAGTTTGACAAGCAGAAAATGAACCGACCTCACTGTCGTTTCGCGGCGCACTCTGAACAGAACCATTGTCCTTTGGGCTCAACGACAAGCCCAACGCACTCAAAATGAAACCACTGATACTTGCACTGAAAACATGGAATATCTCATGAAGGAATAAATCTCATTAGAGAAAAAGGTGTTACTTACGTCGCTAGCATCACAGCAAATCATGCTTCCACTGGACCCCTGAAAAAACACTGCTCAATTTTACTTCTGGAAAAAACCCCTTCCGCACCCAAGAACTGTGACCAAGAGCTTCACCAATGTGCTTTTTGAGACCTACTTCAAATGCTACTCTATGAATGGAATCATAACAAAGCTCAAGAAAATTTATTGGAGAATACAGATTTTTGAGACATTCAACAAAAGAAAACTCACCTCTCTGCAAAAACACCATCGTTCGTTGGTCTCTCCATCGATGTCCACTTTCCGCTTTCGATCTTCGCGGACCTTGTGGTTCTGCAGCAACTCCACAGCGCGCTCCGTCATTCTGGAAGAATCATATTTCTTAAAGAAAGAAAGAAAGACCATCCATCGATCAAGACACGACTGCCGTGAATAGTAGTAGAATGTAATGCTTGAAACATGACAAGAAACATAAATTTACGGTACCTACTTTCTTGGACGTCCATGGATGCTGGTGGTCTCGACATTTCCAAAAGATATGCTGGTTCTTTTCTTCCTATCCCATGATGAGACGCTAGTTGAGGGTGACGGTGATGATGGCAGTGAATCAAGGACAAGTCCTGACATGGCTGGTGAGTCAGAAAATGCCTAAATTTGTAAGGTTTACCCCAAACACAAGTAAACAGCGTACTAAACTAGCTGTCAAGTTACGGGTGATATAGTACCATAAAAAAGCTTGCACAACTAATCCAACATTTCGCACATCGCCAAAGATCATTATTTAGAACAACAGTTTTTAAGAATGTTCTCGAAATGCCGTTCCAATGGCGTCGAATAATAAAAAGTTGCCTACCTTCGAAGTTGGATCAAATCCAATGTCGTCTTCAAGTCCAAATAAGGATTCCTCCTATAAGGCGCTTTTTTGCATCTCAACACAAAGTTGATCACGATTTACAAACCTTTAGCGATTCCATAATTTCTCTCGGTGGCGAAGGTAGCATTGGGAATAAATCCAGAACTTCTTCGGCATTTAGGTCATCTTCAGAACCTAGCGGATCTGAATAGATACGCGTTAATCAAGGAAAACAGATAAACGACAATGCAACAAATCCAGTATACCTTGGCTTTCCCACGGCTGTCCTTCCACATGGAGATTCTCTTCAGTTTTTACAGTAAGAGGAGCCATGTCACTACTTTTGCATGGAGAAGAAGTGTCTGCTACAACAGCACACGTAAACAATAAAAGTAAAGGTCTAGAAGTGATAAGGCAATGTTATAATCTATGACTTGGCAAACTCACCGAAGTCATTAGCGATGGAAAGCTTTTGCTGTTTCCTCTGACTTTCTTCTTGCCGCGCTGCGTGCACCCGTGCTAACTTCGATCGTTCCCGCTCCTTCTCCTGCTTTTTCCTCATATAATTCGACAAGGTAGGATGCCCATCAGACTGATATTTTCGCTTCTGAAATACAGAGGGTTAGGAATGTGCCCATAACAGATCGTACTGTAACATTGGGCTAGCTGAGCGCACATAAAAAGTAGCAGTGACTAAACTAGGAACTCTCTGAACTACGAGATCATAAGTTCTGTCGTGGATATAGCCCCCTACGCTATTTTGCAGTTGCAAAACCTGGAGGCAAAGGTGACCGATGTAGTTGGTACTACATACCCACCATGACAGCAACGTAAGGTTCTCATCTAGACCATGTCAAAGTGCTTCATTCTGAGCTCTCCAAGCTTTGGAATGGGTTGAGAAAAAGAAACTTAGAAAAACAAAAACGGAAGTCGGAAACCTCGCAACAACCGCTTTGAACAGACTTTCAGTAAAAGGTTTTCTGCAGCTGATGAATATGATCGCGAAACTTTATTTGGGTAATGCGCAATCGTACCAGTACTGATGATCAAGAAGTGAGTACGCTTTTGGAATAACCGACCGCCTCATTATTTCTGAACCTGCTAAAAGAAACAATTCGGCGCGCCTTCCTTACATCTTATAGCATTATTGGAAAAGAAAAAACCGCACTTTACTGCAGGAAAATAGAGTTACAGCTTCAAAAAATGGTGTTAGCAGTCTAACACACCTTCGATCTTGATCCTGATCCAGTACCGGAGTTTTGACCTTCGCTTGTCACAGATCTGGGTGATGCGCTTCTCTCATGTTTCTCCCTGTGAGGTTTTCCTGCAAGTCCTATTGTAGAACACAGAGTACCAACTGGAGTAATACTTCTGCGATAAGTGGGCTTAGGACAGACCACGCAAAAGTGTTTCTTTAACCAAAGAAATGATGTGCTGTGTAAAAGGTGGCATATTCACACGCATTACATTGCTTTGGCTTAGACAATGATGACCTGTGTTCAGACTCTGTCAGCTTCGATTTTTTGCGTGGTAAACCGAGAAAATTAGCACATACTTCTCCCATCGTTCTCCAAAATTTTTTCCCTGCTCCAACATCTGCTCCACAAATCTCTACGAAAAGTGATCACTGATCCTCCCCCCCCCCCTCTCACCGGGCAAATAAAGAGTAGTGCATAAACAGGTAAATGAAAGTCACCATTGGTGAGACGATGTCGTCCGCCATGTCTGCGATCAGCAGCAGGTGAGTATCTACCATTTGAGTGTTCAGAAGCGACCGAAGATGCATCATCTGCCGTTTCGAACTCCATGTTACACGAGGACAAATGGGATGATGTCGGCCTCAACCCGAGCATGCGACAAAAATCTGAAACAGAAAGGATTGGACTGACAAAAGTAAAGCAGAGATCAAAGTTCCAGACTATTCAAATTTGTTTTGCCCCCGACTCAAAAGTAGCATGCGTCAACACAGCAGTGAAGCATTAAGCAGATATTTCGATATCCACATTTTGCAAGACTAAACAATGAAATGGACCCGCTTATTCAATGTTAATGGAGATCTGCTTATGTGAGTTAAACCGTCATTTCGCAGAGGTTGGAAAGGCAACATTAAGCGAGGAAAAACAGTCACGTACTTCTTTCAATGTTTTCTGTACATCCTGGATTGTCAACCTCCAGTTCAATCTTGCAAAGATAGGACGAATCGTTTACCTAAAATTAAGTAAGTGATGTACTCGTAACTTTGACTAAGATCAAAGTGAATCAGCTCCTTTCCAAAAATTATGATTGAAAGTCTATAGATTGCCTATGCCACGGACTCAAAGATTCTCCCACAAATAGCGTGGCAATTCGTAAGGGTGATACTGCAAAAACAGTACACTTGTTGAAAAAAAATCAAAAGTGCTATCCCTATAATGTACACCAGATCTTCCCGTGACTGCTCTATATGTACAAATCGCCTTGATGATGAGTTGCAAGAAACTATTGCTCGGATTTAAGCTGGGGATAGGAGAATGGAGCGCAGAATAGCAGCTGCGTTTTCAGCCGATATTGTAATGGTTTGATGCCCTTGTACCCTTTACGAGTATCAAGCAGCTTCAACCACGACGGCCAATGGGTGCTTTTGATGAGAATCATTGCCAAAATGCACATTCAGAATCGCTGCCTCCGGATCTTCGTAAAACTGATAACGCTTTTTAAAATTAGCTTTAAGAAGTGTGTAACCTTTGTGAACATGCATTGAATACTTTGTTTCACTGTATTACCACGCTTCTTGAATTTTTCTTCAAGAATAAGTGCAAGCAGCCTAGCAAGGTATCCCGATGGTGATAAGAAGTTTCAAAAAGTAGGAAAACAGTGGGATATAGCAAGGCTGACCTTGTCAAGTACTGCTGACATAAGCCTTTGGCTCCTGATTGCAAGGTCCAGCTTTCTTTCACTCAGTCTATGAATCAGCCGATATTTCTAAAGAAAGTTAGATTATCAGCAAAACAAATGTTGATGAGAAAACTCAAATAACAATAAATCGAAAGAGGCATACGTGCTTACATCAGCCAGCTCCATCAGAATTCGTTCCCTCATTGACTGTGAAGTTTCTGTCACTTCCATGATACGCTTGGCCGCATACTTGCATTCCAGTTTCAACCCTGAAGAAGGAGCTTTCATGCTAGTCGCATCCGTTAACACATCCTGCTAAACAAGCTGAGTAGGTTCTTTTCAATACCGGATGTGAGCGTTCGTAATGTTTTATAAAAAATCAAGAAGATATTGTCCGTGTAGTGCACAATGATGTCACCATTTGATTAGATTTTCACTACTGATAAGCAATTTACTCCATTTTCACTACTTTCAAAACTACCCGCGGCGTTGGACAAAAGGCTGAGGGCAAATTTCAGTTGAATTTGGGTTTCTGGACTCTGCAGACACCGACTGAAAGCCTTCGTTGACCGCTGAGCAGGGAACAGCTAATACGACTCAATTGTGGTCAAGACTTTAACAATTCCAGCACAGACCGTAAAGGCCGGATTAGATGAAATACTATCAAACTCCGTCCTACATCACACTTTCGGAATAAACTGAATGAGTGCACGATGGAGAACTACCAAAAAAATCAGCTTGGAATGTTCCCCAAACCAGCAAATCGCAACAAATCTTGTCAGTTTTCTCAGTCAGATACATGCAACTCACTTTCCACATCGCTATCCCACTTGCGTATTTGTTCGAATCTTTTACATATTTCTTCTGGTAAGTCTTCAACCACTGAAAATCATCCTTCAAACCTGCTCGTTGAATGGCAGAGCAACTTACATTCAATGATATCTTCCAGATATTGCATGATATATAACGCAAAAAAATGACGCAGATAAGAAAGCTAAAAACAATATTTTACAATGACCGTGAAATGATTATGGCATGGATATGAGCTGTTATCCTTGAATTTTCTTGAAATAAATGTAACTTTTATTTCCCATATGCTCAACATAAACGTACCTCTCTTCCTGAGATCAATCAACGATAGAGTTACATGCTCTTTAGCAAAATAACTGCAATAGAGATCTCCGAATTCCTACACACTGCGATAACTGGAACAAACAAATTTGTGAGGAAAGATCGAAGATCAAAAGACCAATAATGAGAGCTTCAATGTAGGCCGTTCAAAGCTTAAATACCGAGACTATTATCTTTATTTGGTACTTTTACTAAAAAGCTTACTGATGACATCCTAAAGTTAATGACAAAACAATTTCAAAAATGGTGACATTAAATGAAGACAGACTGTCATTCTTTTTGTTAGGTGTGCATTTGCGGCAATGCGTGTCTACAGCATCAAATTCGTTACAGTACTCCCAGATGAGTGACCAATGTCAGACCGCCGCTTGGATCGGATTCAAATCTCTATATACAAGGCGTCTACTCCGCAGTTTCTCCAACACAAAATTTTTCTTGAAAAAAAATGAATCGATTCTCACAGAGAAAATTGTCGCTTGTCCACAAATTGCTGAAACAAGTAAAATGCGGCACAAAATTCCATTGGTTTCTAATGAACTTCAATTGCATTGTGTCCAGCCACTAAGCGCAAATTCAAAAAGTTATTGGACTTCGTCGTTACGTACTTTGAATGAAGCACTGTGCATTATTGTCTACAAATTATCATCGATATACAGGCAACGTACGTTTTCAAATTAGGGACACTTTCGTAATGAATGTCAAACATTCAAACGGGTTGAAGCAGTGGAAATTACCAAAGAATTAAATTGCAAAGTCTCTTGAGATGACTTGAAGCTAACAGAGGAATGGTCAGTAGTCGAAGTGGCTAATCCAAAGGGGGTGCATTCCTGTGAATGCAGCATGCAAAGCCGACCTCAAATCTGTTCTTCGTGTCTGCTGAACGCCTTGGTGAACGAAGTTATGACCAGTTTCATTACAAGATCCTACCTACGATTTGCGAAATTATACACACTCAGCTCGCATACAGGTATTGACTATATAAAGTAAGCTAAGTGCAAGTTTCTCAACGCATCAAAGGCACTGTGGTAAACGAAACGATACAGAACTATAAACGTTCAACACCACTCGTCAACCAAGTACCATAAAGATTATTGCCACGCAAGGCTTCGTTCACCTCACCCCTCAAACTCATCCGAACACCTCAAACTTGGGTAATTAAC
Organism: Cylicocyclus nassatus; assembly: GCA_958299035.1. Taxonomy (NCBI): domain Eukaryota; kingdom Metazoa; phylum Nematoda; class Chromadorea; order Rhabditida; family Strongylidae; genus Cylicocyclus; species Cylicocyclus nassatus. The sequence goes on from CATQJL010000316.1 coordinate 60,809,178, forward strand.
CCTTTACTTAACTAAAAGTAAACGATAAAAATGACGATCAAGATAAACGTAACAAAAATAGCACTCAAAAATAACGACTGGTCAAATAAATGTGGTACAAAAGACATTATGAGGATAAATGTTTACAAAGTGAATCTTGGTCATTTCCAGATACATGTACCGGCGATTCATAACACGCAAAGACTGGGCGCCATTGCGTCCGATCAAGATAGCTCGTGCTTGAGAGAGACAGCAGACAGTAAGGGGAACGAAAGAGTGCTTGATCAGAGAGACGCCGATAAGTCCGCAGTCTTTTCGTCCGACGATTCGGCTGTAAGTCATGAGCTCAATCATTATTAGATTGGTACATCAAATTTCGTTTTTTGTCTACATGAGGACTGATGATGCTCTATTTATTTATTTACTAGTGAACCAGTAATCCAAAGGTGCTATTTGCAAGAGCGTTCGCTTCGACCGCCACGCGGTTTCCCGCTATTTGCAGATTTTTGAATTGCGCTTACGTTTCTTTATACACTAGATAGATTTAACTGTAAAGTCGATATCAAGCGACTCTAGACGGGGAAGATCAATTATTTCAACGGTCAACCAAAATCTCATACGTCTTTTGAAAACGATACCTCCCGTTTGGGAGCCAGCGAGCCAGGGTGCAAAGGTTAGCTGGCCATAATCCAGAGAAAAGAATTAGGGTTTTCGAAAGGACAATAAGAGAGATGCAAAGAAAGGAACACTACAAATAAAGACCCTCGGAAAAGAGGGATGCTCACCACGAAAAAAGAACGAAATGATAATCAGGAGAACATTGAAACAAAAAAAATAATTCAAGAGAGTTGCAATACATAGAAATGGTAGAGGCATCAATGAAGGTAGATACGTTTTTTCGGACTTGGGAGAACAGAAAAAACGGAACATCGAGCATAGTGCGGAAAGAATTCGCCTTCTGGAAGACCAGACCATACATCAGTCAGAATTCGCTGCCGAGAACAGGAACGTCGTTATCGCAAAGTTCCTTGGAATTGGTATCAAAATAACCCCTGTAATTTCAGAAATTTTTGAACTTCTCTACTGAAAACGAATGTAAATCTTGCGGTGATAGCTTCCACTGAGAGCCCATTCCAAGTTTTGATGACACGCACTAACTCTAAAAGGAGTTATAGAATTGCTGGTTCCTCACTTTCCCTACTAAAAGCCTGAACATGTGTCCTCTCTGTGTCCTCTAGTATAATTGTTTGAACTCGAGAGACAAAAGAAATCTTGCATTTCTAATCCAATCCTGTTGGTCATTATTTTGAAGACAAGGTTTTGGTCATAAAGGGTTCTTCTAAACGCAAGAGTAGTAGTGGCTAGAATAGAGAGCCTAGATTTGTATGACAGTCGGAATATTCCAGCTCGGGCAAAAATTCTGGCAGTGAACGATCTGTGGACTCTTTCTATAAATACCGTAGAGGCTTTCTCAGAGGGATACCACAGTGGAGTGCGGTATTCCAATAGTATTCCAATAGAGGACAAACATAGATGATGAAAAGGCGAAAGAGAATTTTTACATTAGTACTTTTGAATCCACGAAGGATGTAATTGCACCTGGCGTGAGCGGCAACGGCATATATAATTCTCAAACATTAGCTTGTCAGAATAAGTTATACCAAGGTCGGCATCTGTTTGGGTGAGCATTAGTTTAATCCTGCATTCACTTTCGAGTTCTTGATTCACTGACGCATTGGGCGTTTTCCTAGGTCTTGAGGCGGTTTTTGATAGGATAGTTCACTTATGCATTCGATGATTTCAGACTCTGAAGAAGGCGATACCGCCGAAACGTTAGTCGAATAAAGGATATACCAATCCCGGTGTCCAGCTAAACAAGCCACAACAAGCATTTGCAACATGCCGAGATTAATCGAGAGTCGAACTTGGACTATACCAAGGTCCCTGGCATTGCTCACTGTTCGAAGCTCATGTGTCTCAATACTCATCCAGTAATTGCCGCCCATCCGTGCGTGCCCATCCAATCATCGTTCCGGAGAACCGGCCTCCGGCCTCCTCTGGAATGGTGGATGTCGGGGTTTTCCCGAAATTTCGACTTCATATTTGTAATCAGGGACATGAAAAGACCTCGGAACGACCAAAACATGGAAGTCGAGAATCTGGGTGGACGGCGCCTTTGTGTTGGAATGAATTGGCCTAAGTACCTGACTTTTGGCTTCTGGTTCTTTTTGGTGGTTCAGCTTGTTGTCCAACATAAAGGGGAAATAGCGTGGCTCTTACCGTTTCGTGCGCACCTCAAACTTGGGTAATTGAACTTTATATACCAAGTAAACGACGAAACACAACAACGAAATGTTAGATACAAATGGTGAATCATGGAATGATGAATGATGAAGATCCTGGATATTTCTGAGTAATAAAGAGAGACACAAACAAAATGGAATGATAGAGAACAAACATGGAAAAACCCTACCACTAGAACCTTAGGATGAGAACAAGAACTAAAAAACTAAGAAAAGGGCTCAGTGCCCTGCTTGACGATAGAAGTGATTCATCGATACTGCTGGCCCCCTTTTATAGCGGCGCATCGCGCGTTGATCTCCTTTGACTGGGTGCCGCAATGGGTGCTGCGATCCAGCACACTCCGGCGGGGCTTGATGGACGTCGTAGTTGTCCAGAAGAATGAGAGTGTCCTGCTCGTCCGGAATGTCCAGCGCGTCCTCCTTTGCTTCCTCTTCTTTCGGCTCCTTCTGTTTCTGTAGTTGCACGACCGTGTTGATTTGGGCTTCTAGTAGGAGTTCAGCGTGCTTTTCCACCTTCTTTTCCAACTCCCCTAATCTGGCGTAAATCTTCTGGCACAGCGTATAGGTTTTGTTCAAGATTCTGGTTTGTTCGACGCTCATTCTGTAATGAAGAAGATTCACTTTGTATAAGATATACTTCATAATCTTCATTATAAGGGTAGTTTTTGTTCTGTATCCTAGATCTAAGGTTGTACCGCGTATCTGGTTGTTGATTTTGTGTTACTAGTATATTGTCAGGTGGATCTGTGTGTTCTGTGTCCTGTTCTCGATTCTGAGATATATCGGAGCCGTCAGGTGGGTCCATGTGTTCTATGTCTTGTACTCGAATCTGATGGATATCAGAGTCGATTGTGTTGGAATGAATTTGGCCTAGATACCTGGCTTTGAGTTTCTGGTTCTGGTTTCGGTGGTCCAGCTTGTCCAACACAAAGGGGAAATAGCGTGGTTCAGACCGTTTCGTGCGCACCTCAAACTTGGTTAATTAAACTTTATTTACCAAGAAACGACGAAACACAACAACGAAATATGAGATACAAAAGGTGAATCATGAAATGATGAATGATGAAGATCCTGGATATTTCTGAGCAATAAAAAGAGACACAAACAAAATGGAATGATAGAGAACAAACATAGAAAAACCCTACCACTAGAACCCTAGGATGAGAACAGGAACTAAAAAACTAAGAAAAGGGCTCAGTGCCCTGCGTGACGATAGAAGTGATTCATCGATACTGCTGGCCCCCTTTTATAGCGGCGCATCGCGCGTTGATCTCCTTTAACTGGGTGCTGCAATGGGTGTTGCGAACCAGCACAGCCTTTGAGCCAAGCGTGGATCTGTCTAAATTTGCATTCCGCTTATACAATTACTCTGCAATATTATTTATCCTTGCATTTTTTCGCCACGCTGGATCTGCCGCTCTTGTCACTGATTTCCATTTTCTTCTCGGTCCAAGGCTTGCTCTTCATCTACACCAAGCTCTCTCAATCTGTCTTACTTTGCCTATCCACCGCAACTTAGGTTTTCCTGTCGCCTTTTGCTCGGCACTTCCGCTGACATGAGCAATCTCGTGATGTGGTTTTCTTGTCTTGTCCTCTCGCATCCAGACCATCGAAAATCTTTCTTGCACTTTCTTCACAACTGATGTGACCTTCACTGCGCTTCGTATGAAGTCTTTGAAATACGGTCCCGCATCGACACCCTTATGGCTTATCTCAACTTCGCGTCTTCATTACGCTGATTTTCCTCTCTTCGTCGCGCGTACATGGCCAGCATGCACTCGCGTACAAGGTCGTTGGTCATATCACCGCGTACGGCACACGCCTATCACATAGCTTCTGTAAGTCCTCTTATAGTGGCTCTTAACTCCGTCCACAAAGGCATTTAGCAGCTACGGGAAATAGATTTAGAGTTAGCATTTGAAGCAACATCTATAGCTTGTTTGCTTGGTTGGACTGGTCACTTCGACTACTGGCCATTCGCTTGTGCTTTGGTCAGCTCTCATTTCCGGACATTCAAGTCTCTGAATAGAATTTTGCAATGCTGTGTCTCTATGTAGTTCCCACTCGCATGACTTTGTATTTTTGAAGTCCGCTTATGAAGATTGACGCTGAAAGAAAAATGAACGCTAAAGGTTGCAGCGGTGACTAATATAAGAGCCCTACTTGAGGGGTTTGTATAGCTATCAACCGGCCAAAAGCGTTCAGCGACCAACGCTTCTCCGGAAACGACATCGAATCTCATTTTTATGCTGCGTATACTGTTTTTGGTGCTCTCTTGCATCTCTTTCAGAAAGTCCGGAAAACTGCAAAATGAGGGAGAGTCGTGTGATCATGAACCGATCTTTATTGATCACTAGTTGACTTACCCGGCTCCGCCCGGCCCTGTCATTATTATATTAGTAATCAGCATGCTCGATTACCCCCCTGTGCCAACTCCCAGCCCCGTAGCTCAAATTGCAAAAAATCGATAAGATTGATATCGATGGATGACGAAAAGTAGCCTATGACACCCGCCCGGGACCGAAGTGTATGTGTGCCAAGTTTGGTCCGGATCGGTTCAGAAATGGAAATTCTATTCGGAACATACGTACAGACAGACAGACAGACAGGCATACAGATAGACAGACAGACAGACGGACAGACATTCAGCTTTATGTATAAGATTTCATGAAAGAAAGTCGTTGCGTATGGAATATCACAATTTTCTACGAAAAAGGATTTGAGCAGTGTTTCCTCTTTTGAGTAGCTCGAGTTGACCTGCATGCCTCAGATCCTGCTTTACTTCAGGATATATATGGTCCGGTCAAATAATGAAGAGAAAAGACGATAGATAGACAAAAAATACGTTCTCAGACAATCGCTAGGGGCAGGCGGGCACCGGAAAAATAGATTGCCGATTTCTCGCACACCCCTCGCGGATTTTTTGCAAAGCAATCAGGACTTTTTGGAAGACCGCTTGCTGAGTCAGCGGATTTTTGAGAGACCGCCTGTTGAATTTTTTTTCGCTCTTATCTTTTGCAGATATATTGCTGAATCTCTGAGGAATCGAGAACTCAGCAAGCGGTCTTTCGAAAAGTCCTGATTGCTTTCCAAAAAATCCGCGAGCGGGGTGCGAGAGATCAGCAATCTATTTTTCCGGTGCCCGCCTGCCCCCGGCGATTGTCTGAGTTGGAGTAAACTTTTAATCAAAGTAAATATGCCTACGTGGAAGACCACTGAGGAGGTGGTAAGACATATTTGTTGCTCTCATTAATCAGCTGTACCAGCAGTCGGGTTCCAATACAGGAACTTCCACAATCACGACCGCTTATCAAGAGTTTCGTAAATAAAGATTCTTCAGAACTGAGAAAGGTCAAAAATTGGGTCCTAACGACGATGAAGACGAGCCCAATATAATTAATCTAAGTGAGCACAAAATTTCCTCCGTAATCTTCTCCGTACATGATATTCTTACTGAGAATGTTGAAGAACAACGCAGACAAGATCGCCGAAAGCAATGGCGACCATAGTTGCGATAGTGGGAGTGATGGATCTTACCCCCTTCACTTTGAAGCCAAACTCCCGATGACCCCCTTCACCCGGGCTGAGATTGGTATTGTACTCTGAAAATATGATAAAAATCGTTATTAAAAGGTTTTGCAGGCTAAGTACCTCAAACAACAAGTACACCCATAAATTTATTAAGAAACGGTATTTATGTTTATTTATATTATTTATTTATCCTCGTAGCATTTTGGAGAGCAGAAAGTGAGGACACAAAACCAGTTAATTTTTGAAGCACATAAAATCCCTCATATCTCGCGACACAGAAGACCTAGAAAAAAGTCGAGGGTCTACGTCGATTCTTCATGATCTCAGCTTTCGAATGGTATACTGCATGTTAGGGCTTCTTTGCTTCCCGGCTCTAAAAATCATTTGCTTCGGTAACCGATAAAAGCCAATACATTGGTATAGCTGGGTTGGAGCAAGCTAATAGTAAATATCTCCACCCCATTTTTGAAAACTGGTTAGTTTTTTCGCCCAGCAACCTATATACCATTCGAAAGCTCAAGAAAAGAGGATTCGACCTAGACCGTCGACTTCTTTCTAGCCTCCCTCTAAAAAGAGATACACCGCATTTTATCTGAAAACATGGTCATTTTCAACAGCAGATTTCTGCCAAATGAAGACCTAATCACTGCTGATTATCTATCTGTGTTAAAGAGCAAGTCTTTATTAACAAACGTAGACCGTCGAGTTTCTCGTAGCTTTCATTTAGAGAACAGAAAGTGAGGACACAAAATCAGTTAATTTTTGAAGCACATAAAATCTCTCATATCTCGCGGCACAGAAGACCTAGAAAAAAGATGACGGTCTACGTCGATTCTTCATGATCTCAGCTTTCGAATGGTATACTGCATGTTAGGGCTTCTTTGCTTACCGGCTCTAAAAATCATTTGCTCCGGTAACCCATAGAAGCCAACACATTGTATAGGTCGTCCCGAAAGTTCTTTCCCACCAAATTTAAAAATTCGTAACTTCTGAATTTTCCAACCGATTGGATCGCTTTTATTTTTTATGAAAGAATAAGTCATGCTCTTTATAATGACACCTTAGTTGCTTGATAATGATCATCTTTTCCATAGATAGGAGCGATAGAAAAAATTAGTCAAAATTCGAAATTTCTGTGTAAAGTCATAAAAAATCGGAATCTTGCAACACAAATCGGAGCAGTCGGGATTGTAGGTTCTTTCACCAGCTCTTTCCAACGGTGCAAAGTTTGCGCTGGTTGAGGGTCTCTATGAAAAGTTATGATTTTCGAGCAAGCAATACAAAAGGGCGAATTTGGTTTATTTTGGCATTTTTCAGGGATATCATAATTTTCCATAAAAACGCTCAATCGGCGCAAACTTTGCACTGTTAGAGAGAGTGGTGAAAGAACCTACACTACTGACTGCTCCGATTTTTGTTGCAACTCTCCAATATTTTATGACCCTACACAGAAAATTCAAATTTTGACCATTTTTTTTTCTTTCGCTCCTATCTATGCAACAGATGATCATTACTAAGCACTGAGATGTCATTATAAAGAGCATGACTTACCCTTTCACATAAAAGTGTTAGCAGTCAAATCGGTTGGAAAAATCAGAAGTTATGAATTTTTGAAAATCATGCGCCAATACTTTCGGGACTACCTAATAAGAACGAGGTGGAGCAAGTTAGTAGTAAAAATGTGCTATGGATTGACATCGTTATCAGCACTAACGGTTACGTGAGCTAACGCATCTATTTAAGCGTGCCTATCGTTCTTGTATGTTTATGTTTTTTTGGTAAAAAATGCGCTGGTTTTTTTGGTAAATGTTTTTTTGGTAAAAATTTGATTGACAGTTATGCCATCATCATCAGCACACACTTAAAAAACTATGGGAGATTGGTGAATTTCCACACCTTTACACAAAAACCCGCCCATTTCTGGAATCTATACTCTGTAAACCTAGTGCTGAAGAAGGTCACTTTCGTGAAAACGCTCTAGACTCGCCCTATCTAATTTGTAGAGAATGGTTGGTTTCAATGAATCAAAAAACTTAAGACATTCAGAAGAATAACATGTTATTTAAATTTCTTTCAATGTTTTGAAAAGGTTGGCAGTTTGAAGAGGAAACGGCAGGCAGAATACTTTACAAAATCGCAGATGACTCGCATGTGTTCCAGTTCAACGGCGAGGCAGAAGGATAATCTTACGCTGACGAAAATATTGTCGACATTGATACAGAGTTGACAATTGAGCGAAACTCTCTGATTTCCTACATAAGGAATCCAAGCAGATTGCCTAGTTTCAATGAGGAAATATCCAGGAAGTCCATTGCTGATCTTCAGCTTGCTGAAGATTTCAAAGCTGCTAAATTCACAAACATGGATATGAACAAAAGGAAAGTGTTAGTACAAAGCATAACTACTGCTCTTAGATCCGAACAGGAGTGCGAATCCAACTCTTTGCTTTATGCTTTTGGAAGTTATTCGCCTTGTGACACTATGACCTATGATATTGAAAAAAAAACCAACGCGCAGCATAGTATCTACTTTTTTCGGCTATTCCGCAGATGCTGTTGAAGAAGAAGTTGAGCTCTCATCAGCTAACAGGACGTATGCCAGAGGAGGTGAAGCCAGAGTTCGACAAGGCCCAAAAAAGTATGCGCTATTTCCTTATCGTGTTGCGAAAGCATATGCGATCTGGCTCTTTTCCCATTACTTACCGCAAAAATCTGATGGACCTACTAATAAATCTAGTTTCCATTCCGACAGCACGGCAAAAGTGGAGAAAGAAATTTTCTATCTACTCTGTTATCAGAACACAACGCAGAAGACGATAGAGCATCTAAGCAAATACTTAAGATTTGTCAACCTTCTACTAAACACATCGTTATCTGAAAACTTCATTTAAAGGATTGGTATAAGTGGTCCAGACAGGCTGTTACCGTATGACTTTTTGAAATATCCTAAAAGATGGTATGAAGAAACTGGTACCTACCTGCTGACTTCCTGGTGCTACCAGAGGGAAAGGAAAAAAATCACAAAAGCGCTTAGAAGAAGAAGAAAGTTTCAAATTCATTTTCGACTCGGAACGTTTTTGCACGCAATTCTACTTCTACTCCGATGACCTTTTGGAGGAAGAAGAAGATTTTTCAGGCAGCGAACTTGTTGTCTCTGACGTTAGCGATAGTGATATTGTTGATGATGATGTGCAGGAAATGAAGTTGTTCCTAACTTGTACATCTTCTGGGATAAACCTTATTGCTTTGGTTTTTTGTTGATTCAGTGAAACAGGAGCACAGATCTTCATAATCAATTTTTTTAATTTTTTAATTTCTTTTAAAAACTTTCAATTTTTTTTCAATTTGTGCCTAAATAAGGTACAAATTAGAGCTCTTCATACCACGCTTTTTTACCTTTGCTCTCTTCCGCCCCCCCCCTAGACACACATACCCCCTTCACCCTGGAAGGTCGGGAACAGCCGAGACCCCCTTCACCTGGGGAGAGCCCGGCTCCCCCTATCGCACCTATGATGGCGACACAAGGCTAATTTGCAAGACGCATCGAATATTAGATTGGCTTCGTCGTACAGTTTATTTTCGGGAAAAAACAATTACACTTACGGCCAAACAGGACTCAACCAATCATTGCTTTTCAGACGTTATAAAACATTAATATAATAAAACTTATGCTGACATCCTTAACCAAATTTTGCAATAGTTGTACATAGAGGTGTGACAACAGGAAAAGGGTTTTATTGAAAAATGACGAAAGGATTGGAACGTTTAGCAGTCTGTTGTTAGCTCTACGTCGGTGAGAGCTAGAGGTGCAATCAGATCATTGAGTCGTTGGGCTGGTCCAACAAAACGCTTCCATCGGCCTCGCAACTCTGAAATCACCGTTATAGTGGATGGATTATTAGCAGACTTGTTAAGCTAGTAGATTAGTTGATCAGAGTTAATAGCTTTTTACTTACTCCTAATTTTGCTATGAACAGTATACCTACTGGCTTTACAAGAACACCAATATTCCTTAGCATGTCTTTTCTTTTTACATGGGGAATCTTTATTTTCCTTCAAGGTGGCTACATAAGGCTGAAATCAGGAGATGGATGACGGTTACACTCTTGGAGGTAAAGGAATGCAGAAATGGCGACTCCAACCAGGGACGATTTGGTAATTATCCTACCAGTCCATTTATCGCCTTACAGCTCTTTGCTTTTTCTTCTGTTAGCTCTCATTTGAAATACTTTCTTCTCAATTTGTAGATCTGTAACCGTTCAAGAATCTCATCAGTGGTGAGTTGAGAAGAATTACCTCAGAGGAAAACAGAATAAAGCAGGAGGCTTAGAAAGTAAACATTGCAGTTCAAGTTTCATTACAATGGCAATCAAAATATTAGGTTGTTGCAAAAATAATGTCCGTTTTGCAAAATTTCACTTTGATAGGCTATAACTTTGTCCAGTTTTCATATTTTTGTATGCAATCAAAACCATATGAAGCAGTTAACCTTTCTTAACCTAACGGGCACCTGCATATACTGATATCACAAACGGGAAGAAAACCGTGCGTCAAAACACCGAAAGTTTTTCTTTTAAAAACCTCGTCTTTGTAAAACTACAACTCCCTTCACGTCTTGTTCCTTTGGCTGCTAATTAGCTTATTTTGTAGACAAAAGCCAGTAGTATATTTCTACTTAGAAGAGACTTTAATGAAGGAGTCCTGCGGGGAGAAAAGATAGAAATTCAGATTTTTTCACTTTTTCGAGCCTATTTGTGGAAGGCCAGAAAGCCCCAAAGTAAGGAAATTTGAAATTCTTCATACACCGAGTAGCTAAGCTTTTCTGCTAAAATCGTAGGAAAGATGTCCTGATCTCAGGGATACAGAAATGAGCGAAGCTTCGGCGATTGCCCTACTTATGAGAAACTTTGGACCCATAGAATGCCAGCAGCGAGTATCTATTTTGAGGCGTCGATTTCTCGGTTCAGATATTTTGAAAAAAATCTATTCAAATATGCTATAGGTAAACAATGTTCAACCAATACAGTAGCTATGTTTTCAAAAGAACCCGTTCATTTGCGTCTGAATTGTGGCCAAGGGAGTTAAGGTAGCGAATTTTCGATTTTGAGTGCAGCTGTTTGAGATGCTGGTGAAATTCTCACAGACGAGATAGAAGCTTAATTTCACAACTGTTAGAAAGTACATGAAGAAAGCTTTCCAACGATATGCAGAATCCATATCGAAAAAGAAGCTATGAAGGAAAAAAGTTGTTCGGAAAATAGGCCTAGAAAAACGGACATTATTTTTGCAACAACCTAATAATAGAAGCAGTGGTTTTCCAACTTCCTATACTATAAATGGATACTACCATAAGAAATATAGTTCTTGACTGAAGTATTGCTTCGTTGGCTTGCAGCTGTCAAGCGATACTACAAAGTGTATGGTGACGTTGGTGACGTTATATTAGACAGAACTCGAAGAACTTGAGAGCAGATTTGGTATGTTGGAGCAATACTCGAGTACATACAACTTTTTATGGCGATGTGAGCTTTTTTATACAAAAATATCTGACAAGGGTTAGTTTTCGAAATAAGTCTTGAAGGAAAGTATACACACGCGATAGGATAGGCTTACAAAAATGAAAGAGCTTGTCTTGGGAATCGCGCGACCATGTAGACAAAAGCAGATATGTAATATAACTAGGTGAAGAGGCCTATAACCGGAACAGATAGCTTTGTTTGAAACACCTTAAACTCAGTAGAATATGAGTACAACAAAAAGAAATAGCTGAACTGATACAGGGCTCGGCGCAGCTGGAACCAAATCAAGCTGAATTTTGTTTTTGAGCGGAAAGGGGATAACAATTTTGTGGATTATCATGCCGTTGTTGCTTCTAGGCCTACCGAAGGCACGCCGCCGGCATGCAGACCCAAACAGACGAAACTCTTGTTTGCAACCAAATAGCAATCATATGACACCAAATTTGGTATGCATATGTGCAGGGAACTCCATCTTGGTCAGAAACGTATAAAAACTTATATGAATAAAAGCCGTGCTTAGCTTTTTCCGAAAGCTGGAACGTTTCCAGCTGGGGGCCACCTGCGCTAAACCGACTTTTGCTCATTCATTTTGCATACTTTTTCACAAAGATTGTTACTTCACTGCATAATTTCTTATACAAAAACCGTTTCGTAAACCTTTATCTAGATTGTATTGTAGCCCCTCGAATAATAATTGGCGACGTAATCTGCTCCGTCGCCAAACTCGTTCTCAAACAAGCGACGCGAGAATCATTCATTTTCGATGGAATCATTCGGTGTCCATTATGCTGCCTTGGACTTTTCCTTCTCTCTCTTACTACTCGTTTTTCCACCGATTCGTTCATCTCATTCGCATAGCTGGAGGGGGGGGGGGAGGTGAAGTGATAGAGAAAGAGAGGAAGGGAATTTGGAGAATGAGGGAGGGAAGTGATTTTTTGCTTTTTGTTGTTTTCGGCTTTTTCTCTTTATTCTGGGCCAAATTCCCACAAAATAAAGGGTATAAAGCCAAGTAGAGGATTAAGTTGTTATGGACGGAAATATTCATCAAATGAACCAATATCGAGTAACTGAATTTTGAAAATATTTTGAAAGAATGAATATCGAATAAATGCTTTCGTAAAATTTTCGACTGAAAATATTATTTGAAAAAGAGAAATGAATTGAACTTTTGAAAATTGGAACTTTCGAGTATTCGAATAAATGAACTTGAATTCGACTGCTCGAATAAATGAGTATTCCAATATTCATTTGCAATATCCGATTATTCGAATGCATCATTCGAATTATCGGATGTTTGAACAAGTGTCTTTCGATCTCTGTAATTCAAATATTCGAATAAGTCATTTTTCCGAATAGTCAAACGAACGAATTATTCGAGTACAGGCCTTTTCCAGTTATCCACTATCTGAATAATCAAGTAAATCTTTTCTCGAATATTAGATTATTCGTATATTCGAATAGTCGATTATTTCGGATAAATTATTCAAATACGAATTTTCGGTTCCAACTGTAGTAGTGGACTGAGGGGGCCTAGAAGTGTCAAACCGGACTTGTAGAATTTTTGTAAATTCAAAGGGGGGACTTCGTTACAACTCCTGGCTCCAGCCCGTGCCGAGCCGTTATCTGATATATCAGGATGAATCAAAGAATGAAATTGTAATACATATAGTATGTGAAGTAGGAGGTGATGCTTCTATCTAGAGTATTGCTAGGAGCTTCCAGTAAATAAGAAAAATCTAAAAAGTCTCTTCTTTGATACCAAAAAGATTCTCTAGGATAAGTCGTAATCGAACTGTTGGAAAAATTTTTAGATTCTGAATGTTTCCCAGAGCTTGAGTTACTCTACCAAGATTAGCTGCTGGCTTCAATTTGCAGTGTACCACATGGTGAAAAAATAAAGAAATTTGAACTTAAATAGAATTGTCAAGATGACAATTCAAAAAATTTACAATCGTTCGATCAAGTCTGTTGAACTCAGTCGCTAAATAGTAGCAAATTACCAACTCCAATGCATCCTACGGGAGGGATACCAGGTCGCAGTGGCGAACCGAAATGGTATGCACATCATTAGATGCGTCTTGATGAGCTGATTTCAAACCTACCTTTCCTAGCTACGAGCTTCTCTAGAAGAAGCTATGGGCGTTTAAAGATGTGAAATTGTTGGGATTTTGATGCGTAAAGGGCCGAGCATACTTCACGCGATTTCAGTCGCGACGTGATTTGGCAATTCGCCAGAAGTCTCCAGATCCAACACTAGCAAACTGCACATGCATAGTATGTATAACTTACGGGGATTGATATAATGCCCTATCTTCTGTACATTTAAAATGTGCTTACAGCGAGTTATGGAGAACTGGAATATTGCCAATTCGCGTCGCGACTGAAATCGCGTGAAGTATGTCCGCCCTTGATGCGCTTTAAAAACGAGCTTAGGGGTGAGCAATTTGCATCGTTTTGAGTGCACTGACTACAAGAAATGCATAAATACACCGAACACATGAGTAAGCGTCTTTGAACAAGTAGTTCTTGAAGATGTGTCACTGAATGTTTGCTAGATTTGGAATTCAAACGCCCATATCTGTTATGAGCTTCCAGAGAAGCTCATAACAGATAGGAAAGGTAGATTTGGATCAGCCCGTCAAAGCGCATCTAATGATATGCATATCATTTCGGTTCGCCACTGCGATCTGGTATCCTCCCCTTGCTAGATCCTGAGTTGCTCTCCTGTGAGATATGGGGTCCACTCAAAGTGAGTGGACAAAACGAAAATTTTCAAATTGACTTGACACTGAATCTCGTGATCCAGATGACGTATGACAAATGGATTACAAGCATACCTTTTATTCGGCAACGGACTTTTTCGTTCACTTCTTGCAGTTTCGCAATGCTGTCTTGGAGCGAATAGAGGCGATCGAGCTCCAATGATGGAGCTAGACTACGCCTTGACTTTACCGTAGCGTACGTCCCAACAAATAGGTAAAAGAGTAGAATTACTGAAGGAACCCTCGTCATCTGAAGAAATTGTGTTAGTTGAAATACAAAATAGCCGAGTATAATTTTCCAAAAAGACGTTAGTCACAAATTTCCTTTTTTATTTGTGAATGTGAAAGCACATGGGCAGAATAAACTTTAAGAATACTGAGACTATAAGGAACATATGAAACAGATAAGTAACCTGGCATTCAAGCAAATCAGGATCTAAACTTTGCCGCACGAGAAGCACACTCTGAGGTCTGAGCTGCTCGCAATCGCTAGGGCTCTAATGAAAATTTCATTGGCTCAAATGGCTTAGGGCTTCCACTCGCAAGAGCTCATCAACTATTCTAATCTGGTCACAAATGCATAATTCAGATTTTGGCTTCTGATGATGCCCCAACTCAAAACAGGGAAATGCTATGTGGAAAAAAACTGTTCGAAGCTAGTAGCCCATGGCTTGCACAACAGAGGTGCTTTGTTGAGGTGTGATCGGTTTTTAAAACTCAACGACAGCAATTTCAGACATATGGAATACCATTGTTTATCACCGATTAGCAGATTAGCCAACCCACAATAAAATAACCTCCATTTCCAAGACAGTTAATGGTTCAACAAATTTTCTCGCTTTAATTTGTGTTTAGTCTTTTTTTTAACTCATATTCTTAATAGAGATGGCTCACAATTTGAACTTGACAGAGTCACGAACTAGAAAGTTATTGCCGACTGAGTACATAACTGGATAATAGGGCAAACTTAGATAAGAAAATTTACCAAGTAAAAATCATATGGTATTGGCTTATGCTATACAATGCCAGCCGTAGCTATAACGCCACTCTAAAAAACCACGGTGATTCGCCCTGTTTTGGTTATAGTTGTCTGAAAAACCACTATCCTCTGTGTAAACTAATGCTATACCATTGCAGAGAAGGGCTCCCAATTTCATTTATTTGGCCAGAAAAACTGAAAAATTTGAAAAAACTTATTCAGAAGTGTGCCCACAGCTATGACAGCTATAAGGTCATCTCTTATTCTCAAGCAGCACTACATTCTTTGGACCTAGAATTCTTTGTACAGTTACAGCATCAAAATATGAAACATTCGCTATACACGGGAGCACGAGAGTCGCCTTTTGGAAAAAAAAATTAGAGAATTTTTGCTTCAAAATACATAAAAAGTCAAATTGTTTTGAAAAACTGCTGACTCGCTGAGTTTTCATGTGCTTACTCAGACAATCGCATCGGGAATTTCGCGGGTGCTTGCTCGACCACCAATCATCCATGCCGCGAGCTGCCCGGTATAAACCGAAATTGGACCCGATAAGTGACCGCGGCGCACCCTGTAAGCGCCCGATAGTTGTCCCGATTAGCATACTTGTGAGGCCTAGAAAGAGTGAAAAATCTTTTGGCGTGTCTTTCATGACAACGACTTGAGCACAAATTGAGCATTTTGTTAGCTCATCTGTCGACATTATCTAATGTCGTCGATATTACTCATCCGACTGCTGAAGTTTATTTCATCAACATAAAAATCAAATCTGTCAGATAGGACCAAATCCGAGAACCGATACCCAGACTGCTAAACACTTAGGGTAGCCCCAACGGTGCGACGTACCTCACGAGGGTTGCGCCTTAAACTACAGCGTGTAAGAAGTGCGGCCTTTGATAGGGCCCGCGCCCCGCCGAGTGAGGTGGTTGGGCCGCGACCTTCCCGGTAATCTCTTCCCGATTTCAACTTTGGCCGCGGCGTTCCCGGTAAAATATACATGGGCCGCGGCGTGTGCGGTTGAAATTTTAAGGGCCGCGGCGCGCCATGTAACACGCTTTGAGGCCGCGAATTTTCCGATGCAATTGTCTGAGTATCTAACAGGAATGAAGGTTTTAGGATTCACTGAGCTGAGCTAACCTTACCATGGATATAAGCAATCTTTTGAACCAAAAACTCAATTTCTGGCGAGCGAAAAATTCTCGTCGAAAGTTACAGCATCAAACTATGAAACACTAGTTACACCTGGGAGCTGTCGTTTTTAAAAAAAGTTAAGTGGATTTTTTGCTCCAAAATGCATGGAAAGTCAAACTTTTTCAAAAAACTGCTGGTTCACTGAGTTCTCATCCACTTATCTTACTGTATGGAGAATTCTAGGTCCAGAGAGTGTAGCTTTGCTTGATAGGATGTGATCTTATAGCTGTGCCAGCCTTCAGAGCATTTTTCAAATTCTTGGAATTTTCTTCGAACAAAATCAATGAAACTAGGAGGCGTTCTGGGCAGTGATGTAGCAGTTTACGCACAGGATAGTGGTTTTTCAGACAATTCTATCCAAGACAAAGCAAATTACTGTGATTTTTTGGGGGTGGCATAGTTATGGCCAGCACTGTATATGGCAACAAAGCAAGCTCCTTGATGCTTAAACTGTAGATGTGATTTCTAGAATCAAGAGCATGTCGGCTAACAAAGTTTCCTAAAAAAAATTTTGTTTCTGTTGACGACTTCAAACCTTCATTTGCACCTGCTTAGTCTGACAACTTATTGTCGCTCATGCCTAATGTCGTAGAGGCATGAGCTGATTCATTGCTTGCTACGTTAAAAGCATATTGAGTGGGTGATAGATATAGTCTAATAGGTTTAAAAATTACTCGATAAATTTTGCCGACAAATTTTGAGCGTAAGGATTGGCTAAAAGCAGAGAAAACTCTATGTCTGCATTATCGCTCTTGTAAGTTGCAATCTTGTAAGTTATCAGCATACATTCAGGAACATCATGACCCGCGCAAATGTTGCCGTTACCGCAAAGACATTAAAACACCGTCAAAACCAGACAGTGGGTAAACTTTGGAGCTAGTCGCAAGTCAGCAGGGTTTTGTCAAAAGAATGTGTTTAAGTGAAATTTGAAAAAAAAATCAAATGATCCTGTAATTATTCTAATTAGTCAAATGGCAAAAAATTATAAGCAAGCTCTTTGCATGGCTAAATACCACAAATCAACAAGAAAATGATTGATGTTTACAGTGAAATCTTATATCCAGATTTGAAACACGAGAACCACGAGAACAGCTGAGATTATCACACTTCATTCAGAAACAGAAATGCAAACGGAAGTCAAAGACTTCTTCTCCACTGTTCGTATAAGGAACAGACTTCATTCTCATGGTCGACTGGGTTTGATGCATTTGTATGAGCCACAGTGAGAAGGCTTTGCGGAACAAGCAATTAATCCATCCTATCTGCATCTTCCGCTTACTATTATCCCTCACAGTCGGGGCTTTCAGATGGAATCAAAAGTAGCGCTGCTCAAAATGAAGTAGAATGTAGTCTTTTTCCAGGTGAAGTCCTTTTTAGGTGAGCCATACTATGGTAGATTCCTTTGTATCTCGCCGCTTTACCTAACCTAAACTCTGTCACCTTACATGCTTTATTCATTACAAGTACTATAGTATATAGTTCTGTGAGCTTAAATCATATCAAGAGAAATATAAAATAAAGCTCTCAACTATTTGTGTTTCGACAAAATTGTTTCTTTCCACAACAGAAGGGAATCGCATCCTGTACAGCAGCTAGATTCGCTGAAATGATGCAGCATCCACGGAAATAAACCATCAAGAGAGTAGAAGTTTTGCAGTTTTTTCATTTCGTTGAAATGTGGGACCCCTGTACTGCCTTTACTACACAACTCAGGAGAATTTTCTAATCTTCCTTTTGGAAGCCTGCGACGATTTAAAGTATGCAGAACTTAACCAAGGTAGGAAATGCCAAGAGGACTGGACTCTACGGAACTCATCTCGCATGTAGTTTATTTGTGACTCTTACTACACATTTGATTTGCAACTTCTAGTATGTTCAAATCCTCATATAATCTTGTGCTGAATTTGTATGTACGCTCAATCTTATCATCACAATAAATTAGAGAATTTAGCGGCAGTGTACAAAATAACAAGGGTAAAAGTTTGTACCTTTTTTGAAACATTTTTACACTATCTGGTTTCGGGATTAACCATAAGAACCATGAGGATGATGCGGCTTCTTTGATGCCCCTCATTACTTGTTCCCGAGAAAACTTCGAAGATTGTTGTCGGAAATACTCATGTGGAAAAAATGTTCACTTCTTGACCACATGTTTCCTGCTCGAAAAAAATGGAAATAATACTTTTTTGCTAATCAGATGTCCTTGCAAGGCGAGGTTATTGCACTCCCGAGCTTACGAATGCGTTACTGATACCGGAGTGATAGAGCACTTCTCTATTATGCTCTCTGAATTCGAGCGGCAGTCCAAAGCTTGATGCTGCTTCATGGAATTTCTGCAAGACATAAGAGAGCTTTCCCAATCCGATGATACTATGAAAATTGACTTTGGGAAATGGTTACTCAGACTCATTTCAAACTTTTCTTACGACTTGATTTTTCACTGTTATAAAAACCCAGCGTTGCGTTCTCTGTAGGATCGAAGAGTAATCCTTGAATACATACTGGTTTATCATATATTCTTGCTCAACACCCTGGAGTTCACGAAAACAAGTAAAATGTGATTCGGAGCCTCAACACGTTTGAGAAAGTTCTGCAGGAGTTGCCTGAATCAGAAAAGCGCTTTTTTGCATCATATATGCCCAAACTCATGAGTAGATACTATCATTTGTATCGTCACTACAAATTTTGAAATTCAATGCTAGGGCTGTGAAGTTCATTGTTAATCATATTAAAATCATGTCAATCTTCAAACGTCTCTTAGTCGAATTCATAATGAGATACTTATACCACTTAATAATGAACGAAGGCGTTTCGCTTGAAGAACTGTATGATGAAGCATTGCAGATGACAAATTTGCTTTAATAAAATTTATTGAATGCAATTTTTGTTGTACCACAGTTTAGCACTTGTAGCCTCTAATCTCGTTCAGAAATTCCCTAGAAATATCTTTTCGCTCCATAATTATGCCAGGATAGCTTTCGGAGGCTATTTGTCCACAAGTAATGATATTGAGCTTATTGTCATTGTAGCTTCCTGAATCATACAGTTTGGCATAGAATAATGGAGTAAACAAAAATGAAGTGAAAACAGGCAAACCTGTGAGCAGATATTCTTTACCAGTCTCGAGTTCTACACCGCAAGAAGCTGACTGTGTCGATGTATAGATTTTTTCAGGTAGGGATTCGCATCCTGAAGGCTTCTGAAAACGACCAGTGTTTTCATAGGACACATCTTATTTATTGAGTATCTCACTTTGAATAGTTTATTGTGCTTTACTGCGTATTGTCGCTGTTCCAACGGATCCTTGCTTTCATCAATAACTGAGTTAGTCACTTTGGCAAGCGAAACTGTAATGCTAGCGTCATTCTATCACCTGAGATTACAGGCCGTCTCAAATGCTATGTCGGATGCACCAGCGGCTTGGCGCGCAACCGCTCGCTTGGGCTTGCGACGTGTTCGCAAACAGGTTTTCTGACCATATTTCCACGACTAGTTAACGATTGAAGCTAGACTATGAGTCCTTTTTCCATGCTCAGGCACGAAAAAATGATCAGAGGATACGTTCGCGAACGCGGCGCAGGATCCAGGCGAGACGGTCAAGCGGGAACCGACCTGCTGTTTCATACGACACTGCAATTGAGATAGCCTGTACGTTATACAGTAGATCTCACCCCACTGAGCGCGACAGTAGGCCTCCTTTGGCGGAAGAGTTCTGCATTTGCAACACAGCGATGCTGCCACGCAAGCGAATAACATCAGAATACGCGTGATCATGTTTCTGAAAGAATTACAATACATATGGAATTTTTTGTACCATCTTGACATTCCATGCGGCGTTGAATTGAAAAGTAATCGAACAAGAAAGGAAAGACTTA
Source organism: Cylicocyclus nassatus (assembly GCA_958299035.1). Lineage (NCBI taxonomy): Eukaryota > Metazoa > Nematoda > Chromadorea > Rhabditida > Strongylidae > Cylicocyclus > Cylicocyclus nassatus. The sequence continues at coordinate 60,829,316 of CATQJL010000316.1, forward strand.
TTTGATACTGGGATTAGAATTTTTCATCCCATTTATTATTATTTGTGACAATTTTTTCAAACACCTCTTTCACTGATACTAGTAAAACTTAGTCAAGACGTTTCAAAAGCGCCCCAGACTCATGGGCCGGTAGTAATCTACCCTACCTGGTGGCATCATAGATGCCGGCAAGTTGGCACACATCGCGGAAAAATGCCAACTCCGCCGGCAGCTCGCGGATTTCGACGAGCTGTCGGCAGGTTGCCGGCAACTTACATCGCGAAGTTGCCGGCAGCTCCTTCTGCGCTTCCAGATATTTTCCCACAGGAGGATTTCTAGAACCGCAGATTTCTATGGAGTTTTCTACAGAGTCTAGGCGGCATCTTTATCGAAACAATTTTTTGGAAATAGGCCTGGGATCGCCTAAATTTGGGTTTCACTTTCTGGCCACCTCACGGAAAAGGTGCCAGCGACCTGCCGACGAGACCTACCGCCAGGTCGGGGGGATTACTACCGACCATGATGCACAATTAGCAGCTACAGTGTTGAATAATGTCTCCTAGAATCTCAATACTATATCTTTGCACATAAATAGACATATGAAAGCGTCAAGCCTTCAAACTAGCTTTTACTTTAGTTGAGAAAGAGAATCGAATATGCTAACGGTTACTATTACTTTTTCCCAAAAGTAAACCGTATTTCTAAATAAATCAAAGTGCATTTGTTTTCCTGGCAGACTTGGGGAACCATTCGATAGAGCGAAGCAAGCCTCACAAAAACCACCAAAGAATCGTCTAACATTGAGTCGCTATCGAGGTAAAATTTGAGTCCAAAAAAATCAAAATCAAAATTTAAAAAAAATCAAAATTTTTTGCCTCTCCTGATCTCCTTCCAGAAAATTCCTACGGACTTCCAACTGCTGTGTGGTCCTTATATAGTAAATACCTTAGTACCGAAAAATATTTTCGGTTGATTTTTTCCGGAGCTCAAAATTGAGAAACAAAGGGGGTCCCAAAATGTCAAAATGCCGCTTTTTCGGGTTTTCCATGTAAAACTTGGTATTTCTCAATTATAAAAGCACATCCAGGGATAAAATTTTGAGGTTATACTTGGTAAGGCTTTTAGTATAGAATAACATAGGTGGGAGTGGCTGGGGGCGGAGTTTGCCATTTTCAGACTGTCTCTTTTTTCTCGCTTACCAAGCTCAGAAAAAATCCAGTGAAAGCATATTTGAGTACTACTATGTATCTATCTACTGTATATTAATCAAGTTTGAGTTCTGCACGACTATTCTTCGCAAAAATCCAATTTTCAAGTAATAAATTTCTCCGATTTTGGCTTCAAGCTTTACATGGAATGCAATTTAGGCGGATCCTTAGTGGTCATTTTACAGAGCTTGCTTCGCTCTATCGAAAGATACCCCAAGTCTGCCAGGAAAACAAAAACAATCTGATTTATCTAAAAATACGGTTTGCTTTTGGGACAACCTAATAAGATTACGTTCTTAGGTGAAAGGCATCTATCGTTTCAATTTTTCTGCAAAAGTGTATTGCTCAGCAATACACGATGATCTCAATCGGGAAGCGATTCAAGAGCGGGGTCCTCGTTATGAGGCAACCAAAATACTTCTGACATCAGTTGTTGATGATGTTCTATTAGAAACTAACTCCTGGTGTTAATATTTCCAGCAAAAAATGCTCTAGCAGCTTTGTGACGTCACCAAAAATAAAGTTTGAACACTTTCAGGGAAGATGTGAAGATGTGAAGATTAATCTCTTGACACGTGGCGCATGCGTAGTCATCAAAAAATAAAAACATCAGAATAATGTCCAGCAACACATCACATCAAGAAAAGACGACATAAACAATGTTGTTCAGGAAATTATTGATATCTTATTTACGAAAACATAAAATAACTTTCAACTTGAAAAAAAAAGATTGTCAAATGTTGTAGTATGGTAAGGATGAGGACTAGCTTGATAGCTTCTCGTAATATTTCTTGAAATAAAGTAGAAATACCTCTAACGAAAAATGCGATGAGATTTTTAAAAAAGAGAGTTAGTGCTGTGCTGGTGTGCCGAAGCGATGACCAAATGTGCGAGCGCGCACTAAACTGTGGGGTTGTTTGCTTGACTGATCGCAACCAAACATTAATCCATGGACGAGATCACGACCAGCATATTTAAAACTTGTTTTCTATATTGAAGTGCTTGACAAAATTATCTCCATAAGCAAGAAATAAGTCATGTTTTGTCTGAAGAGTGCATAAAGTTTATAAAAAGGATTTCTAGCGGCTTCGAGCTGATTTATTCCTGTACAGCTCAAAAACATGATTACCCTATGATCCTTCGTGATCATCACAATACCATGGCTTGGATTCTAGATTTTACTAATAAACGTCAGAAATCGTGTTTACACGCTTCAAAGACTGCGCCAACAAGTTTCTGAATAAATTACGACTTTACCAATCAAAAAAGCACTTGATTAGAAATCACTTCCGCTAGATGTCCCTGATTTTTACATAGTTTTGTTGGGTTTACCGGCATTGCATCGGAAGCAGCTGAGGAAAAATGGTAGATGATTTCAGTACCTGCCTGGCCTTAGGTTCTTCAGTATTCAGTGATGACGATGAACACACATGTAATCACAAAGTTGCTGATTCTTGACGGTCTTGGTACCACTCCCAAATCCACAGTGCCTCCTTGGATAAACAACTACTATTTCTCTAATGGCACTATATCATTTTACATTACTGCATACAAGACCATTTGGTTCTCTCATAATTTTTACTCTGCTTACGGCTAACTGATGGCTATTTTTTCATTCTAAACAGTTCTCGAGGTACTGTTTGTTAGAGCGAAGCAGGCTCTACAAGATGGCTTCTAACGTTCGTAGAAAGTTTACCCACTCAGTAATAAAAGCGAAGATCTCAAAAGTCTTACGTGCTCGAAAATTTCAAAAAATTGTATCTCTTTCTCCAAAACTGTCTTCGCACAAAAAAATGAACCTCTCGATTTCTCATGGTAATTCTATAACAAAGCAGCTCCACGGACACACAGGTTAGCGGCTTACTATGAAGGCAGTGTCCAGGTGAATCTGGGCGCATGGGTTTTTCGCCTACAAAATGATGAGGGGGTCCTAACTAAGGCACTGCCCAAGGGGCAGCGCACATAGTTCATTCACGGCTGAGAAATCCGTCCACGAAAACCCCGCGCCTGCGCCGTGACCGTAACCCGAAAACGACTTCGCTCACTTTAGCATTACGTTCGCGCTGGGACCCATGCTAAGTCGGTCACGGCGCAGCCGCGAAGTGTCTGAGGACGGTTTTCAGCCGTGAATGAATAGTTTGCGCTGTGGTTTGGGCATTGCCTTAGCTGGAACCTCCTCATCAATTTTCAGGTAAAAATATATATGTCCAGATTTGCCTGGACACTGTCTGTAAGTCATCATCATTCGAGTTTGTAGAGTTAATTTGAAGCTTCTGTAATGATCCGCACATTTCAGGCTTAAATTATAGCTGTTTAAACTTCAGCTGCAAATTACTTTGGCATTGTATAGCTAGTGTGGACAAAATCAACATGCGCGTTCAAAGGTAATTTTTCTAATTATCTGGATTTGTTTGTGACATTCGGCTGTACCCGAAAATTAGATTAAAAATGAATTGGGCCTTTTCTTCATTGGCAATTGAAAAAACGGCTCATCTACGAGTGCATGTAGCTATGGTTTCATGCTTTTATTGTAACTTTGATTTATGCACTGGCAACAGATTCATTATATAATGAAATAATTAAATAATATAACTGTTTATAATCGATTACAATTATTATAAGAATTACACATGATTTCATAAATGGGAGGTATGAAATCGAACGGTTGGTTGAGTATAGCATCACAATAAAATTCCAGAAATTATTACCGAACTAGCGATAAGGTATGCCCTATAGAGCTGCAACAAGAGAAAAATTATGAGAATAACGATCCATTCAGTATCACGTCAGGAATTCCATGGCGAGTTGGGATTTCCCAAAAACCGTCAAGTGCTAAGAAGAGATAGCTTTGTCTACCAAAATTTGTGATACGTTTCCTACTAATCAGTGGTGACGAAGGAACACATTTATTGAAACTTATCAGGAGATAGATTCGAGAGCGATGCTTTCACAAGATGTCGAGTAAAATCTTTGCTGTTCACAATCTAGCACTTGTAGCCTCTGATTTGCTTCAAGAATTCTTCCGTAATGTCCTTTCGCTCCATAATCAACCCAAAGAATTCTTCGCTGGAGGCTAGCTGTCCACAAGTAATGATATGGAGCTTATTATCATTATAGCTTCCTGAATTTGCTAGTATTATATTTATAAGCGACTTACTAATTTACACTAATTACATGGTTTGATAACAGACCTGCAAGCAGATACTCTTTGCCAATCTCGAGTTCTACACCACAAGAAGCTGATTGTGTTGAAGTATATATTTTCTCAGATAAGGAATCGCATTCTTCAGGCTTCTGAAAGCCAGATGTCTTTATTTTGCGTTTTTTTTATCCGTCCACAAAGTTCACCTTGAATACTTCGGAATGCTTCACTGTATACTGGCGTTGTTCCAAAGCGTCATCGTTTTTAATTATGCTTGAATTAGTCACTTTGGCAAGGGAAACTGCAAGATCATTTGATTTACCAAGGGATTACGGTATTATAGAATTATCCCACCCCAATCGGCGTTACAATAAGCCTCCTTTGGTGGAACAAGTCTGCATCTGCAGCATAACGATGCTGTCACGCAAACGAACAAAATCAGAATACGCATAATCACTTTCTGAAAGCAAACCTTTTGCAACATCTTTCCATAGGACTTATTTTTGCTGGGATTAACCAACATCACGTGAACCTTTTGAGAAAAAATCGTACGGAAATTTTCACATTTTAATGTCATTATTGTCGCAAAACTTCAGCTGCCATGTTAAATGAATAACTCAAGTTACGATTCCCCAATTAACCTAAAAAGAGCGTACAGACGTCACTTTTCCTGGTTTTTTGAAATAAAATCTCAAACCAAAAAGTACGTGTTTCCCAGAATCCGTTAAAGGAAAATTTCTGCTAAATAAGCTTCAACTTCTACACCTAAATGTAAGCCTTATAAGTGTAGCAAATTTCATCAAGCGTATTCTTTTATGGCATTATGGCATTTTGAGCTATGCTGATACGTTATATTAATACTAATGTCAAATTTAAAAATTCTAGCAAAAGAAACATTACAAGTACGGCCATAAGTCAAATTTTAGTGCGATGCCATGCTGTTGAAAAATGGCGAAGTACTTTGGTTAATTAAGTGCTTGAAGACCTTGCTGAGTTTCTGTGATTTGTATAAAAAACCACGGCTCGGCACGATCTGGCACCAGGGAAATTTCAAAACGAAGTCCCCTTTGATCTTGAAAATTTCGTACGAAGTCCCATTTTGACGCTCCTAAACGTTTAAAAAACCTAAAAAAGAAACATCCCGTGTTTTTTCGGCCACAAAAATGTGCTATTCCCTTTGCTTTTTGTCCAAAAACGGTATTCAGCCTGAAATGGTGCTAGCTTTGCTGAGCCCTGATGAGAACTAAACAAATTCACGAAATACGTTCTTTCTTAGTTTGCTAGAGCCTATGAACACCTAATAAATGATACTTTCTTGTTCAATGCAGCCGAATCACTTAGGCGAAAGGCACCAGTGTCAGAAAATCTAATAAATTTGGCTGCAAAACTCAAACGGCATGTCAAATTAGCTATTTTGGAGAGGAGATTGCTAGATAACGGTTAATAGTGTCGAATAGTTTTGAGTCCAGTTTCGTCCTTCTGTAAGATAATTACAAGATCCAATTAGGATCGCACAGAATAAAAACGTTGACAGGAATCCAGAGAATGAAGATCGGCCGTGCTGTGCTGGCGCCGAACCGATGACCATATGTGCGAGCGCGCATTAAACTGCGTGGTTGTTTACTTGACTGATCGGAACCAGACGTGTTAGTTCATGAAAATCACGAGCAGCTTTAATATCCATGAATTTCACTTCGTCTATGTGATCGAACTTCTAAATATGTTTTTATGCGCAAATTCAAGAATTTTATAGGCTTTTGCATAGAAGAACAGGTGATCTACGACATGTTTTAGTGTGCATGAACTATATATATTTCAATATTATCGTGATGGAAATGGGCTGATTTATTCTTAAAAAATATTAATATGCAATACTCATGATCTCGCGATCATCATATCAAATGAATGAGCTACAGTTTGGTAATCCATAAATTAGTAGTCGCCAACCATGCGCCAACAGAATGTTCTTGCACAACCAAGATAAACCAGTGGAATGCATAATTCCCGAAAAAAAAACTTGCAATATGTAACAGCTTTCAAAAAGCATTTTTATAAGTACTCCTGATTTTCGCACGGGTCTGCACTGCAAAAATTTAGAGAGTTCAAAAAAAGCTGCCTGATTCATATTTGATGTTAGCAAGCACAAAACTGTTTAATCAAATTTTGTTGATTTGTCACATAAGAAACACTTTAGTAGAAATGCGTAATGCGGATTTCCCTCTTGAATTTACCGATGCTTTAGCCACCTCAGACAATGGATCGGACCCCTCCGCTGGGGAAATGGCAGGGTCGCGGCGTTTCCCCAGCGGTGGGTCACCCATTCGTCCGGCGGAGCCCTCCCATTTCTCCGGCGGAGACCTCCCATTTCTGCTCCGGATACCTCCCATTTTCTGCTCCGGAGGCCTCCCATTTTCTGCTCCGGATACCTCCCATTTTCTGCTCCGGATACCTCCCATTTTCTGCTCCGGAGGCCTCCCATTTTCTGCTCCGGAGACCTCCCATTTTCTGCTCCGGAGGCCTCCCATTTTCTGCTCCGGATACCTCCCATTTTCTGCTCCGGAGACCTCCCATTTTCTGCTCCGGAGCCCTCCCATTTCTGCTCCGGAGCCCTCCCATTTCTGCTCCGGAGACCTCCCATTTTCTGCTCCGGAGACCTCCCATTTTCTGCTCCGGAGCCCTCCCATTTCTGCTCCGGAGCCCTCCCATTTCTGCTCCGGAGGCCTCCCATTTTCTGCTCCGGAGACCTCCCATTTTCTGCTCCGGAGACCTCCCATTTTCTGCTCCGGAGCCCTCCCATTTCTGCTCCGGAGCCCTCCCATTTCTGCTCCGGAGACCTCCCATTTTCTGCTCCGGATACCTCCCATTTCTGCTCCGGAGGCCTCCCATTTCTGCTCCGGACCCCTCCCATTTTCTCCGGCGCGACTCCGCCAGATTTGCCAGGCTCGCGCCGGACAAATTTGTCCGGCGCGAGCCTGGCAAATCTGCCAGGGTCGCGCCGGAGAAATGGCGGACCTTTGCAGCAGGGCCGGAGAAGCCTCCCATTTGCCTGGCAGTGATGTCACGCGAGGGACCGCCCATTTGCCCCGCTCTCATTGGTCAATTGGGTCCGGCGCGAGTCTGGCAGTTTCGGCTTGCCCAGCGGAGGGGTCCGATCCATTGTCTGAGACAATGTATTTTGGTGCTGATGAGTGCTGCAATAAGTGTATCCATACTTGAACTGGGTTCTGGACTCTGCAAATACTACGTAAGAATTTGATTTATAAAGACAAAGTGCATATTTATATAATTACTAGTTGACAAACCCGGCTCCGCCCGGCCCTGTCAATAATACATTCGTAATCAGCATGCTCAATTACCCCCCTATGCCAATTCCCAGCCCCGTAGCTCAAACTTTGCAAAAAATCGATAAAATCGATATCGACCGATGACGAGAAGTAGCCTATGACACGCTCCCCGCCCCGAAATATATGTGTGCCAAGTTTGTTCCAAATTTATTCAGAAGTGAAAATTTCTATTCCGCACATACGTACAGCCATACATACAGACAGACATTCAGCTTTATATATAAGATACGAGAGTAATTGTGAAAGCTATGCATAAAACATTTAAAGTAAGATTTTCGTGCTTTCCAGTCCAGTGATTATTCTAGATTGAAAAAAAATCAAGAACTAACGCAGATTGAACTGAACTGAACTAGATTGGTGCCTGTCAACATTTGAATATTATCAGGAAACTAATAGCTGAGAAAAAATCTATCACTCTCGCATTAGAAGACCTGATTTCGAAAAATTTCAAGAATACTGAGGGTTCTAACCGCTTCATCAATGCAATCTTCTGGCTCACTGAAATCCTGGATCGATAGGGGGTTTCCTTCATGCATTTAAGAATTACATATTTTCTATGCACTAAAGAGTCATAAAGTAAGTCTCCATTGTGTTTGACCTGACTTCTACAAACTGCACATACGAGCTTCTTACATAATGACTAATCTCTTGTTCTCAAACATTTGCTTGCAACTATAAACATGAATAAATGAACAAAAACTTCATACATACGCAAGAACAGAGAAATTGGTATTTCCTTGAAAAGATCAAAACTGTATCGTCATTTGAATTTCAAAGCTCGAGTGACTCCTTTTCAGCACAAGTTCACGACAGTAAATCAGGCGATCTCTCTACATTCTTGAATCATTACTTGGTAAAATTAACGACAGCTGTGACAAATGGGAGAGAATTTCAAGCGTTTCGTAGGAAATTTTGTCAACATGTATGTCCTGTACGCAGCAAAATTATGAAAAAAAAACTTTTCGCCTCGAGCGCTAAAGCAATAATTTGATTACTTAAGTTCTGCAAATCTCTTGCATCACTGCTGTCTCTTATACATGAACCCTACATTGGTTTAATATTATATGTGAGGATGCACCCCCCACAATTTCTAGGTTCTTGTTGGCTAAGCAAAGGCGTCTCCTATGAAAAATGCATTCTTACGTTTTTACTTTAGTTTTTGCTCACTCTAAGCGTCAACCAAAACATCTGGAGGATATTACTTCCTCCGCTCACAATCACAAAAACCCAATAAAGTCTGAGATTCAACGTAGAATAGAATACTGGCCATTTCGTGAAATTGCACAGTCTATCTCAGTTTATGTTAATGGTATAGATTTTTGGCTGCACTAAAGCTTGAAGTTTTTGCACTCCAGTTTCAGCGAAATTCAGCACTGTTATATTCGCGCAATTCGCTATATTCTGGTGCAAAGGAAAAAGGAAATTTCATGAGGTGAAAGCTATCAAATTACTAAATAGTCCTCACTGCCTGTCATCATGAGATAGCGCCTAAAAAATCTCTGTTTGTATCTTTCTGAGACTAGGAGACTCGAGTAGTACGTTACACATTCCGTTTGAACAAGTTTGAAACAGTGTTCAACGAGTTTATACTTGTGATCTACTTTATCTTGAACCACATATCAATCAGGAAAAAACGGGTTAAAACTTGTTCAAACTATCTATCAAGCAGGATAGAACAGGTTCAAACTTGTTCAAACAATGTGTGAAAAGCGTATTTGAGTTTCGTAGTCTCAGAATAGTTGATATGTTGTCATTTTTTGTGAAGCTGAGTGAAGAAATAATCTTGGGTTTAAAAACCATACCCAACAAAAGCTAATGTCCTTTCTCATCATGAGATCAGCTGACATCCTCTCACTTCACCAGATGCCAAGCTTGAGGGCCATCAGCAGCCAAAGGCATGGTCCGGTGCCGGCTGTCCATCGCACGGCCCTCAGATGCTGCCGCTCGTCTCGCCCAACGGGGACTCCCCTTGCGCCCGAGCGCTTGGCGGGAGATTCAAATTCGCTTCCGACGCCGCGTTGACGGCGACTTCAAAGGCGGCGTCGATTCACAGAACCAAAGTGATGGGGGCTGTGATGGCGACCGGTGTCCTCGTTTCCACTTTTCATCGTTGATTGCTGGTTTTCTCACACTTGATCTCGCCATTCTGTGACTATGTCGTCGTCGAGTGCTTTTTCATATCACCGTCATTGCATAACCATGTACATAGTAAGAAGTAACCATTTTCTGTAGCTTTTCTTTGCGCGTATTCCCGAAAAACTGCTGCTAAACAAATAGACATGCTGCTATTCCAGTAAAAAGCGCTCCGATCTGTTTCGATTGTTTTTCGCATGGGTTACGATCGCATTCCTGTGCAAATCATCGAATCATTCGTTCTAGCAAGCCTCTTCTCGCAGATTGCTTTTGCACTCCACAGTCTTTACACATCGAGCTTTTCTTCATTCAATAAATCTGACTTATCTGCGTCAGCGGAAACAACTTTATATTGTCACACGAAATCAAAATCGTGTTTTTCATCTGTGAAGAAAGTATAAATCATTGATCACCATCACCACTTCTTCTTGGTTTTCCTATAACCTAGTAGTGCTGACCGTTGACATTTTGATAGTGGTTTTATCAGTGATTTATTCTTTGTTCCGGCCGATAAGAAGATAGTAGCTTTTCCAATGACAGAATGACAGTTTGATAACTCAGCAAACGTCACTGTTTCGTATATCAGTTTTTTCACCGTAATTTGCGTCGCCTGCTTTGCTAGTAAAGATGGAATTAGGCTTTATTCTATACCATGAACAGTACTTAGCATTTTCAAAAAAATCTTTCACTCAACTTATTAATCAATTTGTCGACTTCAAATAAGGTGTGTTCTTCTCTCTTTTTGACAACAGAACCTTCTACGATTCTGATTTCTTGTATTATCACGATTTGGAAAAGATAGTAAGTAGACTATCTATTTCAATGAGTTTTCAAGCGGCACCGTAAAAGTGAACAAAGGACTTTTCATTCATTGCCGCTCATATCTTCATTCGACATTGTAGTCACATGTGCTTAATTTGAGAAAGAGCAAATTTTTTCCGTCCACCAGTGCTAGAATTCTAGTAGGGTGTTATTTTGGGTAATGACACTGCACGGGTATAACAGCAAATACAGATTTTTGACGGAGATAGGCCAATCGCTTTGCCAAAGGATCTACTCAAAAATAGGGAGATTACGCTCATGGGGAAAACGATGGACATGAGGTCAGATCATGTTTGCCTCTAATAAGAGGAGCGCATGAAACTCCCACAATCATAATTATTGAACCATTTGAATTTGGACTTGTTATAAAGCACTTTTCTCTTTACCTGCGATTCACATAACCATTTTTAACTTCTAGACAATGCGTGGTAGCATTTCAGGTGGAACAAATGGCCTTAGCTCGCATTTCAGGAGACTTAGGAATGCTTTCGGTTTGCTTTCTTGTACATTTCATGTGAATCCTTAAGGTCATCAAACCACAACATCTTGCTTTGGTAATATTTTCCCCACATTTCGAAGTCGAATGCTCAGTGTTACGACTCCAGAGCAGCTTTTACTACTGTCGTCGTTTTCGGTAAGGGTCTCATACGTTTTTGTTCGCAGCTAATTCCACCTTAGTGGATAGCCTCAGAGTGGCGGCATCTCTTTGAAGCGTTGACCCTCCCGCCATTCTCCGGACTCCTTTCCTATTCAAACACTCGATCGATTCGATGTATGCCGGTCGTTGATGTTGGTATGTAATTGGAATGACATTCGCATTTCTCAAGAAGACTAACTTGAACGTATAGTCTTTGTTTTTGTTTTTCTTGATTTTGTGGATTTGATTTGAGACTGGTTCTCGTTTTCGACAAACTAGCTTCTCTCCAAGTCATCTTGCAGTAGCATCCGTTATTGAAAGTCGCTCTTAATTCACTGAATATTGATCTGGTTTTCTTTATCAATGATCCTTGGTATCTTTTATCAAACTTTGTCAAAGGCATCTTCGAGTTGTGCCATGTACGATCGATGAATTCGTTCCTATGCGCAAAACACTGCGCAGTTTAATGAATGGGCGGACTTTTCGGGGAAGCGCTATGAAAAGCAAATTAGAGGGATTTCTGCTGAATGACGAGCAGACCTTTTTCACAAAGCATTCTATTCCCGCTAAAAAAATTTTTGGCATTTTGCTGCCGTTTGGAGTAGATGTCCAGAATTTTGTGTTTGCTTTTTGGCGATCATAAATTTGCTTTTCGCAACTCTTTCCTCCTGCACAAACTAGTGTCTTTGTTGATTGCAAGTACCTAACTTTTTCGAAGATGGCGGCTAAGAAAATATATGCTTGCTTTTTATGAAATAAAACATAAGAGACTAGTTTCAGTTGAAGTGCCGAATCAATAAGACGTACTGGATATATACTAAATTCGTGTCGTGGTTATCTTGCAGTTTCGCAGTCACTGTTGTCACCAAAAGCTTGATTGTTCCCATTTTCAAGTCCTCATTTCGGTGCACAACTTTCCCGTGTATGATTTGATGATCAGTTTTGATTAATACTCCAAGCAAACCTACGATATTAGTATCTTTGAAAAACATCAAAAACCTCATCGGAATTTTTCGGCAATTATTTTTACAAGTCTGGAGGGTTTTATCAACATCGACATTCATTTCCTTTTGACGCTGTCCTCTTCTATGATTGCGGTTTTTTTTTCATGTATACCAAGCTCTCAATCCAACGAACCTCAGCAGATTCTAATCTTACGGTCTCTGCTTCATGCATAAGTTTTCATTCGAAATTCAAACTTAGTTTCAAACTGTTTACAGATATAGATGTCGTTATTCAATCGGTTATTTCGAAGCAAGAAGACAAATAAGGAGAATTTGCAGCCCAGTGACTTGGTTAGTCTTCATCTCTTTTATCTGCTTCAATCTCAATCTGAATTACTTCTTAACTGAAGGACCGTGAAGAGGCTTATCGGCGCTCACTGCGCATGTCTTCATCAAGGAGCGCCGGCTTCAAAGGCGATCGGGCTCGTTTTCACGAAGACATACCGGCGACCGCACCCTATCACACTGTGACCGCTCCTCGTCTACACAAGGGACCAATGAGTTGTCCGGGAGGGTAAGATTCCAAATGATTTGTATAAGAAGTAGTAAACGAATTCATCTGATATTGCTATTTCTTTAATTTTTTCAATAACTAAATTTTTCTGAACTTTATCTAAAAAAAGGCTCACATCTGAAACTTTACATGACTTTGTTAACTTTTCTAATATCTGTCCTCAGGCATACTTCTTTGAAATTCTATGCGAACGTTGCACATAATTATGCGCAGAAGGTAACTTGATGATTTCTAGATATAAAGAGAGCTACCGAAATGACGCAATGGAGCGGTCTTTTGAGACCGAAATCCGATCATCTCGGGATCGGCGAGAACGCGAACGACTCGATTGTTCTGACCGAAAATACAGAAATAAGAGGTAATTACCGTCTTTTCTCTAGTTCTTCTCGATTTGCTTGAAAGCTATACCATGTGTTCAGTTTCTATAATCTTGCAGAACCACATGGGATACTTCTGAATATGGAAGCGGTGATCCATCTCCTCTCGGAAACTATCCAAGAAACTCTCATTTCAATGAGGAATTGGAGGAGTCTGATGATCAAGAATGGAATATGCACGACAAATTGATGGTGTGTCTTATACTTTTGTTCTTGGCAGTTTTTTCTTTGAATTCAAATCTTCTGATTATAATCGTTGTCCATTTTATGCGTATTTTTGCATCTTGTGTAATATAATGTTATGTTACAGCAGCTAGACAACAACTGTCGAAGGTTCATGCGGAAGTACAAGCATGCAGAAGAACGACATATGTATTACAAGGCAGAATGGAAGAAAATATACAAAGCCAAAGAAGAATCGGAAAATGTACTCTACAGATCTTGTGTATTGCTCCGCATGTAACTAATTTGCTCACTTAAGGTCTTTCTTCGACAAATTGAGCAACTTACAAAGCAACATGACAGGGATGTCGAAAAGATTCGAAAGCTAGAAGCGGTAAGTTCGATCATTCCTAAAGTGCTCTCTTTCCACTTATAGATTAGTTTTGCTGGAACGATTCTTAGTATATTATTCACATCATATTCATTTAGATTTGCACTTTTAGGAACTAGCTCATTATCGATATGGGCACCTATCAGGAACCAGTGCTTATCCATTTTCCATGCCCTTGTCCACCCATATACAAAATAGAAGCTCGATGATGCCAACACTTCCACCTCTACCAAGTAGCACTGCGACACCTTCGACCAGCGCAGTTGAATCTATCACAGGAGCAGGTGTGTTCAACATAAGACCTTATTTGTTGATAAATCAGTTATCTTAATGCTGTTGATTTTTCTCGCTATATGAGATTATTGTAGGTGAGGCTCTAACAGAGCAGTGCGACCTCTCATTGCTTCGGCCAATTCATTTTGACTCTTCGTTTGCTGCACGGCCCATGACAGATGATGTAGACGAGACGAAGAATTTCCGTGCACTTGTTGTAGATGATAATGAGAGTTTCCTATCTGGTGTAGAAGCCCCACGTGAAGCTCAAAACGAAAAAGCCGCTAATCGATCAGCTCAGGAGGTCTGCATACTTCGTTTACAAAGCTACCCTATTAAGTCTGTCTTATGTTTCTCCTCTTCCAGGATTTGACTTTGGATGATGGCTATGGTACAACCGCTGATAATATCGCCCTCAAAACAACAAACGGTAGTGATTCTAAGAAGCATGGAAGTGAGGGAGAATCTCGAGATAGTTCATCTCAACAAAGTTGACGGGTTTCACCTACTCACGAGTCTATTTTCCATATCCTTCACAACTCATGTTCCTGTTGAAATTATTCTAATGTTCGAAAGCTATCAGACATTCGGTCTGCTAGTTGCATTGTACTTCTTTGCATTCTTCCTCCACAAGATACATTTCTACGTTTGTTTATGACTATTTACTCTATGAGTTCTGTATTTCTTATTGTTGTGATAAGTTTTAATTATTGAACCTCACCATTGATGTAGATAATAAATTGTCTTATATGGGTACAAAAACCAATTGAAAAATAGTTCATTCTTCATTAATCGTGAAACAAAGTTCAAGGAAAATTGCTCACCGCATCAATCACGAAGGGAATGCATAGAATCGTGGGTATGACAGTGGGTCAAGTTCACTAACCCAGTTATTCGATATATTTTCCATGAAAATATTTTTAGCTAATTTATCTGGTACTTGTGCTTATCATCTGAATCACTGCCAGAAAAGGTCTTTGCTGCTTGACACTATTTCTGCACTCTTAACCTGTGGAAGACGAATATGTTCAAAGAAATATTGGAAAAGATAAGGTTTTTGTCTGATTTCGGCTATCTAAAATAGAGTAAACTATACCTGTCGGAGACTTACGATGTTGCTGTTGTTGCTATAATTGTGATCTTCCACGAGGAAGAGAAGAATAGCGTGAAATCTATAAGATCCTATAATTGACAAGCTTTTATTGCAGCAAATCTATTCTTTACAATGTGAGCAATTTACATGCAAAACTAACTCGGAAATGAGAAGGAGGTTTGGAAAAACCGAGGAATGAAATTTCGCATGCAAAGTAATATGAAGGTAACAAACTGGAAAACTACGGTGACTACTCTTGATTAGCTCGGTTTCTGTTATGAAACATTTCAATAACGAAAGTTATACGAGCGAGAATCAAGCACATGCCAACGAGAACAACCAAGCTCGTGCATCAAAGCTCATTGGTGACAAAGAAGAACAATACAGAAAAGAAGTTTACATTGATTTGGCCTGCTTTTTACTGAGGTAGTAGTCATCGATAGTATTTTGACGTTTTCGACCGTTGCGATCGACGGATGTATCAAATTGACGATAAGGAGGAATGAAAGAATTTCCATCAGTGGAATCAGTAAGGCATCCATACCCGCGTTCATCCAGGGGCATAGAGGACAGCTGGGGAAAATCAGTGCTTCCCGTACTCACTTGACTGACGTTGCTAATGGATGCTGAGAAAAGAACATTTGAGAACAGCGCCAATGGAAAACACCGAAACAAAAGGCATTTTCCGCTTTTACGTGCACGAGGTCACCAAATGTCGGTTTCGGAAATTCTTGATTCAATAAAAATCTTGAGAAAACACACTAGTTATTAGAAAAAAGTTCCCAGTAGTAGTAAATTCTAGACATATTTCCAGCAAATAAAAATTGTCAAAAAGGAGTATGATGTGGCCGAAAGTTGATATAGAACACTTCAAAATGAAGTACGCATTTGTTTCCAGGTACTTCCATTCTACTTATCGCTCGTCACTCAAGCCAACGCTAGGTCTATAGTAGCTCACCGCGCGACACACTCCCGCCAGATATTCCGCCACTGCACGCGGTTTTGCTGCCACTTGTTTGTGTCCTTTTTTAGCAGTATGTGGTCCTCGTACCCCGTTCGTAGATAAGGACCGAGCTAGAGGTGCAGAATTTGAATCACGGGTGCAACCGTGAGGAAACTCGTAAGCAAGATGGTTGCGGCAGCTCGCATAAAGAACGCATGCGACTAGATCCGCATTGCAGACGCACCGAGTCCGTATGGCGTCAAACAGTGACGGATGAGTTGAGCGATGTTTCCGCCCCCCCCCTCGACTTTGTCAGACTCTTTTCGGCAGCAAAATTACAAGCTTTCTAGCTCTGCGAACAATTCAGTCACTCTCAGAGTGCTATACTTTCCATAGCCTTTGCCTAACCTGAGAGATCCCAAATGACCATCCCCTGCCAGTGTTAATTCAAAAAGTAGGGCACTTACACAAAGACCTCATCTTCATCTGTGTAACTAACTTTATCTGATCTGCTCTGTCTCTCGGCTCACTAGGGCCATTGCACTGTGTTCATGAAGTGAACGAAGATTGCTTAGAGATCTGTATCGAATAATAAGGGTTTGAGAATCCAGCGCAGCGAAGTGAGAGCTGGTAGGATGCCGGGCAATTTCCAGATGCTGCGGTAATCAAAAGGCTCCACGCAAGGGGCAAGCAAACCTGCGAGGTAAGTTATTCACATAGACCGATTTTTATAGAATATACAAATTGGACGATATTAACCGCCTTCTTCTATCACACCAGACTGCAAGATTCACTCGAGGTGTAACATGCTCATAGTTCTCAAAATAAATACATTTACTATCAAACTCTCGAAATGCTAGATGACAACGCATAGCAGAAAGTGCCTTTCGTTTTTTGGGACTGTGCAGAACAAATTCACATGTGCAATAAGACCAAAGCCGTTAGCATTATGACACCGCTGCAGCCAAGCATGCTGTCAAACTAGCGAATTCCAGTGTAATAGGATAACCGCCATAAGCAGCTAAATAAAATTTTGGCAGAAACTGCGGAGACACAACATTTTTCTACAGTGTGTGCACAAAAAATTCCGTGCTCGGGTAAACACAATAGCAAAAACACAAAATGTAAAACGTTACGAAATTCTGCCAGAATTTGATATAGACTTGCTCATTTTGCATGAAGAAAAGAATGAACTTACTGGAAGGTACAGCTCTTCCAATGGCCCCAAACTGCCCCTCCTTCAGTGGTTCTCCATGAAACGACGTGTCAATTACACAAGACTGATCCAGCGAGCGAAGAGCAGGAATCTGAGAATTGTCTATCCGCAGAGGAGCCTAAGTACCGCCCGAATGCAGCCCATGCATGTAAATTTTATAATCAAACTCACGGCTCGACCTGGCGGAACGATTCCAGCTCCGATACCAAGCGATCCAAGCACGTCCAAATACCCTGCTGCTGCTGCCTGTTGTTGCGCTTGCGCCTTGAACAAATTTGCGGAGAAAGCACCTGCAAAATCAATACAAATATCGAGTGAAAGTGTCTTATGTCAAAAGTTACCATTATTATAAAGCATCTGTGAAGTTATACTGTGAAGTCGTGAATCAAACAAACCCGGAGCTGAGATCGGCATCATCGTGGCAGAGGCAGTCGAAGCAAGGTGTGGAGCTGCTGCCGCGGCGTTGAAAGCTGATTGGTATGGTGATGCGTAAACCAGTTGCAATGGAACTGATTGGAATCCTAATGGATATGTCGGTAAAGTTCCCGCCACAAGCGCTGGCTGTTGAAGAGGTAGTTGGCCGGGGAGGAGCATGGAGGATAGTGATCCATCTCTTGCAGCAAGTGGATTGACCATTTCTGAAAACCTGATACCTCATGAAAATTACATCCCGTTTCAGAGACTGAATAATATAAACTTCTACTTTTCTTTTTTCCAAGCCAAATACAGAGGCTTTCAATCTGAGTGTCACAGTCGACCTGGTTCAGGTCCTCGCGAGCAGCCTCGTTTGCTTCTTCCACGTGGATACCGCATCTGCTACCGCGAAGGCCTAGCTGAAGCGGCATTGTATCACTTGAGAGACTCAAGCGAGGCGGCTCGCGAGGATCTGAACAAGGTCGACCGTGACACTCAGACTGAAAGCCCCTGTATAAGCACAATAACTGAGGGAAATCAAAGGTTTATGATCGACCTCAAGTGGCGGCAAAGTTCCGGCGTGACGCTAGAACTGCGCCAGAACCCTCGAGTCAACTTGTTCGGGAAAGCTGGCATGAAGCGTCATTGATCAATGTTTCCAACATACAGAAAAAATCATAAACGGAACAAAATATGATTTATTGAGAAGAAAGCTAGAAAAAATCTTTTTATTTCTTGTTAGGAGGATGTACCATTCGAATTGTTGGTTTCCGCGCTATGGCATACGTCTGCTTCAAAGATAGGATGTGAATTAGCAACAAGTAAAAAGTCCAGAAAAACGGGGGGGGGGGGGCAGAGAAAATATACTTTCTGACCCGTTCAGTCAAGTTACCGGCACAATCAGCATCATGTAGCGACTCTGGCGGCACCTGAGATCGACTATAAACCAAGTCAGGGAAGAAAGTGGCAGGTAATCCTATCGTGGTTTTTCGGCTCCTCTCCTCACTCTCTTTCTCCTTCTTACCCAGAAGTTTGTGATTCGTAATTAGATGCAATCCGTAATGGTATTTGATGGTGTTAACCTTATAACAATCTTTAGCAATGCAAAAGTGTGTATCTACCCTACTATGGATGTGACCTGAGAACACTCTATCAATCAATTCGTTCAAAATCGTAGAGGTTCTTAAAGTGTAGCAAAAATGGTTAATTCGTGCTCAACTTGACGACCTCACTTACGTTGGAGTCCTAATTGATTTTGTGCGGCCAAGACGGCTGCGAGTTGTTCCGAATTGAGATATGGTGTGACCTGAGGCGACAGCAAACCCGGCTTCAGCATTGCAACATTCGAAGAGATTGGGAGGTTACGCGTAACCGTTGGAGGTAAGAAGATGCCAGGCAAAAGTGCTTGTTGTGCATTGCGATTTTGCGAAGAAGGTCGACGCATAGCAGTAGCCTTTTTCACCTGTGAAAGCAGAATAAAGATTTTGAAACCGATGTCAATTTATGTAGTCAGAGATGTAAACAGAAAACAACAGTTAGTACCTCGATGACGCGGCCTTGTATAACAGTTCCATGGAGAGCAGCACGTGCTTTTTCACTGGCTTCTTTGCTGTCGAGTGTCACAAATCCAAATCCTTTCGATCCCCTTTCATTCATTACCACTTCAGCATTTGATACTTTGCCAAATCTGGAAAACAACATATCAGATGATCCCCAAAATGTGTTTACTCTGTACACACAGTTTTTACAGGAGAGGAGGGGGAGGGGAAGCAAATACTTTGTAAACTTTGTTTATTCTCAGTTGTTGCAGCAAACTTAGAATCAACTAAAAAGGCTGTTGCGGAACAGTACATCATCTCAAATGCGCTCGTACTTTTTCTGTACTGCCGCATCCTCATAAGTTCTAATTTTCCAGGTTGCTTGAAATGTTCGTCAAAATCTGGATAAATACAACGAAAAGCCAGATGTAGACAACTGTTCCGAGTCCACTCATGACTTCAGTAGGAAAATGATAAGAACTTACGGAGAAAACATTTGAATGAGGTCGACATCTCGATAGCTGAAGGGGATATTGCTGACATAGATCCTAAAGAAAAGATCATTAATACTGTGGCAATAGCTCCCATACTATGAGATAAAATTGAGTTCATCCATAACACTATGTAGTGGAAAGCATCCGCAGCGCGCCTAGGGCATGCGCCATACTTGATCCAGTTGATCCACTTCATACACTTCACTATTGGTCAAATCAGTGAATTGACCAATAGCAAAGCGGATGTCCACTTGATCCACTTGATCTGCTTCTTCTCTGCGTCTAAGATCTGCTGCTGCATGGCTGACATATTAGCAACATGCAACAACATGTCAGCAACAATGTATTGCTGTTAGCTTTGAGGCCAACATGTTGTTGCATAGCGTAAAAGACGTATCGGCACTCCCTGCCCTGCGTATCTGACCGGCCGCATCGCTAACAGTTAGCAACAAACAACAACATGTTGACCTCGAAGCTATCGTCCCCTCCACACCTGCTGCTATCCTTGGTCTGAATCTCAGACCTGCCACGTGTGGCTAACATGTTTGCAACATGCCACGACATGTTGGCAGAGCATTTTGGCCACGTCAACATGTTGCTGCATGCTCAAACATGTTGTGCCATGTTCCCAAGGTAGGTGCCAGAGTAAGCGAATATTTTGTTCAGGTTGGGGTCCCGCGCGGAACTGGCGTTACTAATTATTGTGGCACAACGCCAAGTTGGCATTATGCCACATGATTAGTGATGCCAGTTCTGCGCGGGACCCCAACTTGAACAAAATATTCGCTTACTCTGGCACCTACCCAACATGTTAGCCACACGTGGGTGGTTTGAGACGCAGACCAAGGGTAGCAGCAATTGTGGAGGGGACGATGACAGAGGGCCCGGCACGAGTCGGTTTCTAGGCTTTCTGAAAACGAAGTCTCCCCTGACTTTCGGAAGTTTTACGAAGTCCCCTTTGACCTATTTGCTTAGGAGGGATGAAAACAAAAAAGATTTACTAGTCTGAAAGAAAAGATAAGAGAGAAAATCCAAATTGGAGCTGAATACTACGCATGCACAAGACTTTGGCATTACAGCGCGATATTCGAGAAAGCGAGAAGAAATGGAAGCAAAAAACAAAGGAAAGGCAATGATATGAAAATGTCTTCATGCTCAGGGATAGATTTTTGACCGGGGAATCCATCCATGCTAAAAAGATCCGAAACTTATGTGAAGTGACGAAAATATATGCTCCAGACGATCTCAGACTGTCTGGTGGCCGTCTAGAGACGATCTAATTTTGGAAAAGGTATTACTTCACATAAGTTTCTAAATCTTTTTACATAATACTTTCGCAAATAATTTTCTATACATACAGTTCAATTTTGGTGTCATATGCTTCTGTGTGCGCTGTAAACAAGCAATTTGTGTATTTAAGCCTTGCTTTCAAAACGCGCGCACTTTCCGCCATGCACGATAGGGCATGTCAATCGTGTGATAACCTGTCCAAAAAGCTTGTGTTCGCCAATGGCGCTTATACTTGGTGCTCGGTTCCGATTCGTCAAAAACGATATCCCCTTTGCTGCTCGCTTCAAAAAGAAGTCCAGCCTGCTTCCAGACGATTTCTGTGGGCCCTGGATAACAGCCATCACTTTCTTGCTAAGAGTGACGCGCACCAAACAATCCCGCGCGGCTGAAGGCCTAAACCCGGACCCGCTGTGGCTGCTCCCTGTGGATTTTTTAGTGAGCTTTTCCTCCTCAAAGTAATGCTTTTTGAACTTTTCATGCTTTCAGATCCGCCAGCGTATCGTCGATTCCATTCCACTGTTACCCCTACTCTGCGTCGCTGACTGCGGCACGCATGGAACAGGGTGGAGGACATTAGGGAAAGGCCATAGGTTGCCGACAACGGTTGCCGAAGTCGCTAGGTTGCCGGCGTTGCGGAGGTTGAGTTGCTGAGGTTGCCAAGGTTGCCGGTCGTTAGGACCACATGAGCTCTCTAAGCTGTCTCGGGGGGGGGGGGGGACTTTTCATACGATCGAGGATTTCGCACCTAGCCTTCGCACCTACCTCACACCTACATCGCACCTCTCCATCCACGTAATGAGTAAGATTTTACACTATGCCTAGGTGGGGGGGGGGAGCGGGACTTTTCATACGAACGCTCCCCGATCACTTTGACCTTCTGGCGTATGCTAGAAGGTAATTATTTTCGCAAACAACTGGCACAAGTGTGGTAATGAATAGTTTGCTTTATCGAGTCGCATGCCCTCCAATGGGTGTAGATATGTCAAGAGGCGCGATTCCTATTGCCAGATGGGCAGCATATCGCACATATTTAGTGTTTTGAAGTTCTAGAATCACTTGAAATTTCGAAAGAAATTTATTAGGGAATTTAGGAATTGCTCAATCTCATCATCTTGAACTGCAAAAGAGACCGAATTATTTCGACTTGAATACTAAAAAATTCGTAAGTGGAACAATCATAGCGTTATTTTTCACAGCAAAACACTTTTTGAATCCATACAGTATTCAAGTTTTTCAAATTTATCCAAATTCGCGGTACTGCAAAAGCTAATCTAGATGTTTTTTTTGAAATGGAGCCAGCAGGCCCAAACCTAGCATGGTGCCAGTTTTTTACTGGATCTTTGCCAAAAGGTTATGTGGAGGCAATCGTATGAAAAGTCCCCCTCCCCCCCCCCCCCTCTCTCTACAGTATACTAGACACGGAGGTGCGAGACTTGGCACTTAGCCGTAGGCGTCCACACCTCGCACCTCGGAATTGCTCATCGTATGAAAAGTCACTCACCCAGCTGTCTCTGACCCCGGCAACCTCGGCAACCCCAGCAACCTCAGCAACCTCACAAGGGAATGGTCAGAAGTCGAAGTGGCCAAAACAAACAAGCTGTATACCATTCGATGCAGTATAAAACGCTGACTTCGAATCTGTCTTTCTTATCTGCTTCCCGCTTCTGTGGACGAAGCTACAAGCCATAAAGGCCATTATTTTGCTAAGAAATTACACGTGAAATTGAAAATTTAGCGATGCAAAGCCATGTTCGCCTTAATGCTGGGCCAAAACATGCAGCTAGCCTACTTCAAATTTTTGAAGAAAGAAGCTGAACTAAAAGTGCAACAGTGTGCTCAATTTCGCTGTTTTTATGTGTTTTCACAATAAAATCGCTTGTAGCTTCGTCCACAGAAGCGGGAAGCAGATAAGAAGGACAGATTCGAAATCAGCGTTTTATACTGCACCGAATGGTATACAGCTTGTTTGGTTTGGCCACTTCGACTTCTGACCATTCCCTTGCCAGCAATCTCGCAACCTGCAACCCCTGCAACCTCGGCAACGCCGGGGGTGGAGGACATTAGGTCACCGATAGACTCCACCCGGACAACCAGCAGGAGGCAGTAACGTGAAGGTGCGAGGTTTGTTGCAGATGTCCGCGCGGGATCGCCCCTTTTGGCGACCTAATGTCCTCTACAACGCCGGCAACCTTAGCAACCTCGGCAAACGTTGCCGACAACCTATGGCCGTTCCTCTAGGTCGCCTATAGGCTCCATCCTCGTGACAGCCAGCATGAGGCGTTTATGTTGAGGACTCGTAGTTTGTTGCAAACGTCCGCGCGGGACCTCCTTTCGGCGACCTATGTCCCCCTACCCTGGTTAGTATGTTACTGCAATAACATGTTTGTCTCAAGGATAATAGCCAAAGTTCCTGTTGCATGTCGCCCACAAGTCAGCCATTGCTCGTCGCAGGTCAGAGACCCAGAGCAAAGGTAGCAGCAATCGTAGAGTGGGTGATATCTAAAGGAGAACTTTAGCATTATGAGCAAACACTGACAAACCTGCAGTCATGATATGTTTCTTCTTTAATGCTATTCGATGATGGCTTCGTTGTGGCATCCTTTGCTTTCTTCCCGATATCGCTTCCTTGTGCGTCTTTGGCAGCTGCGCTGGCTGCATGGCTGGCTTCCGCCGTTGTTGCAGAACTACTAGATGCCACTGCTACTCCCTTTTCCGATGAACGTTCCATCACCCTTGTACTGAAATGAGGGACTTTACGGACCAAACGAAAATGACAAAAAGTTTTCGACATAATAGAATCGGGACTGGAATTTAACATTGAATTCTAATGCAGAATTACAAATGAGATGCATTGCTTGAATGCCAATGATGTTAATGTCTTCTGCTAATTCGCTTCGAAAGTGTACAAGTGAGAGTTACACTAGGGCTAACAAGGAAGCTGAGTCCTTTCAGCAAGAGGCTTAATTGGACTACCCAAGCAACTACAATGAAGTGCGAATGATGTCAGATTTATCCGGCTGCCTTCAAACGAAAGCGTGCTTATGCGCGACGAATTGCACAACGTAACTAGAAAGACCGCCCACATCCGCGCTATCTCACATCGCGCAAGGACCCCTTTGTTCCACCAAGATTGATAGAGCACTATATTGGTGCGTTCATACTAACCCCGAAGTTCGAGAACAGTTTCAGCACAGCGCTCATTCCAAGTGCTGTGTTGAAACTGTTCCCGAACTTTCAGATCAGTATGAAAGCAGCATATGTTGAAGGAAGGGGAAATATTGCGCGAATCTGCAACGGATTCGCGCCTCTTGCGTGCAGTGAGGTGTGCATTCGTCGCAGATGTCCATGCGGGACCTCCGCTTTTTGCAAGTTATCGTCTTCTATCCACTAGGACTGCACAGACTGTCTACCGCCGATAAAAGAAGGTGAGCATCAGTTCAGGACAACGTTGAAATTGTCGCTTTTCCACTACATTTTGGAGGAGACAGCTTAAAGTCGACTGCACGAAATCGCCCATATCGCTGTAAGCTGAACGCACGCGAGCGTGCCTGCAACGCGGCTACCGAGGTCGGGCGCATGACTCATGTGCGCGAATGCCAGAGAGTGGGGTGCCAAGAGACAAGGTAGCGGGCGTTCAGCCTGGGCGATTCCATGCGGTCAACTACATATACTCTTTGCTGAGAGAAGCAGCACTAAGAACGCCGCTTTCCACGCGAGCAGAATGTATCATCGGCAAAATGCTATCCCTGCTCCGCGTCTTTGTCTTGCGCACGCATGGCTGACATGTTGGTAACATGCAAAAACATGTAGCATCATCTGTGGCTATTAAAGGCACCGTCCACCCAAAATTTCGACCTCCATGTTTTTGCCGTTCCAGGGCCTTCTCATACCCCTGATTCCGAATATCAAGTTGAAAATCCGCGAAAACCACGAAAACCCCCGTTTTCAGAACCCGCAGAGCGATATCTTCGGCACGGTGATTGGTTGGGCGCGCATGAACTCAGACAATCGCTGGGGGCAGGCGGGCACCGGAAAAATAGATTGCTGATTTCTCGCACCCCGCTCGCGGATTTTTTGCAAAGCAATCAGGAGTTTTCGGAAGACCGCTTGCTGAGTCAGCGGATTTTTGAGAGACCGCCTGTTGAATTTTTTCTCGTTCTTATCTTTTGCAGATATATTGCTGAAACTCTGAGGAATCGAGAACTCAGCAAGCGGTCTTCCGAAAAGTCCTGATTGCTTTCCAAAAAATCCGCGAGCGGGGTGCAAGAGATCAGCAATCTATTTTTCCGGTGCCCGCCTGCCCCCGGCGATTGTCTGAGAATGGGCGGGACGAACGTCACGCCCACTCCGAAAGGGGAGGAGCCAGCGTCGCGAACGCGGCCTGAAGCGATTTCCGAAGCAACTTTCTCGGTTCGGAAGCAACTTCAGGCAGCGCGAGCTGGGCAATCATACAATTGGGGGCCCCGCATCTGCTAGGTATCATAATCTCACCAACCCCAACTTGGGTGGACGGTGCCTTTAAGGTTCAGACATGTTGTTGAATATGTTGTTGCGTGTTGCCATGTTAGCCACAGGTCAAAGATGCAGCGCGGGGGTGGCAGCAATCTTGGAGTGGGCGATACGTATGGACTTAGGGCTCCAAAGTTCTGTGGCATAGGGCCACAGGCGATAGCATTTAGGGCAGTATGAGTGCAGCCTGAATGTCGAGAAATGCGCTCTTGCTGCCAAAAAACTCGGTAGCAGCCGCGCGCCAGATGACTAGAGAGTTTGGGGGGGGGGGGGGCGTGGACGGTCCACCCAAATTCTCAAATTCATAATTCTGTTGTTGTGGGGCCTTCTCATGTGCTTGATGCAGTGAAATCGAGAATCTGCAAAATCCGCGACATTTTTCTTCCAAAAACCCGCTGGAGGCGTTCTCCAAACGGTGATTGGATGGCCGTACACGAATAGGCTGGCATTAATGAGGGGGGGGGGGCAGTGCCACCCAGACTCAGACGGTCGATGGGATACCTCCGGAGCAGAAGTGGCAGGGTCGCGGGCTTTCCCCAGCGGAGGATTGCCACTTCGCGCTCCGGAGCCCTGCCATTTCACGCATTTTTGTGCTCCGGGGCTCTCCCAAAGGTGGCGCACCTCCGGAGCAGAGATTTGCGCGTCGCGGAGAGGGGTCCCATTCATTCACCGTGACGTCACGGTGACGTCACAAACAGGGCGAATGGGACCCCTCTCCGCGACGCGCAAATCTCTGCTCCGGAGGTGCGCCACTTTTGGGAGAGCCCCGGAGCACAAAAACGCGTGAAATGGCAGGGCTCCGGAGCGCGAAGTGGCAGACTCGCGCCATATGCCCGCCGGAAGTATCCCTTCGACTGTCTGAGGAGTTCCTCGCACCTCCCTCTTCGTTATGTCGGGGCGATTTTCTCGCTTCCGACGCGATATTTTGCGCCGCAGCATGGGCATTGGCTTGATAGGGGGCCCTACTATCGCGTGCTACCAAAAGATCTAGACCTAACTTAGGTGGACGTTGCCTCTACAGGCAGTATCCGAAGATTTGTTAGCCTATCATAATCAAGTACTGAGACCTCGAATTAGAGCAACTGCGCAAACCCGACCTTCACAGATTGTATTTGAGGGAAATTGGCGTGTAATCTGACGCTTGAATCTTATGGAGAACTAGAGCAGGAAATGAGATTTTCCCAAGGTCAAAAGCCATTGGCGAAAATTTTTTGGATCAAGGTGTTGACAAATGGCGATTAGCGATTTCAGAAATAGGAATGCGCTAGCATAGTGTTTGATTTATATGTCATTGAATAAATACTGACAAAAGCAGAAGAAGTCCCAAGTACCTAGACTGAAAGTAAGCTTGTAATACGATACTTTACGAAGTCGCATACTGGAAACTACGCAAGCGCACGATCCCAGAGGAGTATGTTAGCGGATAAAAATGATCTACCATAAATCTTCGAGCCATCAGCAGGATGTTTCAAAGCAAATAAAGGAAGTGTGGAGAGGGATTGAGCTATTCGAACGAAACTGGATGATTCAGGCTATGCGCTCTTCTCTGCTCTTCAGCACAATCTTAGAATACCAAAAAACCTTGAAGAGAGAAGCCTCATGAGCATATGACGTTCTAGGGAAAAAAATTGAAGGTAAACAAGGTGCGAAGATAGGAGAGCCTATTGAAATTCCATAGCCATATCGAAATTCCATAGCCTCACACTAGTGGCCATCATTAAAACCTTGCTAGAATGGATCTTAAGTGGTGATAGCATGCAAAGTGGAGATCTACTTTAGAATTTGCGCTTTGTAATGAGCTACCTGGAGGTAGACGAAATATTCTCAGCCTTTCTTAGGTCCGACCTCAAGGAGAACGAAGGTCAGTAGAAGTCATTCACTTACGCGAATAATAAGTTCAGTGGTGAAGCAGTCTAATAAAAAAAACATAATAGAGATTTTGAATGTTGTCTTGAAAGATGGCTTGAGAAAAATTACGAGAGTGAAAAATATCTCAGGGTGATTTTATGTCAGAGAGTATTCAATACAGTAAACCTAATACAGACTTTCCCCTCATAATTCTTCACTAATTTCTGACCCAGTTCGTAGCTTCTCTTGAACCACCTATTAAGACAACATTTGTATATTACATCAAATTGTTTCCATTAGGAATGTGCTATATCCTTGTGTCAGCACTACAAGAAGAATAGCAGTAACAGTTGCTGAATTTTAGGTCCAAAAAGTCTACCTTCGTGAGAAATACTCCGAGACTTTGGTTAAAGTTGCTCTATTTGTATCTAAATAAGATAAAAATGCGGAGTGCAATGGTAGCGGCACATGATGCATAACAGAATTGGCAGAGTAGCTTCCATAGAATAAAGAGATGAGAAAAATATGACGAAAAAATGGACCAAACAGTTTCACGAAAGCTTTGATAAGCTGAGATAACCCTGGATTGAATCGACAAGCGAGATGGATGACGAGATAAGTGAAAAAGTGAATAGAAGTCATATTCATTCCAGTTACCTTTGAATGGGAGCACATTTCCTCCATAAGGCAAGCGGATATTCGAAAAAAAAGTTGTTTCAGCTAGTAGTGAGTGACATGAGTTCTTTGACTGATGGAAATTGTAGTCAGTGCAAGGAACATTGTGCAAGCTAATGCACAATTTTTATAAATGCAAATGAGATAACTTCACTGAATTAAAAGAGCAAGTTTCAATTAAAAAAAGCAAAAGCCCGCGAGCGATGAGGAAAAGTGAAATTCATTTTTAATTTTGGCGTTGAACTAACCGCTGCCAGTGAGTCACTCACATGATATTTTTGCTTATGCGTGCAAAGCAGAGATTCTCAAAACTCCTCATGTGTACTTTCTCAGCATTAATTGGAAATGGACAATAGATAATCTTTTTGTCCTCATTTCTTTCATGATTCTAGTTAATTGTTCGTACGCAATAGACCGTCATGACTGAAAAGAAAAGCTCTGCCTGCGTGGGAAAATCGATGATTCCAACTGAACAGAATGCAAAAATTGCGCTTATTATTGTGCAGGCTCTTCTTTCTGCCCTCTCTTTCTCTCCCCCTTGCCTGCAAGTACAAATTCTTCCCCAGCAAGATGACAAATTCGATGAAAACATCCAACAAGTATTCGTGAAAATTCATGTGTTTTTTGCAATACAAAAAATACAGAGGGGAATTTCTCACATTCGAAAAATTTTCGATCAAAATGGACTAAGAATTTCCCTTTTTATACTTCTGACTAAATCTGGGCTTGCTCGTATTCTGTCTTTCACAACGAGGTTTTGCTGAAATTCCTCGAAGGGCTAAGGGATGGGTGTGTTGTTGTAGTGAATAAATATCAAAAATTGATTCCATGACTACAATATCACTATTCGTGTTTCCTGCCTTTAGACGGAGTAAATGGATCTAGGCCTTCCTCAGAAGTCCCCAGTAAGCAGGGCCTGTAAATGATAATTTCAGTGTTAATCAAGCATTTAAAATTGAATGTGGCTAGCTTATGAATCGCAGAAAAGCCTCAGCTTTTCAAATATTATCGCAAATGTTGATCAAATCACACAACGCCAAATGCGTTTTGCGCAGATATTGATATGATAAGATAATGCCGTTATTCAAAATTCATAATTGTTCATAAATTGTTTCAAGGCTTTTGAAGCTCAGAGCCAATGATCTCAGCTATCTTCTTTATTGTATTTATTATACATTATTTTTTACGCAGTTGAAAATACTTGATGACTTGCATCATTGGCATACTCATTTGAGGTAACTTTTTTGACTGCCAATTCTAACAAGTCTTGACAAACTTTGTAAAATTGAGAGGAAGCCATTTGGAGTCACTTGGATTACGGCATCACTAGTATAATTTCAGGTTTAGGCGTTCATCTCTAAGCTCAAGGTGATTTCAAGAAAAGGAAAAAAGAGTATGAACGGATCCGAGGGCTGTTGTGCCTTCAACATGAATGAATTGATATCACTGACGTATTAACAGCTGGAACAGACTACTCAGAATTTGTCCCGAAACACTGAAAACTGGCGACCCATTTATAAGAGGGATTCCTTAGTTTTCTATCCCGCAAAAAAGAGGATAATGGTGAGCAAGCCTTTCAATCGAGCAATCACACAATTTCATCCAAATCGGAACGGAAAAGCGAGCGGGAAGATAGTGACAATTATGAGCAATTCAAAATGAGTACATAAACTTCAGAGGCAAAAGGTGAAGACGTACTCTTCATGCATATATCATCCAGGAATCGATGTTTATCGAATCCGCATTTCAAATTGGATTAGTTAGCGAAGTAGCGCCTAATTGTAGCGAATTATTGACATTTTCCATTGGCACAACCTTCTGGCCCGCTGCCAACTCATAAAAGAAACATGATTACCTTCAAGCTTACATCCCCTCGAAACAGAGAAGTTCCATGTACATTTATCAATCTTGCGCTGCAAAAAATGCGCTTTTAATAGCCGAGAAAACTCGAGAAAACTTCATGACCAGCTATTGAAGATTTTCACTTTCCGAACAATGGCTCGCTAATTTCAAGCACACACAAGCAAGACAAGATAATTGCTATGTATTGTAATAGCGCAATCATAATGAATGCATTAGCTCTGTAGAAAGCAGCACTGCCATTACTGAAGCAAAAGATCACAAGAGAAAAAGTAAGAATCTAGTTTCAGCATTGCAAAAGCTGCAGCGAGAAGTGTCGTTTTTCTTCATCACATTTCATGCGATAAAATCAAAGTTCACACTGAAAATAGTATTAGATAAAAATCCCTTTTCACTCACTAAAGCTGGGATTTGTACTTCCGAACCCTTCCATTTTCCATACATATACCAATGATGCAAATGAACTGAATTAGCAGTAATGCCATTTTTAACGCAGTCTGCAGACAAATCGAGGTGCTTGAACCTCTTATGGGATATTGAATGAGGGACCTCAATTGAGGCAGAGCTTGGCACGAGGTGGCTTTCCGAAAATGCAAAAATCCTCTTGACTTTTCCAAAATCTTACGAAGTCCCGTTTGACCCTAAACGGCCACAAAAACAATATCTCCTTTGCTTTTTGCCCCATTGTCCCAAAAACGATATTCAGCTTGCTTCAAAACCACCTGTCCGAGACTTGAATTAATTCGTGGCCAATAAACTGGAAATTAAACTTCAGTCCAGACAGTACCGAATACCGTACCCGAGGACGCTGATTGGTTCGCTCTGGAAAAGCGTGGAGACTAAAAATTAGACTCAAGAATTTTAGAAAAATAAGTCATACGCGCTGCTTGAGAAACGCTTTAATAAGACCTCTTAGTTAGCTCCCAAATAAAAAGTATATTCGCTTGGACGATCAAACTATGTAGCCTTTTAATGACATCACATTGAACTTCTACACAATTCACTTAACCGAAAAAGTAAAAACAATATTCAAAAAGAAAGGAAAATACATATACAAAAGGCAGCAAAGCGCAAATTTTTGGAGATCGCTTTCTAATGGGATAGCTTCAAATGCGTTCTTTAACCGAACAGAAAAGAAAAAATACGAAAGAACAACAAGCAAATGCTAGTGAAAGACTAAAAATCAATATGATGCATTAGAAATGTCGAAATTTATTCATTGTTGAAGAAGACTCATAGTCAGAAGCGTCAGCACCCAGGCACTGATTGCTGCACAAATGGCGTCATGAGCATTTGCGCGCGTGAAGAGCTAAAGTTTTTCGAGCTCTTCAAG
Organism: Cylicocyclus nassatus; assembly: GCA_958299035.1. Classification (NCBI taxonomy): domain Eukaryota; kingdom Metazoa; phylum Nematoda; class Chromadorea; order Rhabditida; family Strongylidae; genus Cylicocyclus; species Cylicocyclus nassatus. The sequence goes on from CATQJL010000316.1 coordinate 60,860,515, forward strand.
TGCGCATAAAATAGAGGAATCTCAAGAATGGGTTGCAACGAATGTAAATGTGTGATTCATGTAGGCTGTAAATCACAGAACCTAATGTGCTGAGATTGAACACTGCTTGATTTATGGTACTGAAAGGATGGCCTTACAGAGTTCTGAAGATTTCTTTTAGAATAGAAATTTTAAGAAAATGAAAGATAAGTACTCTGCGATAGCCGAAGACGCTGAGTCTCTGGCTAGGGGAATCGTTGCGCAAATTATTCTGATGTGCACGCACGAAATTGAAAATGGCATGCGCTAGTGTCAAATGGGGCAATTACGATTCAGGACAGCTTCACGAAAAATATGTTTTGCAGCAGTGGATGCAACCCATAAACGATGTTTCAGTTGCGAGAATTCAATTTCGAAAACAACAAACGCATTACACGTGAATTTCTTGAAAAATTGAATTTAAATCTTGTAATATTTAAAAATGCAGTTCAGTATTAAATATTTATATGTTACTCATTTCCACTTAACATAGTCATTTCTCTTTACCTCTTCGGCTTGTACAATATACTAAGTTGCTCCATAAGTGTTACAGAATTTTTGAGAGGTCCTGATTCTGGTCTCGGCGAAATTATTCAATTCAAAAGATTGGAGAGAGAAGATCATGCGCTTTCTAGCAATTGCTTGATGCGAAAATCTATTACCTATAAGAAATCTTTGAAAAACTGAATTTAGATCGTGATATTTGTTGGCGTAGATATACGCTAATTATGAAAGTTGTTCAAATCTCACTTCTGAGTTTTCCTTTTATGAAATGCGAGAAGGTCCGAAAAAACCTAATTTCACTTCTACATGTACTTTAACAGCCCATTTTTTTGGTTACGAAGAATTTGTGGTTATTCACGTTAAGTCGTTATGTTATTATATTCACTAATAGTTAAGATTTTCGACTTTTTCGACTCAAAATTTTGATTTTGTGCTAAACAAATTTCTAATATGCATATGAAATAGCGCACTTTATGTATGCTACAAAAAAACTTGAAACTCACATAAGTTCCTAACATTTTTTGGTGCAAGACTCATGGACCAACCTAAGATTATGTTAAAACTAGCTGGCTTACCCGGCTCCGCCGTATGTTCCAATTAGAAAATTCCATTTCTTAACCGATCCGGACCAAACTTGACACACATACACTTCGGGCCCCGGCGGGTGTCACAGTCCACTTTTCGTTATCGATCGATGCCGATTTTATCGATTTTTTGCAAAATTTGAGCTGCGGGGCTGGGAGTTGGCAGGGGGGTGTAATCGAGCATGCTGATCACCCCCACGGGGGTGATCAGCATGCTCGATTACCCCACTGTGCCAAATCCCAGCCCCGTAGCTCAAACTTTGCAAAAAAATCGATAAAATCGATAAAAGTAATGCACGATTTTAAAAACTAATATTGTATTCGGAATCCCCATGCTCACTTACCCCCCTGTGCCAACTCCCAGCCCCGTAGCTCAAATTTTGCAAAAAATCGATAAAATCGATATCGATCGATACAAAAAGTAGCCTATGACACCCGCCGGGGCCCGAAGTGTATGTGTGCCAAGTTTGGTCCCGATCGGTGCAGAAATGGAATTTTCTATTCGGAACATACGTACACACAGACAGACAGACAGGCATACAGACAGACAGACAGACAGACAAACAGACATTCAGCTTTATATATAAGACTAGATGGCAAACCCGGCTCCGCCCGGGGCCAAACTTTGCACACATACACTTCGGGGCAGGGAGCGTGTCATAGTCCACTTTTCGTTATCGATCGATGTCGATTTCACCAATTTTTTGCAAATTTTGAGCTACGGGGCTGGGAGTTGGCAGGGGGGTGTAATCGAGCATGCTGATCACCCCCACGGGGGATGATCAGCATGTTCGATTACCCCCCTGTGCAAAATCCCAGCCCCCTAGCTCAAATTTTGCAAAAAATCGATAAAATCGATATCGATCGATAACGAAAAGTAGCCTATGACACGCTCCCTGCCCCGAAGTATATGTGTGCCAAGTTTGGTCCCGATCGGTTCAGAAATAAAAATTTCTATTCCGCACATACGTACAGACATACATACAGACAGACATACATACATACAGACAGACATTCAGCTTTATATATAAGATATGGAATCCAAAAAATCCCAACAGCTTTAGTAAAGCAAAGAGACAGAATTTCGAGCAGAATGAAAAAGACTTTGAATGCAGGGTTAGGTAGAGGGTAGTGAAAAGGTGAGCTCACATATTGCCTACTTTAAATTCATACTACATCCGAGCTTTGCTCGGGTAGACAAGCCAGGAATATAGCCAATAAAATTTGAACATATGTCCCTCCTTGCCAATAAGAAGGGCTTTGCAACTCATGCAGATGGTCGTTTTACAGGTGGGGAGAAGTAAACAGAACCCAGAACCTCAGTTGACAATTTGAGATTCTGGTTTTGTTTGCTGCCTCGTTTCATCTTCAATGGTTTTAGCTCCAGCTGTGATTCAAAGACAAAGCGGTTTGGGCTTTTTGCTGGTATGTCCAACTGGTGTGAGAGCTTTCATCGATGTTCTCGAAATAGAGTTGCAAATGGAGGAAAGCGTTTGGAAAAATTACCAGAAATATTCAAATCTGGTTCCTGCGAACGGAATGAAGTAAATTCTATAGCTTAGATGATTTGACGATTGTTATATATAGAGCTCTTGCGGTGGTGACAACATTTGCGCGTAAGAAACGGCCTTAAGACGCACATTTCAGACTTAGCGCGCCATGGCCATTATTTACGCGCAAATGTTGTCTGAACCGCAAGTACGGTTCAACGTCAAGTTCATTAAACTCTGCGTGACTTTGAAGATCTTGACATAGTGCACCTGCAGTGATGACAACACTTTCGCGTGAAAAGTTGCCATAAATAGCTGCACTTCTCTTCTGCGCGTCAAAACATGGTTTATGCGCAAATCTGTCGAAGGCGCGAGAACACCTCAACTTCAAATGTACTAAAGAACAACTCATAATAATCACCACAGACTGCAGAATATACTAAAACAAAAAACACGAAAAGATATGGAGTTTCAACTTTTTCTACTAGCTAGTTCAGAAGATCACTAAACGAAACCATGGAAGAGCAAAGAAGCAACCGAAAACGAGCCATCCAACTCTAATTTGAATGCGCTCCGCTTTCCACTGACTTTGCTCTGCATCAGCCCCACACAAACTGATAAAAAACGCTGGCTGAATAGTCAATCAGCACTAACGGGGCAAAACACTGTTTCCGCACACAGTAAATAAGATGATGACTGGGATTCCAATCCCGCAATTACTTGCTCGTTGAACGAACGGCTAGCGATAAATTGTGCTATTGTGAAAACTATAAAAAGTGAACTGCTTAGTAGGGAATTCTCCTAGAATTCCTAATGAATTCGCACTGAAAGCATGGTAACATTCTGCAGCCGCATTAGTTCCTGGTTAGAGTTAGGTTTCCCACAGCAAGTCAGAAATTTCGTTCCCAGAGATTTCAAGGATCGCGAGGAGGCCCTAATCTAATTTAGGACGACTAATGTTGGTCGATAATCTGGCCTTGAGCCCTTCGTTAAGAGCATCTTGCAGCTTTAAGAGCTCACACTGATGTCGACAGCACGTCCGCTGACTGCTAATGACACTCGAATTCTTTGACATCTTTCAGTTTTCAGCCGAATGAAGGCAAATTAGAGGCGAAGAGGACAGAAAAGACAGAAAATGAAATTAACTTTATCGAGAAAATTCAGGCTGCAGCTTCAGACGTGCTGTTGTCCAATTTCAGGGAAAGAACACAGAGAACGAAGGAAAAGAAGAAGATATAAGAGACCAGGATCTAGAGATTGTGTTTCTCAATTAAGTGAAGCGCAGATGTGCATGGGAGGGGGGGGGGGGCTGAGGTGCTACCCTATTTCTATTGAATTTTCGGATATCCAATACGCATGACCTACTCTATAACTATCGTACTATGCATGAATGGAGTAATGCGCAAATCAAATTATCGGGTGCACAAAGGTTCCGCACCATCCAAAGAATAAAAATGAGGAGAATCCGAGCTTCTTCGAGGGATTCTTCGAACAGAAGCATAGGAACAGCCAATTAATGAAAAACAAATTATTGAAGATTTAGTGAGGGGCTTTGAAAGAAAGTTTGCAAAAATGGGTAAACTCAAAACGTGAACTCACGTAGTAGATCTCTCTTCTTACAGTGAACTAATTTTTAGAACTTATTATTTACCGGTGATGTCGGCGCACGGATATACTTCAACATTGGTATTTTATTTGGTCATGAAAAAGTCTTCTAAAGTTCAATTGAATACCACTTATTATCGAACCCTTTTACACCGAAAATCAATATGCTTTCCAAAATAAATTCATAAATTTTCAGTTTTCATATAAGGAAGTGGCATTGATCACTACCGTAAAATCACAGCATCAGATGACTTATTATTGTAGTATTTTTTTATTTCCTCAAGCGCGAGATGCACAAACTATAAGAAAAAAGTAACTGCATGCATTGAACCAAATTTGGCGCCAACCTTCACTTTGGTGCAAATTACAACTTCTTCACTTTTTCTCTCATCTTATTGCAAATCTTGGTCGTAAAGCTCGCACACAAAGCCTAAACATCTTCGTATAGTCTATAACTGCTTTGCAACAAATAGCACTTTTTTCCCGCCCTTTAGAATCTGCACCTAATGAGAAGTTTCATCTGAGCGGTGTCATTTGCTTTGCAAATGCAGTACGACATTTGCAAAGTTCTGCTTGCAAATTTTCTTTCCATGGGATCAAGTTGTATGATTGTATTTCAGATACAAAATGGCCATGATGAGACAGAAAGCTGGGAACAAACTGAAAAACATCAACTGATACATGTGGTGTCCAGCTGGTGGCTGTGGCATCTCCAGGCTGAAAAAGCGGAAGTGATCGAGTAAGTTGAAGTTTCATGGCAAATAACAATCTTGCTTGCCAGCTGGCGGATCAATTTACTTCCACGTTTCATCTACCCCAGCCATAAAAAATTTCATTTCTTGACCTTCAACTCGTTCCGGTTCTTGAACATGGTTTATTGGTTTGAAGTGGTCATAAGAATCAAAGTCCGATGTGTATTTTTGAAATCAGGATTTGATATACAGCTAATTCCATAGCCAGGAGCACCTTTAGATGATCGGGAAACCCCGCAAGACCCGCATTTACCGACAACAACAATTTGTGCTCAGCGGAAATCACAGGGATAATAGACGTACTTGATTTATTCATCCATTTGTCTTTGCGAGCACTTAGAGGCGCTGAGATCTACATATTTTAATATATAAAGAATCGTAAGCGCAATTCGAAAATGTGCACATAGCGGGAAACAGCGGTGCGTCCCGAAGCGCGCGAATGCAATCTAGCACCTTTATTTACTGGTCCACTAGTAAGGGTATAAAGTGACTGAGCGACGGGGAAATTTTTTTGGAGGGGAGGGAAAAGGGGGGAAGAAACAACGTAGCAGCTTTTGAGTAGATTTTTGGGAGATTTCCAAAATCCTTAAAAGCTTGACCTGAAAACCGTAAAGTGGGCCTGAAGTGCGCCAAGATATTGCACCGAGCGGACTCAATTCCTACAAAAATATATAAGGATACAATGAGTATTTACAAAACAAAAACAAGGCTTGCACGATTTTACGACTCAAGCAAACCCCTTCTGAGAATGTCACTATCACGCTGGCCCTCTGAGTCTGTCACTGAAGGTTCTGATCTATCACTGATTATCTTAGGTGGTCCCGAAAGTTCCATCGTTTAATTTTTAAAAGTTTGTAACTTTTTGCTATCTAGACGGATTTGCTTCCTTAAATTTCATTGCGAGAAAGTCTTCTGTACCTTCTCCTAGTTATAAACCCATTGCGGAGATAGAAATGGAAAAAGAAGACTGTTCAGGGTTTATTATTTTGAGTTAGGTCGCCAAAAAACTGGAATGCTGCAGAGAAATCGGAAATCGTCGGTTTTACTATTTACTCTTTGCAACAGAAAAAGCTTGTGCTGTTTGTCGTTTCTGGGATTTCATGAAATTCGAATTCACAACAGAAAATGCCAGAATTGATTAATTTTTCACTTCTCTAAAAATCGTAACTTTTCACGGAGATGTCCAAACAGCATAAACTTTTTTCAGTAAGACTAGTTCATGAAATTTATTTACTGACAATTTCCAAATTTTCCCGCAACATTCCAGATTTTTGGGAATCCTTCTATATAAAGCTGAATGTCTGTTTGTCTGTATGTCTGTCTGTATGTCTGTCTGTCTGTATGTCTGTGTGTACGTATGTTCCGAATAGAAAATTCCATTTCTGAACCGATCCGGACCAAACTTGGCACACATACACTACGGGCCCCGGCGGGTGTCATAGGCTACTTTTCGTCATCGATCGATATCGATTTTATCGATTTTATCGATTTTTTTGCAAAGTTTGAGCTACGGGGCTGGGAGTTGGCACAGGGGGGTAATCGAGCATGGGGATTCCGAATACAATATTGGTTTTCAGGATTATCGATTACTTTTATCGATTTTATCGATTTTTTTGCAAAGTTTGAGCTACGGGGCTGGGAGTTCGCACAGGGGGGTAATCGAGCATGGGGATTCCGAATACAATATTGGTTTTCAGGATTATCGATTACTTTTATCGATTTTATCGATTTTTTTGCAAAGTTTGAGCTAGGGGGCTGGGAGTTGGCACAGGGGGTAATCCAGCATGCTGATCATCCCCAAGGGGGGTGATCAGCATGCTCGAACACCCCTGTGCCAAATTCCAGCCCCCTAGCTCAAATTTTCAAAAAATCGATAAAATCGATAAAAGTAATGGACGATCTTGAAAACTAATATTGTATTCGTAATCTGCATGCTCGATTACCCTCTGTGCAAACTCCCAGCCCCGCAGGTCAAACTTTGCAAAAAAATCGATAAAATCGATAAAAGTAATGGACGATCCTGAAAACTAATATTGTATTCGGAATCCCCATGCTCACTTCCCCCTGTGCCAACTCCTAGCCCTGTAGGTGAACTCTGCCAAAAAATCGATAAAATCAATAAAAGCAATCGATAATTCTGAAAACTAATATTGTATTCGGAATCCCCATGCTCACTTCCCCCCTGTGCCAACTCCTAGCCCTGTAGGTGAACTCTGCCAAAAAATCGATAAAAATCGGTAAAATCGACATCGATCGATAACGAAAAGTGGACTGTGACACCCGCCGGGGCCCGAAGTGTATGTGTGCCAAGTTTGGTCCGGATACGGCGGAGCCGGGTAAGCCAGCTAGTCTATAATAACTTAAAGTGTACAAACCCTGAACGATCTTTTTTCTATTTTCATCTCAGCAGTGAGTGTACGTAGAAGCTCAACAAGGTAAATTAACGAAGGGGAAAACTTCTTCTTTCTAATAAAATTACAAGGAAGCAAGTTATAAAATAGCGAAATGTTACAAAATATCAAAATGAAACGAGAGAACCTAATACAGAGTGTCCCAAAAAGATGTGCACACTGTTTGATCGTTAATAACTCTCTTGCTTTCATGTTTTTCACCGAGCTTGAGGCACCCTTCTAAAGAGCGAGGTTCAGGTTAGATTTTCACTACGGAGCAAATCACCAGTCACTCTTCACTACTGTAGGATTACGGTATGAGCTTTCAGCATACACCGTCATGGAATAGGCCTTTTGATGAAATAATTTCAAAAAATCTGAGAATTTGTGTAGCAAGGGTTTCACGCGCGGTGTTTTCACTACATGACTTTTCACCAGTTTTTCGGGGGTTCTTAGCATTTCACATTTCTGACGAACATTGGAAAAACAGTTGTTACCTTAAATCTGAAATAGCTTATGAAAGAAGCACTATACCGAAGCGCGAATTTCACTAGAATCAGCGACTTCGATTAGCCCACTTCAAGAGTTTCTGGCTTGTTTGGCTTCCTTTCTGAGGCAAAATACCGGTAGAATATCGCTTTCAATAACGAAGAAAGATCGAATATCCGCTCCACACTTCAAATCTAAGCTGAACCTCGCTCTACAGAATAATACCCTATGCTCGGCAAAAGACATGAAAGCAGGAGAATTATTAGCGATTAAAAGTGTGCACATCTTTTTGGAACACCCTGTACAATTATATCCGAACCATAATTATCGGATAATCTAGGTACATCAAGTAATCAACTTTTGAAAAGTGTGCTGGGTCTGGTGAACGTCAATAGAGGACACAGTGAAAATTACGGAAGTTTCGACATGAAAAAAAAAACTGAAAACTAGTTCTGATCTACAGCAAAGGAATGTGAAAGTTATCTCATGCTAACAGAGTAGTGCACATACTCGATTTTGAACAAAGTAGTATGGACTTTATACGATAAGTGCACTTGTAAGATGAATCAACTATCAAAAATTCACAGTTGTAGCCAGCTAGAAAAAACTAGCTCGTAAAAGGTTGCAAAACGTGATGTAGGCAATGGCAACATGCTAAGAGAAGCTTGAAACGACAAACTGAAATCGAACAGCATTTTCGTGTGTTTCAATCGTCAGCCGCATGCATAATACAGCAGCGGCAAATTTAGAAAACGCGCCACATGCAAAGCAATAAACGGAGGCGGCTGTACGCTCACAACCACTCGACTAGCGTTAATTGTTATTCGTCGCGCGATACCCTTTTTCAATCAACGGCGCTTCTCGATAAAAACCTAAATTACCGTCAAATCTAGGCTCACTTGGTGCATTTGCACCACGAAGCCAGTTCTCGCGTCACTAATCTTGGAGGCGGCGGAAGGTAACAATAAGTGGCGCCTCACTCAATCCAGTTGATCCACTTCGCTATTGGTTGAATCAGCGAACTAACCATTCGAAATGGATCAGATGGGTTGAGTGTATAGTCTGCCGCAATCGGGATCAGGCCGAACCGTTGGCTGAAGATGCAGGCTCGCAGCGCTAAGCTTTGCGCTACATACGCGTGCTGTCGCAGAGAGCGAAGAGATTGAGGAGAGAGCAGACTAGCTAGCCGTAGACGCAATACTCTCGCGACGCGTACTCCCGCCATGCCAATTTTGACCTGGTTGGGATCGGGGCAGATTGTAGCGCGTATCAACATGCAGAAGCAAACAACTTGAAGCACCGCCCACTCCTACGTCACGTAGCTATATCGTGTCGAGACCTGTGCTGACCGACCAACCCCTACTTCTGAAATCAAGAATGCTAGAGGCGGAGTGTGTGTTTTTTGGCGCAAAATTTGAGATGGTTGCTAAGCACCACATTTATCTCAGATTTCTAAATTGCCTAGAATCATTTCGTGATCTATCATGTGCAGCTGCACACATCATTTACATTGCACGCAAGGGCTGCTGCATGACAAAGGCGTAGAAGCAGAATTAGTTGAGCGGGCGCGAACGCTGCGCGCACGGCGTATATTCACCGTTGTAAATCCTGCGCCTCATGCGCTCTGCGGCTAATGAAACCGCGTTCGCGCCCAAAGATATTGCGCGTCATGCAGCAGCCTATAAAACCCTGGATTTCGTTGAATACGGAGATTTGGTTTCTTGGGCGTCTTTTCCATTTTATTCCTATCATGGTTTAAGGGAAACATTTAGTGAGGATTTTGTAGTGCATGTCCAAAAAGCCAACGGTATCCGGCATAGTAGCGCAAAACGGATGGCCTGTGCATCGCACTTACTAGTTATGAAAGACCGAATTAGGGCCAGTCCTGGACGAAGTCGTATGCCCATATTCGCTTATCCGGCAAGTGGGTTATCCGGCTCTATGTGTGCATAACTGCGCTCCAGCGATGACAAGTGCCCGCCGCGCTCGCGCCCGCTCCGCGACGATGAAATAGCCGCCTTCGTCCGGCACAAACCTTCAAGACACATGTGAATTCTTCGGTTTTTGAGACAAGTATTATTAACTATTTTATCTTAGCATTCGCATAAACCAACAAGATAACAAGATTCCCAAAACAGTCACTAATGTAGTTCCCGCTGTTACGCACGACCTTCTGCCACTTTGGCGCAAGATCGCCACTTATCAAAAAGACAACGGGTGGTCTGTTCCCATAACATCGCAGCGTCTAAAATCTTCGTACTCGATACAAATTTTTTGCGCAGAAACTCAAACCTAAGGTTTAATAAAAGTAAAATTACACTACAATAACTGTGCGATCGAAGGAAAACATGCGATGGTCCGGACGAGAATACAAATGCGCCACGTTGCTGCATTTTAATAACAGCTTAGTCGTATGCATAATACAGCATCTCCATCATAAATCGTACTACGGAAAGGCACTGGAGTGGACTGGCGCGTACATGACTCACATTATTTTTTTTACGCGTATGGAGTGGAGTGCATACAGGCTTGAGCGAATTTTATCTGTGAAAGGGAGCCTCATCTACGCACGAGGTAAATCAATTTTGTCGACGAGATGGTAAAAAGTTAAGGAAGACTAAGTCGGCACTTGATTTGTAATAAGGAACCCTTATAGAAAGAGTTAGTTCGTGCGATCAGAGTCAAGGAGATAGATAAGACAGAATTTCAAAAAGCGCCAATTTTGAAAATAGATAAGACAGAATTTCACAAAGCGCCAATTTCGAAAATAGGTAAGACAGAATTTCACAAAGCGCCAATTTTGAAAAAAGTCCTAGTAATTAGAATGCCGATAATTTGTGAAAGAAAAAAAAACAGGGCTTTTGATGGATGGAATGCCGATAAAATATCTGACAACCTGATATATATTTAGTGTTAGAAATACGCACTCCTCTTCATTAAGAAACAGGGCTCGGCACGAGCTGGCACCAGAGAATTTTCAAAACGGGTCCCCTTTGATTTTAAAAATTTCGTGCGTAATACCCTCTGACGTTAAACCCTAAACGTAAGAAAACCTCCAAAAAACCAAATGTCAATTGAAAAAACGTTGCAATTTCTGTTCTTTTCGGCCACAGAACAATATCCCCTTTGCTTTTCGTCCCAAAAACCATATCCAGCTTGACGCGTGTCAGCTGGTGCCGGGCCCTATTAAGAAACCAAAAGGAATAATTAAGCGAAAATTTGCAGTACTGGGAAGTAAAGGTTATGAGTTGAATCATTTTGCATTCGATTTGAGAATAAGCGCAACATTATAGTAATTACTCATTCTTTTGCACAAGGAGACACGAAAAAAGCTTGCTACATCATTCAGATGGAAAGACGAGAAGGAATGATAAAATTTTCTTCCTCATGCATTACTACTTTCATTTCACCCCAAACTTGAAAAACAAGGAAAAATAACAAGCCCAAAATAACAGTACGCGCAAGTGAGTTATTATTGACATTGACATTCTCTGTGAGCACTCATCTAAAACGCAGGAAAGCATGTGTGAATAAAATTGTGTATAGGTTTCCATCGTCAAAATTAGAAACTTTATATACTAGAAACATTGAAATAAGTTTTGATTGCTGAAACTCGTCCCATTAAGGTAGCGCTAAGGATTGAATAGTAGCATAAGAGCGAAAAAATGTCTTTAATGGCCCAGAGATAGCGATCAGCGTCGGAAAAAAAGGAAGAAGCGAGCGTTAGCTAGGTAAGTAGTGGTGAATGAGTAATGAGAGAATGAGTAATGATCAAATTCTACCACTTCGATGATAAAATGCGAATAAACGCGATCTGGGAAAAAAAGGTGCGGTGTGAAATGCGCTTAGACGAGAACTTAAACTCAAGTGATGAATTTCTGCACTTGAAACTTTCAGGCTTTCAATTTTGATGAGCAGCTGCTTTATAGCGAACAATGCTGTTATTTAGCAGCTGCCAGTCAATCAAAGGAAATTAATATTTGCCAGCGAAAATGCGAAGGCTTTACTTTTTATAGGGTGCAGAAAAGTTTATAATAGCTAGTAGTTACAAAATGTATAATCAAACAGAAGAGACAATGCTCGAGATAAATGCAAGCTGAAGCTGAGATCGACAATCTCGGCACATCGCTAATGCGTAATGACAAATGGATTCTTAGGATTCCGCTCATATTACATGCATATGCTCCGAGAAAAACAAAACGACAAGATTGCATGCATGCGTAAAAATTTGAGTACTTGACTTTTTATGGTAAATGGGATGGTTCAGGGCCATTCATCATTATTGAACATATAAAATTAATGGCACGATACTGGATTGATGGTCACGGAATCTCTAGAATTACTCTAAAAATATTGCAAGAGCACAAAATAGAAAAATTGGTTTTAGTATTTGACATATACGCTCGTCTTCGACAATTTGTGAATAGAAAAAAATGCAGTAACAGTGCAAAAAGCTGTGCAAATGTACAAAGAGTAAGGAGGATTGAAAAACGCGATTATTCTGTAAAATTCAGCAAGTCATCCCCAAATTTCAAATCAAATTTACGAAATTCGCTTGCTCTTGCTCAGGTTTATGAAATCATTGAGAGAAAAAAGTATTCATTTCAATCGGAAAGGCAAATTTAACCGGATATTCGACTAACTAATGATGCCACTCATAGGTATTTTTATGAATATATGATTAATCAACAGAGAAGGATAACAATCGAGGACAATAGATTATGAAGAGAGATTCTGGTGAAAGTCTATCAATCAAGCGTCCTCATGCTTTGACTAATCATAGTCCCTAGAGGCTTCGCTTCACTGCCCATCGTGTGACAGCATGCATGCATAGATTTATATTATTTTTGGGAACATAGCATATAATTTATTTATTCAACACGCCAATACGTCGTCAAGCCGGATTATCAGATAATCTTGAAAAACAAGTTTACCTCTACGTTTGTTGAGTTCGAATCAAGATCTTTGAAAATTTCGCATATTGGTCAAAACATTCTAGAGCTAGTTCCGATAAAATACAAATAAAATGAGAACATCTCTCGTGTCGCCGTTTGATTTAGGGAACGGAAAATTGTGTAACCCATGCCCAGAAGTATTAGAGCGTGAATACGCTGAGCCTAATGGCCAAAACAAGTTATGGATAATGCAACGAGAATTCTAAAAAATTTTAGGGCATGAAATATCCTGCTCAGCAGTGGACAACAATAATTAGGCGGTGGTTCAGAAAATGAAATCATTTTGATTATCCGTGCCATTTAATGAGTCCTTCGGCAAATTTTCTGTACAAAAAGCCAGATTCGCGCCAGATTCGAACATGTGGCCAGTAATTAGTTTGAGCCAGCAGCTGCGCCTGACGCATTCACATGCAGCACATGTGCGATTTTTCCGCTCTTGGCAGGGAGCCAATTCTAATTTTATCAAATATTTTTGACTAGAGAAGCTTACGAGAAGGTACGGAGTCTGTTTGAGAACAAATCAATTCATTCATTAAGGAGCACGTCATAAGATTGTGTGCAGGACGTTATGTTTTCGCTTGAATGGCTTCATCTGAGGTTATTTGTGGTCGTTTCGATTTTCAGCGTCTGCACAAGAATGGATGAATTTTGCAGGTTGCAGCCTAAAGATGAAAACTCGATTGGAGAGCAAACAAAGAAGAAAGTTGTAGAGTTGAATTCTTTTGGCACAGATCAATCAGATAGTTGACGAGAACTTCCGCAGGACAAGAAAAGTTTGCAGCGCCATCGCAGAGTTTCAGTTACCACTTACCACTGCAAACGATACTGCATTACTTTTGATTCGCTAAACTTGGAGACCACTGAATCAACAAAGAAAAAAATTTCTCGCTCCAAAGTACTTAGAAAAATTTGAAGGTAACCACTTTTTCAGCTTCCTTGAAGAGGCAAAAAGGTGCGTTATTTTGTTCTACTTTTTTCAACGACGGAAAACGGAAACAACTTTCCGTTTCCTACTACATAAAGTGCCAAGTCAACACTTTTTTTATGTAACGAAAGTTTTCCAATAGTTTGCGAACAAAGATTTTTTCATGTCACCTAAGTACAGCAGACAACCGTGTAAGTACGCTGAAATTTTTTTTGGTTCGAAAAGCTTATGGTCTTATTTTAAACAACTCTCTACCTCTCATTGTGTTCGTTTTTTTTAAATGTTGCACGCTTGCAAAGCTTTCAAAGGTGAAAAATGTGGAGCTGGATTTTTTTGCCAAAACGTTGAAATTGGATCTGCTGTAGCTCAAGGTACGGCGTTTCACGAACTAATTTACAAAAATAGAACTATATGTAAGAAACTAGAAAGAAAGGGCTTTCAGATAGTGTACAAAGTTTTCCGTGAAACATGTAATCTTCTTTTTAACAAGCATTTCAAGAAAAGAGTCGTTAAAAGCTATACTGATTGTGTTTCAAGCTAATAAAAATTAAAAAACAAGAGAGAATCTTGACTTTTACTAAATTGATGGTTCCAGGTTTGATGAGCACAATAGACCAAAAAGCGTGTCGAAATTTGAATTAGGACAGGTATTTTCGACACATTCTGTACCCTTTGATTCAACGACATTGGCGGCTGAAGATGACCGCTCAAAATCGCGACGCAGTCTGCATCTCTCTTGCGAGCGTGCTCTCTGACACTTTTTGGCCGAAGGTCACGAAGCCCCCCTTCCAACCGCCATTCCTGTTGAATCAAAGGGTACATACTCGCAGATCTCGCAGAAAAATGACGTCACAGACCTTAAAGAAGGGAACTTTTGCAGAACTTATTTGAGAAGAGTGTTCAGAACAGTTTCGCATGTAACCCGCAAAAATTCCTCAAACATCTGCGGAACTTTCCTTACCTATACAGAATCTAGGGAATAATAGCTATACCACACAATTTAAGCAAATTATAGAGCATTAGCAGTAGTCTGTCATGACTACTAAGTCGTCAAGTTCGTCATCTCGTGCCGCAAGTGGAATGAGGCTCACTTAGTATGCGCCTAAATGCGCTCAATGTCATCCGCTGTCGATATTTTCGCATCAAAGATGTGTTTTTACGAATTAGAAAAACTTGTTTTTGACTTCAGAACTTATATAATAACTGCTTGAGAATCTAACCGAAGTACGCTATCATAAGAAGCGCTGGAAAGCAAAAAATGAAAATTTATTATGTTAGAAATTAGAATAAAGTTGCTGTTGACACGGTTGAAATCTGCAAAAAGCTTCAGATTTTTCTAATCTACCTAATAGGCTATCAATTATAAAACGACTGTGATGAAAAAAGTTGTTATTCGTCAAAAGGAAATAATATACGGGCCAAAATGTTGAAAGAAATGAATGAAGTAGAGTAAACCACGGATATTGATCTCGTAAGTCAATATTTGATCTATCTCGGCAATTGTTGTTGACAAAAGGTATATGTAGTTCTAAATAATTCTCTTGGATATTTACATAGTCAATTACATATTTTTTCGATGAAAGTAAAAAATTTTTTCTCTTAGTTTTTTTTTGTAGTTTGGCTAATGATGATCTATAGAATAAGTAAATATATATGTATGCAAACAATTTAATCTCGCTATGACTGGGAAAAAACTATGTTTGTGTATTCGGAGAATAAGTTGCGGGGCCAAATATTTGCCGCTGTTATGATATAGGAAATTTATTGACAAAGATAGATCAAACGACCATTCATTTTGCTCAGATGTATCATCATTTGGGTATTCCTATGCATTTTCACCTAATAGGGCTAATTGAGGTTACATGAACTTAGGCAGAGTCACGGACATGAAAGTCTATCAACTGAATCCCAATCTATTTATTCTACCCAAGAGAGGAAATGAGGTTGAGAAGAAACAGCAACAATTCTAGCATTAGCTTTTTTACAAGCCAGGGGAAAAAGTTTACGAAGCAATTCAAATTCTCGAATTAGTCATTATAAGCAGGTGCGATTCTGTAATGCTTCCTCTGGGGTTTTAACAAAAAACAAAAAATCACGCAAGAAAATTTCTCTTGACGCAAATGCCAGGCTTCCTAGCATTTTCCTTCGTCTCACTGAAAAAAATCAAATCGGCAAGAAGTAAAATTAAGCAGCCGCTTGCTGTGAATGTGGATGAGTCACATTCCAATACTAAATGCCTCATAAAATAAGCGAACTGGTCCTGACTTTGCCAAAACATGGGAAGCTACACATATCATTTCTAAGAAAATGTGCAAATAGATCACATTTTTACGAACCAGGCTGGCAAGATTGTGGATGATACGATCAATCGATGTGAATCAATCACAAGTGAGTCATATGCATATGTTCGTAATGCACTGTAAAAATCAAACATTTGTTGAGGGGAGGCTGTGGAAGCAATGGTGGAAAAGTAGGCTGCGACTGAAATTTCGAGGTCAGCATGAAATTGAGGGTCAAAAAGAGGGGGGAAGTGACACGGAAAATGAATCGTAATGTATCGAATAGGCCTTGCTAATTTATAAGGCTATAAAATTTTCAAGAGGTGCGGATCGGAAGTCGGCCTTGAAAAAAACATCAGATACAATTATAGGTATTTACTCAAATATGCGAAAACCAATAAAGCAACATTTATTAAACAGCCGACCTCATAAATGTGCGTTTGCAGAAATTAGCAAAGAAACCTACATGAATTAGTAACTCGATATGTGAGACCGCACATTATGCATGCCAATCGACGACACGGACTTTCAAGTACTACCTCAGCAGAAGCTATTCTAGCGTAAAAGATCGTAGAAATGTGTACTACTACCTAATACATATCCAATCAAATCAAAAGAAAACAAAGAAGCAAGGAGAAACCACTAAAGATGGGCAGATTCTAATCTTACAAGTCGTCAAGTTGCGCGCAAGGTGTGCAATAGGCGAATTGAATTTAAAAAGGTTTTGACATATCGTACATTTCTGACTATGTCAATCGAAACTGCTCCTTGCACACATTGTAAAAACATGCTTGATCGTGTGGAACAAGTTTATACCTGTGACCTGTTAATCTAGGATTATTTGCTACTTGAAACCAGGAAAGAACAAGTTCAAGTATGTTTAGGCAATGTGCGAAGCGGTTTGAGTCTCTCAGTCACAGAATGAATAATAGATACCCTTAACTCCAAAAGTATGAAAGATTCGGCCTTTTCCTATGAATTCTCGATATTATTGAGATACAAGAAAAACTTTCGTATCCGAATAGCTAGGAAGGAAAGCTAGGACAGTCGGCTATAGCGGATCGAGCTAGCTTTCGACTGCGATAACTGTTTGCTCACATCTTGAGTGGGACGGACTGGCTTGGGAACGTCACACTCAGGCCCTACCATATGCCGACACATCCGTCCTAAACCCTTCCTTTTCATAATCCTGGTAATCCAGGGTTTACGTGCGTGCAAAGCATCGGCGAAACAGCGCAAATATCTTCGAAATACTGCCATACAACGCTATTGATCAGTTTTTAACATTTGAGAGCTGGGAAGAAGGGAAAAAAGACAATTGAAGGCTCCCAAGAGGACAGGGAAATTCCCAAGGAGTAAAGCAATTTCCGCCTACACGAATCAGTGCAGTTTATGAATAGTACAAACAGAACGAAGAGCCTAAGGAGTGGGCACGACGATGAGCACACGTGAGCTGCGGACGACGGACGGACGAGACGTATGGCTAAACAATCGCATCGATTCGCTTCGCCCACACCAACCAGTGCTGCTTGGCACTGCGGTGATTTTTCGAGTTTAACAAGATCTTATCGCGGATCTGCAGATGTGCGCGATGTGTCCGTCGTTCTTTTCAGAGCGCATTTTCAATGGTTTCCACCTGGATTCCAGCGACCCACGCATTGTCCAACCATGACAAGGTTGAGCGTTCTGAATAGACGCGAGAAATCTTCAAGAAAAAGAAATGTTTCCATATTATTGTGGTCAATTGTGTAAACATAGGAAATTAGAAAATTAGAAACAAATTACGAAATTTCAATGCAGTATATAAAGAAACCGCTTTTCGTCTGCAGGAGATATGACTACATCGTGCATTAAGGGTCGAGCATACTTCACGCGATTTCAGTCGCGACGCGATTTGGCAATATTCCAACTGTCCATGACCCAACTGTAAGCACATTTTAAATGTACAGAAGTTAGGATATTTTATCAATTTATGTGAGTTATAAACACTACACATGTGCCCTTTGCTAGTGTTGGATCTGAAGACTTCTGACGAATTGCATCGCGTCGCGACTGAAATCGCGTGAAGTATGACCGGCCTTTTAGGCCTCGAGCATACTAGCAAGCGGTTTGGCAGTACTCCAATTGTTTATTACTGGTCGTAAGCGCATTCTGAATACACAGGATAGGGCATTCACTTTATCTTCGAAAATATAGATACATTGCAAGTGTTGCATATAAAGACGTTTGGCAAATGGCCAGATCGCGTCGCGACCGGAATCAAGTGAAGTATGTTGGCGGCCTTATGTAGAGAAACCGCTTTTTGTCTGCAGGAGACTAAGCCCTATACTTGAGCAGATTTTGATTGATGGTGCAAATGGTCCAACTGAAGTACCCCGCTGTGATCTTCTTGCGGAAATTATCTGCTTTAAGCAGAGATCAATATCTCTCAAAAATTCTTAGCCCAGAGTTCTACTACGAAATTTAAGTTGGATGAAAACAGAAAATAAAATTTTTTTCAAAAGAGAAACTCATTTTACCGTTTTAGAACCGCATGCAATAGTTATTGTGAACATAAGCCAAACTAGAGACACTGGAGATTGATCCATAATATTTTCACGTTTTTGCAGACCTTATGTGATATCAAGCATGAAGTTTTCAGAACGCACTCCCCTCCAAAAACCATTTTTGAAGTTTTTTTTTCAAAAACATAGATATTGGAAGCTTTTGATGGCGCTCATTTTGTCATAAATAGCACAGAGCAGATGCACAGGATGCGTATTGATTGTGCTTGTCATGCTAAAACGCGTCAAGGAGAGCGGGGTCTAAGACACACCCCCTGATTGGGAAGGGGGCGGCTTGAGTGATGCCTTTATTCACATTTTTTCAAGTTTTTCGAAGACTGGATCTAAATCTTAGCGTCACGTAAATTTTGATTGACGGTGCAATTGTACTGAAGTAGCCCGCTAGTACGAATTTCTAAGAGGCGATTGTGTGCTACAAGCAGAGATTTATGGATTTTAATAAATCTTAAGCCACAGCTCGAATCTTTCGAATCTCATGAAAAAGATCTATTAATAATAGCAGTGCAAGGAAAAATGCTCAAGCGAGAAATTCATGTAGATTGCGTTTGCAGACATTATTGACCAAGTCTACTCGACCAGAGTGTTGGTCTGGTGACTGGTAAAGTGCTCAAGCAGAGTTGTCAACGTTTGCGCGAAAATATGGCTAAGGGGCGCAGTTCAGGTTTTGCGCCAAGGCGATTTTTTACGCGCAATATTGTTGGCAACGCAAGATACAATATTGAGTCAATTCTACTAGACTGTAACGGCCATAGTTATGAACACAATTGATGAAGCGACCCACGCATTGTCCCGTAATTGACAAAATTAAGCGCTCTGAATAATAATTTTCAGAGAAAAAATAATCTTTACAGGCCATTCATTGCACGTAAATACTGCGGACGTATCGAGTCTCCCTGATCAGGCGCTCTTTCGTTTCTTTTACCATCTGCAACCTCTCCCAAGTACATGCTATCTTGGCCGGACGCAACGGCGCTCAGTCTTTGCGTATTATGAATCGCCGATGCATATTATGCATTCGAATGCGATTGCCTCCATGAATACAGCCAAACTCGAGCTAACTAGCTGGATATCCGACGATATTCGACAATATCCAGATTTTCGTCATTTTCAGACCCCTTTCATGGCCTTGTTATCAAATATCAGGTGTAGTGATTGTATTCTCCTCCTAAACCACTTTTTTGAAGCCTTTTCTCTTCTCGAAAGTGTGGACGAGTATTCAGCATTCATCGTGTCGGGACCAAGCAGAAACACAAATGCAAAGAATGCATATTGACTGTGCTTGCCATGTCAAAACGCGTCCGGGAATGGCTGCATGGGCGGGGTCGGACATACGCCCACTGAAAGGGGCGTGGTCGCGGTGCGATATGCAACTTGGATTGTGCCTTCGATATTTAAGCAGGAAAGCAATTTCAAGGTTTCATGGTTCTGGTTGATGTGAGCAAGTGACAATAAAAATACTCCGTTGCGGCGAACTTCAAGCAGCAATCATCCGCTATAAGCAGAGATTAACATCTTCCAATAAATCATGGAGCAAAACTCATATCTATCGGATGAGAAACGAACCATCCATAATAGCAGTCCAAGAGCGCAAAAGGCGTTTACAAGCGACGGGTGCACAAAGAGTGCATCTGCAGACATTATTAGCCAAATCTATTTGACTATAGTATATTAGCCGTGGTGATTAGTGAAGTGCTGCGGAGGCGTTGACATGTGCGTCAGTAGTAGTTGGCTACGATGCGCACATTTGCAAGTTTTAGGCCTTTGGCCATTTTTTACACGCAAATGTTGTAAGCACCGTAAGAACAGATTTTAGCCGTCAAAAAACTAAACTATACGTGTTATGATTGCACACGTTGAATATAAAAGATGTTGCTTGAATCTGTTCAGACACTAAGCCAAATAATGAGGAATGCATATACACAGCATTGCCTAGGGGTGATGCTGTATCGAATAGCGGTAATTGTGAGGCGTCGCCGCACTCTATAGCCATAATTGGCAAGCACACAAGGCTCGTGTTTCAATTATACTAGCTGATTTGATGGTTGAGATAGTGTGCTTACGTTGCCGACGGCAATTGCGCGTAAATAATTATCATGGGGCGCAGTTGGAAATGTGCGTTCATCGACATCCATTTTTTCGCTCAAGTGTCGTCGGTAATTCTAATGTTGCATATTGAAAATTCAGATTTTCAAGATTCTTTGAATTAACTGATTGATCGACCAGTCTTTAGTAGAACATTGATTGTGATCCCTATCGCGCAGGTGGTGTTAGGGACCTGTCATACTTCGCCGAAAAAAGCCCAAAAGCGCACAAAAAAGCCCGAAAAGGGCCAAAAAAGCTCAAAGAAGCCGAAAAAAGCCTGAAAAAGCCCAAAGGAGCTGGAACGCGGAAATAAAATTACGGTAGAATTCTGGCGTTGTTTTGATGTGCAGACGACAGAAAATGAATCAAAAAGGATCGGTTGCGAAATCAACACCATGCCTTAGCGCCAAAACGGAAGAGAGCGTTCCGGCTCTTTCTGGCTCTTTTGGGTTTTCGGGCTTTTCTCGGCCTTTTCGGGCTTTTTTCGGCCTTTTCGGGCTCTTTCGGAGCTTTTGGGCTTTCTTAAGTGAAGTATGACGTCCCTTATCACCGCATAATGACAAGAAGCAGCCATATCTTTAGGATATTTTTTAATTAGTTGACTAGTTCACTTGATGGAAAACTTGAATTTTCGTAGCGACAGTGGTGGTGGCTTGATTACGGGATCTGTTTGCAGTCAGATATTTCTGTTTGAAAATTTGTTTTCACAAAGATGGAAATTTCCAGCAGATGCGTTGATTGAGATATAAATGCGATAAATGACTAAAGTCGTGATATAGAAGAAGAATAGAAAAATTTATGGCTGTGAAGGAAGAAGCTGACAATCTAAAAGAGGTACGACGATGCTTATATTAACGCTTTCCAAGAACTCGTTTATGGCAAAAATTGGAACCTTTGTTCAATTATTTATAGGAATTTTCATGGAAAATGGCGAGCAACAAGATTGACGGAAGCTGAAGCGAGCGCTAGGAGGAAATCTATAACTCAAGAGGTCTGCGCGCCAACGCAGAGTTCTCGTAAAAAAAACTTTGTGCAAAGGGGAGGGGGGATGACATAGGAATAGACGGGCAAGTCGAATTTCTGAGGAATTTTCACCTTTTTCTAGTGTGATTTGCGAAATAAAACCTCTTGATTCTAGGAAAATTCTATTCTTAATTCATGAGCTGCGCTCGTGAAAAATGAAAAGAGCACAAACTATGTGCTTGCTAGAATGTTCTATAGGATGAGCACTTCTTCACAGCAAATTCTCTGTAGTGTATATAATAGAAAAAGAAACTATAAACAATTCCAAGTGTAAACTTCAACGTGGTACGGGCAAACACGTGCCGTCAGCATGGAAAAAATGAACAAATGTTAGGTCAAGCATGACATCAATCGTGCGCTTGAATTGATGTCAATCTAGGAGATTTCGACAAACACTACCATAAAAAAGTTTTAGGAACGCATAGTTTTACAGAGATTACGCTTAGGAATGGGGCTAACGCATTTATGTGAAAATACTGGTGCTATGAATGTCCTAACGCTCGGAAGTAGCATCAATACCTGTTATTGACCAGACACCATTTGTGGGGTGCAGCCAGGAAAGCGCCCTTTATTCAGCAGAGTATCCAATAGAGCAGACGAAAGGACTTCTCTGCTCAACAGGTGTAATAGATTGAGAAAATGACTGATTGTGAGAGCATTATATTTCTGATCTACGAGTCTGGACGACTGTTCTCTCGCTACGATCCGATATTTTTCGGCACATCTAGATCGCAGAAAATAAAGGTTGACCAACAACATACACCTTTTTGACAAGATATTCATGTCTTACAACGTGCTACACCATAGCATTCGAGTCTGGCCATTATTTCTGCTTTTCACTTCTACTGAGAAAAAAGTGGACTTTGCAAGTGCACTCAGCACGTTCAGAATTGTCCGTGCCAGCGACGTTCCAGCGCCCGGTTGGCGTCGTGTTGGATTTGTGCAGGCCCACGTGAGTTCCAACACGGCGCTGGCACGGCGCCGGCACACGGCCAAATCGGAAACAGCTTCAGGCATTGCAGGGAAGGGGTGGCTGAAAAATCGAACGGCTTATTGGCATATTTTCTGATCGCGTAAGCTTAGAATCGAGAACTATATCATATTACCAAACTTTTCGAGACCTTTCACATAGAACATTTTAACGTGGGAAAACGTGGTGGTTTTTTTGTTACTGTTATGTTTCATGTCTGACTAACACTTCATTGCTTTTGATTTGGAACGCCTCGAGCGTATAAATGAAAATGAAATGAAAACATGGAACTTTTTTGGATAGAAAGGTTAAAATCCAGTTTCCTTCTTTGAACTTAATGAAAATTGATGTTGCATTTTCGTCGTATATCAATACAAGCAGAAAGAAATCAACATCGAGCATTCTATCCAGCAGCTGCGGTGATGTGCAGTCATCAATTTGAGTGACAAATCTTCGAAGATTGCGATCAATTCATTCTATCATTACTTACGACTGGGAGCATCGAATCCGTTGAGAACAAGCGAATATTGTTGTCTAGAAAATTTACTGTTAGATAAGAGAAGAGAAACAGGTGAGAAAGCATCCTTGATCTACTGGTTTGGTCTAAGGGTGCGTCTAAATCTGGTTGAGTTACCAGAGTGAGTCTCGAAATTTTTTATTTTTTGATTTTGTTTTAGTAGCGAACCACATGAGTGGAGCCAGATGGGTGAGCCATCAGCTGAGTGCCTCACCCATCTGGCATTGAACTGGATGATTGTTCAGCTAATGGCCTCTCAGAGGACCGGTCGCGTAAGCCACTCCAACTTTCGTCACATCCAAAAAAGTGACAAAACGAAAATTTGAAAAAATAGGGCAATCTGAAGAGCAATTTTTGGGATTCAGCCTAACGGAAGTGTAGAATACACAGAAATGAAAATATTCATTATTAATCCGAAGGCATCAATAGTACAGAATTTAGATTCCAGAATTTAGTTTCGTATGCCCTGTCGGGCGAAACCCCTAAGATGGGCGTTCAAGAGCCACTTCAAATATTGAAGGGGCTTGCACACTTTTTAAGACGCTGTTTGAACAAGTCACGCACATTCTCGGGACCTCTGTTTCGCTTCCCTTCCCCCCCCCCCCCCCTCCCCTCACATAGAGTATTGTGTGAGCTCTCCAGAATAAGAGGGTTCGCACTCCGGAACATTTTTTCTTACCTTAGACTCAATCGTTTTGTATAGAGACCACGTTCTAGACCTTACCGCCCACAGCCCTCCTTCGCAATTTTCCCTGAATACAGCGTATGTTTGACTGACAAGAATCCTGCCATGTGTGAAAATTTAATGGAGTCAAATTGAAGCAGACCACGCTTGTTGAAACATTTGCGCGTTAAGTGTTGTTGAAAAAACGGGTGCGCAAATTTGACGCTGTTTATCTTGACTTCTTTCCATTTGCTCTTTGTTGACAGCAAATTTGAGAGCTGACTTAATAAAAAAGAAAGAAGAGAAGAGTAACACTGCAAATAACATCAGTGCTCTTGTAATTTTGAGCATTTGAAGCTGTAAGGTGATTTAGCTTTATGTTGGCATGGGGCTTCCTCGTCGAACACTTACGGGTAAAAAATTGGGGTGTAGTGAGGAAGGCGAAATCCTCACTTGTGCTTTCCAAAACTCTTCGGAGCTAAAGTGACACGACGGCAAGGAAGGAAGGGGGGGGGGGGAAGGTACAAACTCGATGCCATATATAAAATTCTGTAAAAATTAGCAAGAACGATTTTACTCTGCTTGCATTTTGCGCGTATTGTCGCCTTCCCTCCCCTCCCCCTCCCCTCCCCCCCCCCCGCCCAGAAATGGCCATCATGGTTATTTTCTACTCATGAATGTGCGACGCCCCATTGCCATTTTTTATGCTTAATTGTGGATGGCAACGCAAGAGCACTACATGGAACGATCTTCTCGTTACTAACCTACACATACTAAGCCGCACCTTCTCTTTCACTATGTTTTGAGACTTCAAAAATTGCTTAATTATCGATTTGTAGGTCAGTAAATGTTCCCTAAATAAATTTTTCTCAACGGATCATTGACAGTGATACCGGAGATGTTACTTCAAAAATGAATCGCGAGTATTCAACAGAAATATTATATACAGTCGTCATCATTTCTATGGTCGCTTCGTGTAATTACAGAACTTTCTAAATTCGTAGGTACAGATCGATGGGGGTGGAATCACAGTTACGATTAAGAAAATATTTCAGAACCACATTAAACTAACGGAAGACGATTTCACACCATAAAAATTTCTCGTACTGACTAAGTTTGTATTTTCTAGTGCAAATTCAGAAAATGGTGCAATTACACAAGGTAGTTGTTGAAATGGAGTACAGGTTTAGAGAACTAACATTGTTTTTTTTGCGAAATCAGGTGTTTGAACGTACTATCGAATAAATTACAGATTGAAGTACTCATTCTAGCAAAGCTGTGCTAATAGGCAAGAGCTGCATGTGGACAGTAGGCAAACACAGTTGGTGAAAAAGAACTAATTTATAAGTCAAGAGGTAAGGAGAATGCGAACGGAGGTCGTTGAGAGGAACTAGACTGTTGTAAAAACTTTGCGCTGAATTCATTGTCATGCGACATTTAGTAATTCTATGGTTTTTCTTTCGAGAGGCACTCAATGTTTTGCGCTGCTGCTTCTCGCTCTACCATAGAGAAAGCCTTCGAGTAGCGGAATGAAAGATTGAGAATAAAGAGGAGAGCAATAGCTTTGTTGATAGAAAACACCTGCTTTCGATGAAAAGCCAAATTAATTATTACACCTTTACATATTGCCTCAGTGACATCAAAAAGTATTAAATTAATCTGTTTCATATCACAGGGTATGAAGTTGTAAAGGAGAGATTATCCAAATGAAAAGAGTGGAGCCTTCACTTCCGATATTTTCCTTTCCATTATTAGAGTAGAAGATCTAAAGGGCTTTACCGAAACTCCCCATAAGCAAGGAATAGCCTGTAAAATTTTGCGATGATTGGATCTCTGTCATACCTTCGATAGTCAAGAGACAAGGGCTAGAAAGTGATAGTTGTTTGAGTTCTTGGCCCCTATAAAAAGTGAAGGTTGTTTCAGAAAAATAGACGAAAATTTAGAGATACAAATTAAATTAGAAAACTTAGAAAATTCATATAAAGCAGAGGTTAGCACATCACCAAATCTGAAACCTTAACTTGGTGGTTTCCTACGCAGAGTTTCATCTCCAGGATTGCCGGTAAAATTGGGTGGCAACAACAACAAAGTTCTTTTCCAGTCAAAAAAGCGCTGTTTAGCTGTGGCGTTAGTTGGGAGACCGAAAGAAGAAGAACTTGTCAACAACTGCATTGAACATGTTAAACATGTCTGTAAAGTTGTGTTGCACATCGACGCCAATCTGATTTTTGATGCGTCCTTTAAATTTTCACCCCCGCATAGTCGTTTCGTACGCTGCGACGTTGTCTGGATTCTTCCGCTCATCATTCTGAGCAAGTATCGTCCAAGCTGGAAAAAATTCACTGCAAAAGCACAGAAAGAGAACAAGGTAAAGAAAAACGCACTTTTTTGTATTTTTCACAAAAAAACCTGCATAAGCAAAGAAGTAAGCTCGGCGACGTTGTCTACATCATAGACAGAAACAAGACCTATCGAATGCACAAAAAAACCGAGTGAAAAAAGTTAAACTGAAGAAAAAACAAGAGGTTTTCGAAAACGCCGTTTTTCGAGGATTTTTCGTTTAAATCCTAAAAAGAAGTTCCGCGACGTTGTCAGCGTGAAAATAGAGATCAAGAGCTTTAATATGATATACTAGTTGACTTACCCGGCTCCGCCCGGCCCTGTCATTATTATATTCGTAATCAGCATGCTCGATTACCCCCCTGTGCCAACTCCCAGCCCCGTAGCTCAAATTTTGCAAAAAATCGATAAAATCGATATCGGTCGATGACGAAAAGTAGCCTATGACACCCGCCGGTGTCCGAAGTGTATGTGTGCCAAGTTTGGTCCGGATCGGCTCAGAAATGGAATTTTCTATTCGGAACATACGTACAGACAGACAGACAGACAGACAGACAGACAGACAGACAGACAGACAGACAGACAGACAGACAAACAGACATTCAGCTTTATATATAAGATAGATTATCGAAATTGGGCTCCGAACAACGAAGAAAAGGGTACCAGAGCCAAATGCCCCGCTCCCCGCATTTGAGGTAGCGAGGTAGCGCGCAGCGCGCGGAGATGCAGACGAGCAGCGGAGACAGACTAGAGCCGACGGGGCATTTGGCTCTGGTCGTGGATCTTCACAGGGTCTCAATGAAACCCTGCAAAATTATATATCTTTGTGATCCTCATGAGACGGCCAGGAGCACTGACAACGTCGCGGGTCTTGAAAATCACTCCATGACGAGATAGACCAGCATTCATATGGCGACTCTTTGCGCAAGATTTGAGCGCAGCTTTTCGTTTTTATTAAACTCTAGCGGCTTTAATGAACTTCCAACATTCAACCGCAGTTCAGAGGAAGGTTAACTGAGAAATTTTGCCCTAGTTTTTGATTGAATTTTCAAATAAAAACCTTCTTCTCAACAAAAAGGCCATAAAAACGCAATCCTTCGGTTTTTTTTTGAGCTTCTTTTGAATGTCACTGCTATATTTGCCTCATTTAAATTCATCCCTATACGATTATGTCATTAGTTATGTCATAATTTCCGGGGCTTCGCCCCGGATGACTTCTGTACTTCTTCCCAGGTGCAGGTTGTGTTCTATCATGACGCTCAAAGTGAAGGTTACCAGAGTACATGGCTCTATGTATCAAAGGTATGATCTCTGTTATGCAGAAAAGTGGCATTCCAAGATCTTTTTTGGGGGGGGGAGGGGGGGGGGGGGTGGGGGAGAAGGGGAGAAAAATTTTGAGCACTACTCCAACCACGTCTTCCAGAATCTTTTGAGATGCTCTCAAAAATTTTTACTTGCTGGCCTATATCTTTAAATTTTCAAATTTAAGTTTCCCTGTAGCTAGTTTGGAGTTTCGATTAACAGAAAAATATTTTATTATTTACAAGTTTAGAGAAGTTACTTGCACAATGTTATGATCCATGGCTATTTCCCCCCCCCCCCCCCTCCCCCCAACTCTAATCGCTACCGGTGAACGCGTATATTGGTATTTCTGATGAAAAATGGTGCAAAGCAAAGGTTAATACTACCATTCGCATTATTAAAAGCTGCTTTCCTTTGCTTCCAACAGCTACTTTTCGGAAACAATTTCATTACTAGCTTTTAAGAAAGAGCTTCAAGTTCCTAACTTATTTTTCATTATTATAGTTTCACTCATGCTATCTGGAAGTTTCCATCACTTCGAAGGTGGGTGAGTAGCAATTCATTGAAGCCTCACTATCCGAATTTTTACTTTAGAAAACAATTCTCCAAATAGATAACTCGTGACTAGAAAGTGTGAGAATCGAATACTTTGGTAGTTCAGTGGCAAAACCAAGCCCACGACCACACCACACCACATTAATTGACGAGGAACGGTTTATTGAATAACTCAAACTTGGGTAATCAAACCTAATCAAGACATATATAAAAATACATAACACACGATATAAATGAACACACATTAACTATTAGGTTGTCCGGAAATCAATGCAGGTTTTGATTTCCAACCGCAATAAGTATTACACTTCTCATTTCTAAGTAGGTTGCAAGACCATTCGATAGAGCAAAGCAAGCTCTACAAGATGGCATGGCAATCTTGCTTTAGCAACAGCTCTGATCCACACTTTCGAGCCAAAAACTAAAAAGATTCAGCTGCCCGAAAAATTGAGAAAAATCGTAACTCATTTCGTAAAAAAATTCACAAAAATTCTACTTGCTCACGTAAACACAATCCACATAGGGCATCTATATACACCGTTGCAGTATTTTTTCTGTTACAAATTAAGAAAACGGAAATTTTCATGCATTTGCCAAAGTGTTGTTGTGCCGTTCCCACATAAGTAGTTGTGTACTACAAACCTGTAGAAGTACAAACGTAGATTTGCAGCTCTCTACAAACTTTAGTTTTCGAGAATGAATTTTAGCTTGAACCACATGACTAGGATAAGTCGATATTTCTCGAGAACTGAAGCTTGTAGAGAGTTGGAAATTCACGTTTGTACTTCTACAAGTTTGTAGTATATAACTACTCATGTGGGAACGGCACAACACCACTTTGGCAAATGTACAAAAATTTCCGTTCTCTTGATTTCTAACAAGAAAAAAAAATACTGCAAAGATGCTCTATGTGGATTGTGTTGAGCAAGTTAGAATTTTTGTAGAACTTTTAGGAACTGAGCTACGATTTCTCTCAATTTTTCGGGCAGTTGAATCTTTTTATTTTTGGCTCGAAACTTGTGGTGGATCAGAGCTGTTGCTAAAGCATGATAGTCATCTTGTAGAGCTTGCTTTGCTCTATCTGGTGTTTTGCAACCTACTTAGAAATGAGAAGTGTATGACTTGCTGCTTTGGGATTCAAAACCTGCATTGATTTCCGGACAACCTAATAAATTTCCATTGATCTACTATACTAAAGAGCCTCAAAATGGTCTCAAACGTGGTGAGTAAAATGTCGCTGTTTTTTGCATGAAGCGTTTTTGAATGAGTCGTATTTGACGGAAATCTTGAAAACTGAGCGTTGTGAAAACGGATAAAGGGGTAGGTTGAATGTCATTCCTTTTCAGATCGTGAGGTTTGAAGGTAAAAAGGTATACGTTTTAGAACGATGAACTTGAAGGCACATTGAGTTTCCTTTTCTTAGAGCGCGTTAGTTTGAAGCAAGAAAAAGATGAAGTAACGCCATGTCTGGTTGATTGTGGCTTTTTAAGTGAGAGTAATGAACGAAGGGCACCATTCGAGTCGAACCTCTCTCTATCGTTGATCTTCTTGTTGTTGCAGCTTTCACGCTTGGCGCATTCTGTAAAGGATCATCTAAAATGGAGGTACAGTCGAGTAGATTTCCTGCTTAATATAGTGTCCCTGCAGACGCGACAACGCTGGGGCGTCAATAATTGCCTTGCGAGTTCCCGAGCTAGTGTTATCCACTTTTTTCTTTGCTTATTTCTTGCTTTTTAGTTGATTCGTTGCTGATAAAGAGGAAAAGGGTAACTTAGAGAGTAGTTTCTGTTTTCTGAGAAGTTCTATCATCGCATATTCACAGATATCTACGTGGCAGCATTTCGCGTCAGCTTCTTGTCTATTTTTTTGTCATTTCCTTTTCTTCTGTCACTTCTTCTTTCAAACCTCCTCTTTCTTGTGAAGCGTTTCTTTGAACGCTAGTTGGCTTGTCTTGCAGCAACTTCGGCTTTCATCTATAAGAAATAGCGTTTGATCAAGTATTTCATGTGATAAAGACAATAAGTCAATCGTAAAAACCCACTAGCGCTCAAAAAAGTACCTCACAAGAAGAAAGAGACATGAAGTGACAAAAAAATAGACAAGAAGCTGACGCGAACTGCTTCCACGTGGATATCTGTGAATATGCGATGATAGAACTTCTCAGAAAACAGAAACTACTCTCTAACTTACCCTTTCTTCTTTATCAGCAACGAATCACCTGAAAAGCATAGAATAAGCAAAGAAAACACTGGATAACACTAGCTCGGGAACTCGCAAGGCAGTTATTGACGCCCCAGCGTTGTCGCGTCTGCAGGGACACTATATTAAGCAGGAAATCTACTCGACTGTACCTTGAAAAAGTGTGAACTTTTTTCAGCTCGCTCTGTGAAGCCGCGATATCTCATATCAATCGGACTGATTATTTCTACTCAGTGATATTGCATGGGTTCATTTTCGACTTTTACCTCCTGATATTTCCAACCCGTTCTGCTTAGGCTGAATCAGATCCTACATCAAAACCTGCAGAAACGCCAGCTTTTATTTGATGAGAAAGTGATTACGAAGCTGTTTTGTGAAGCTGGTGTAGAAATGAAGGATATGCTTGAGTGAGATGTTCAAGCAAGCTCGGCTAGCTTATTTTTAGGCTTTTTAATTTCAGAAGCTCGAAATAAACGACAGATACCTGGCTTTTCTTTCTACTTCATAATTAGGGAACGTTGTCGCTATTAGTGTTATTGCGAATGGCGGAGATAAGACACATATTAAACCATTGAATGCGCACCAATGAACAGCAAAACCATTTTGATATCTCTTAATCGGTATCAAACGGAGGTACCAAAGGTCAGGACTGGTTGTTCTAAACATTCGAACAATTAAACTTCGAGAAGTAGAGGAAACTGAAGCGCATCTCCGGTGTTTTACATTCCACAGCCGATCTAGGGTCCAGCACGAGGTGCTTTTGAGAGACTCTCAAAACGAAGTTTCTCTTGGTATTACAGAAGATTACGAAATACCTTTATTGTTTGTGTACGGTTAACAATCAGCAAACGATAACAAGGTGGTAGTGAAGAAAAAATCAGCGTTAAAAGTAAAAGACGAAAAAGCGGTTTTCATACCATCAGGGGACGTAAACTTGAGCGAAGTTAAGCACTCATAGAAAGAGCTCAAGCTAAGATTAGATTTGTGTAGTTTGAAAAATATGCAGCAGGGCGAATATACTTTGTTTGGTTCCGCGACTCGGGGTCCTCCCAAGTTGCGCAGGAGTGCTTGAAACAAAAAAAAAACGTTCAAAATCCTTTTATTTACTCAATTCCATGACTTTTCACACTTTCTTGTTGTTCATGCCGCGAAGGCACATTCCAAATTTGGTGGCTCTATATTGCCTTAGAGCTGTAAACAAACTGATTGCTTACTTTCTTGTGCTTGAAGAGGCAACGTACACCAAGAATTTCGTCTTCCATGTTTTTATTGTTATCAGGCATTTCCATGGTTCGGAATATGTGATTCAACTCACCAAAAAACTTCAAAATTGTCCTTTTTTGAAGCCCTAATTTGGCAGACATGAACGAGTGTCCAAGCGCTACTCACGTCGCATGCAACAGGGAACCTCGTCGTGTGCAACAGTGCCACATCATAACCTATGCGTTTCGACGTGTTCCTTTTCATGTCAGAACATGTTTTGGGGCAATTCGTGGGTGGGTGGAGTGCAAAAAGAGGGGCGGAGCGCAAAGAGGATTCGGTCCGTTATCTTCTTTTGTAGGCAAAATTAATGGACCGAACCAATGCGGTTGGTCTTTTAGGGCGTAGTGTCTACTTTTAGGGCGTGGTGGATAAGTAGAATAAGTAGTAATCTGTGGCCGTATTCATCAGCGAACCCAGTGGGTTCCAGAACCCATTGGGAAGTCTCAACCCACAAAATCGGTGATCATGAAACTAGTGGGTTCCGGAACCCAGTGGGTTGAGCCTACCCAGTGGGTTCCGGAACCCACAAAAAGCCAGTTAACCGGTATTCACGAACGAACCCAATGGGTTCGCGAACCCAAAAGTCAAGCATTCTGGTATTCACGAAACAAGTTACCCAGTTCTCGTGGGTTCCGTAACCCCTGAGAGCTAGGTTGGCGAACCCAAGCACGGTCAAATTTCTTAGTAGGTTACATGCGAACCCAGTCCCTTTGCTGAGTATTATGGAGACTTTTATTAGCAAGGGTGTTATTACTAGCAAACTTATACTAAAACACTTCCCATGTTCTTCATAAGAAAGGAATTTTGTCGGTAAACTTGCCGGTCACAGCAACAAGCTCTTTAACGGAGATTTTTTGCTTCAAATTGTAAAGAGCCTAAGCACTTGCTGATGTTTGCTCAAGTTATCTTAGAATTTTTCTGATTTCGCTGCGACTACAGAGGGAGCTTCATATAGAAAGCAGAGCGTCTGCCTGTATTAGTGTTTATGTATTTGGTTGTCTGTTGTGCATGTTTGTCCATGTTTGTTTATTCCTCAAATTAGAAAAATCTTGCTCCCCATTCCGATTAAGTCAGCAGACAAACGATTCAAGGAGAAGAAAAAAGCGGTTTCAATTAAAATCGTTTGTTCCTTAATTTGTGGAGTAAAACCAATGGGAAGGGAACGAGTAGTAATCATGGTAATCACCTATTAGTTTACATCATAGAGATTACAACTCTATTGATGATCTCTTTACACATTCCAGTCCGTGGAAAGCGTACTCCCCTACCATTCGGGAGTCCTCACACAAGAAATACAAATGGATAAAGATTTGAGTGCTTCCTGCGAATATGCGCCTTGTCACTGATGAAAATCCCGTTTGAAAGTAGGAGTTCGAAAAGAAAGCGCAGATCAGGGCTCGGCACGAGCTGGCACCAGGAAATTTTCAAAACGAAGTCCCCTTTGACTTTCCCAAAATTTTACGAAGTCCCCTTTGACTCTCAACGATATCCCCTCTAAAAACCTGAAAAATTCCTCAAAATCCCCCAAAACCGAAACGTCGACTAAAAAAAGGTCGCCAATTTTTGACGTGTCTTCGTCCACAAAAACGAAACCCCCTTTGCTTTCTGCCCCAAAAACGATATCCAGCTTGCCCCGTGCCAGCTGGTGCTAGGCCCTGGCGCATATCTATTTGTGTGTAAGCAAAAACATCTACGAAACAACTTATACTCCTTGCGTCATAACAGTTGCTGAAAATATGCGGATTCGTGGATGTCAGTTATGCCGTGCAATCTTACATGTGGCTGATATCTTCTTTATGAGGTAAAAAACAATTCTGAGTAAGAAAGATCAGTAGAACAAAAAAGGAGTAGAGCCCTCTTTCTGCACCCATTTCCACATCATTGTCGACAGTCATGTCGAGGTCCGAAAGAATACTCGAATAAAATACAGAGTAAGGGAAGTGCAGGTTCGTTGATGAATACGGCCCCTGGGGTGAGTAGATTATGGGTTGGCGTTGCCTTTAGAGACCGTGACTCAACAAATGTAAATTGTGTGCGCACAGATATACGCACTAGGTGCATTTAACATGATACCTGTTACTGGCAAAATGAAGTTAGAGCTTTGAACCCAGGCTTACTAGTAAGAGTTAGAGTTGTGCCTGCTATTTATTTTTCAGGAATCACCCCTGGGACTTTGGTTCTTTTTTGGTTTCTCTTCAAGTAATAGAATCCAGCGCAAAAAGGCCACCTCTGCTGAGAGGTAGGTGCACGGTAAAAAGATAAGCTCTGTAGGTGCACGATAAAAGGAAAATTAAGGATTGTTCCTGATCATTACAGTTTCAGCTGTAACTTGGTCTAGGGGGTTTCTCGACACACTAGTTACAAAAATATACTCATTTTGCACGACGGCGTCTTTTGGTAAGGTCACAAAAAATTCGATTTGACGGCAGGTGAACATCTTAATCGTGTCAACATTTAGAATTACCCTGTAGCGCAGAGTCTCGGCAAATTCTGAGACCTTGTGCACTAGTTATTGACGGATATTGACATATTTTGCGTTCAGCTGGGTTGTTCAACTTGACGGCGATGGATCTCAAACGGTCTTTGATTGCCCTCACCAACCTTGGTGAGCTGATCTCTGACAATAATTCTGCAATAGTTTGGGTCCTCTCGCTTGTGGCTCACTTGCAATCTACATGATGCCGAAGTTTGAGTGCGCTATATTCAAAAAGAGAAAAAATAGGGGAAGTTGCAAAACTTGGTTAACCCAATATATCTCACCTGAAACGGCGGTATAATAAACGCTTATTACTTCCTGAGAATAGGCGGGATTTTCCGGTCCTTCACAAGACACCTAATATGCAAAAACTCAGAACAAAAATGTTTAACGCAGTTTTTTTCCTCTTAACATCTGACCATTCAGGATTCAGCGGAGTAGTTTTCTCCGGAAGTTTAAGAATATGATCTACTAGTTGGCTTTCCCGGTCCAGCCCGGGCCATTGTTCATCTGCACTGCGAGCCCCCCCCCCCCCCCCCTATATGCTATGGATGACTTACCCTGGACCGCTTCGAAACCGCATTCTCGTAATCCTGTGAAAAGGAGCTTCACCGCCCTTATTCACATGACTATGGGAAAATGCTTGATTAAACATGATAAGCCTTCAATTCGTTAGAAAAACGTAAACAAATCAATAAGTCGATAGAAGGGCCCAACGAAACGCCGCACAAAGTAGCCTACCATATGCGCAGGGGTCGATAACATATGTGTGCAAAGTTTCAGCTGAATCGGTTGAGTGGCGAGCGTTTCTGTAACCCTACGGGTCGCTAGCAAGCGGGTTGGGGCAGACCCGTAGATAAATGCTGTTTCAAACCTATAATTTTCTCAAGTGAATTTCCAAACTATCAGTATATGTAATGCCAACCGCTCAAAAGTAGCATTTACGGAGATTTTCTCAAAATTTGGGCGGAAAGTAGATCATATCGCTCTAAAATATTGTTCTGCCCCCCTCACCGTTGTACAACTTCCTTTCGTAATGTCACTCTCGCACTCACGCTTACACTTCGGCGAGCAAAATCGAATCCACCCAGAGCAAAAGCTCCCAAAAGCGAGATTTTTGGGGATTTTCTCAAAATTTGGGCGGAAAATAGATTCATATTGCTCTAAAATATTGTTTTGCGCCCCTCACCGTTGTACAACTTCCTTTCGCAATGTTATTCTCGCACTCACGCTTACATTTTAGCGAGAGTGATATTGTACATTGTGATATTGAACAAACCTTCCGACTATCGCGTGAAGTATGTGCGGGGCCTGTCATAACTAAAGCTCGTATTTCCCGATTTATCATAATTTATAGGCTAGGCGCCCAGGGTTAAAGGCAGTGGATCGGCAAAATCCAACAACTCAGGATTTTAACGCCGTATTGCCCAAGTATGAAAACAGTGCAATCCCGGTTGCACAGCATGCTTTCCCTGCCGAGAAAACCGCTCTCGAACTTACACGCGCAGGCCAATTACACGCATCTGGACGAGTTGGCAATTTCCTTCTCACCATTGGAGGCTGCTCGCCGCAACGCTATAACCATTGGGTCCTGCAACGATTTAGCGTCATCAGCCTTGCTCCACTCGTCCAATTCCAGAGGAAAAGGAATCCAAAAACGCCTATTTTCGCCGTTTTCAAGGCTTCAAAAGAGGATTTTCGGGATCAGCGTAATGAATAACCTCAGGTAAGCGCAAATTTGACTAAGTTGAGATTTGCCGAGTCGCTGCCTTTGAAGTGCTGCAAACTAACAACGCAAGGGAAGAGAAAAGGCATGTTAGCACCTTCAGTAAAGAACTCGGAGAACTCAAATTCGGTAGCTGCTTTTTCTTATTTGGTGACAATAGCAGTGCGAACTATCTCAATGATCGAAAAAGCAATCGACAAAATCCACATCATTTTTTACTGTCACAAGCAGTTTGGGGAGTGTTTCCATACAGTTCAAAGGTGATCATGGCTGCAAAGGGATGTATTGTCGAGTTTTGCGAAAAAAAAACGCAGATGAAGCGATCTTGATACCCATAGTTGGCTTTGCAACAAAGTCGAATGATTTGAACATGGATTTTATTCAATTACGAATTCGAATAAACTTTCGAATAAAACATTTAAAATAAGATCTAATAGGTCGTTTCAAAAGTAATTTCGCTTTTTTCAAACGGGCGCCACATTTGATGGAACAAAGGTTTCTAAGAGATCTTGGAGGCATTTGATGCAGAATTTCATTCTCTTTCCAACGGTTATGAAATTGTTGCAAAATAGTCAATGAGCTTTCGGAAAATAATAAAATCTGGACCCATGCTTTTTGAGATGCTCTAGTTTCACGATTTTTCTAAACTTTCATATCAATAGTAAGAAGGAGTTCAAGTAATAATTCGATAGAGTAAACCTTATAGAATACAGCACTACTTTTTTCTCTTTCTCGGAGCCCGCCGTAATTTTTTGAAAGATTTTTTAACAGAACCATCGGATTTTGGGAGGCAAACCTCAGCCACAATCGCATAAAAGATCATAAATTTTCGGAATTTGAGATTACTAAGATGGTACTATGAGTTAGCATTAATTTTACAAAGCAAGTGAGGGTTTACGAGTTCGAAATACGAAATTTCGAGTTTTTCGGGTACAGCCTGGCGCTTGCTAAAAAAATGAGTTATGGTGATTTTATCCTTGGGAACTAAACGAATCGGAGACAAAAAACACCCGTTAGAAAGAGGAGAAAATGCTGCATTGAATAGTGCGCGAGCTGTTCTTCTTTTGATGTAGGATTTAGCTGCCCAAGCATGGAAATCGGTAGCATCAGTTAAAATTCTGTTAAAAATGTATGACAAGCTATGGAAAGGAGAAAAAAGTAGTTTTGCTTTCTGTGGGGTTTGCTCTATAAAAGCGTTACTTGCACGTTTTCGGAGGGTTGATATAAAAGTTTTAAAAATTGTGAAACTTGACTATCTCAAAAAGCATAGGTCGCAGAATTTGATATTTTCTGAAAGCTCATTGATGTTTTGCAACAATTTCATGACCTTTAGAAAGAGAATGAAATTCTGCATCGAATGCCTCCAAGATCCCTTAGAAACCTTTGTTCTGTCACATGTGTCACATGTGGTGCCCGTTTGAAAAAAGCGAAATTACTTTTGAAACGACCTAATATTTGAAACCCTGTTTTTTGAATTTTCGAGTTTTCGAGTTCTATTCGAATTCTCGTTTTTTAGTTACTCAAATTTTCGAATTTTATTCGAAACCTCATTTTTGATTATTTGAGTTTCGAATTTTATTCGAAGATGGAAAACTCCGAATATCGAATTACGAATAATACATTAGAATGTTTTATTTGACTGATCGAATTTTTAATTGATCTAAATAGCCAAGTGATCCGTATTAGGTTGGCACCAAGCTCTATAACAATACAAGTAACCGTGACATAGCAACTTAGATTTTTTTGTGAGAAGGTAGCTACGTACAACCTTTTATCGAAAATTTTCGTTATACAGGGTGTCCCAAAAAAATGTTAACACTGTTTGATCGTTAATAACTCCCTTGCTTTCATGTCTTTCGCCGAGCTTTAGGTGCCTTTCTGTAGAGGGAGGTTCAACTTAGATCTGCAGCATAGAGCGAATCAGAAATCTCTCTTCATTACTGTAGAATTACGGTAGGAACTTTGCCGTTGTATCAGGCCGTTGGAGGCCATATTCTGCCTCGGAACAAAACCAAACAAGCAAGAAACTCTTACACTGTGGCAATGAAAGCCGCTGATTTCGAATATGAAATTTCCACTTCACTGTGATGCTTCTTTCCTGGTTTTCCCAGGTAAACCGTAATAATTGAATTTCCAGCTTCTGTCAGAAATGTGATTACACTGCCAAAAAAGCTAAAAACACTCGTAAAAAGCTGTGTAGTGGAATCAACGTGAACGAAAACCCTAGTACATAATTTTTCAGATTTTTTGAAAAAAAATTTTGTCAGATGGCTTTTCTCACAGTGGTTCCATATGCTGAAAGTTCTTACCGTAATCCCTACAGTAACGAAGAGCGATCGGTGATTCGCTCCATACTGTAAATCTAAGTTGAAGCTCGCTCTACAGAATGGTGCCTCAAACTCGACGTAAAACATGAAAGCAAGGAAGTTATTAACGAACAAAGAGTGTTAACATTTTTTTGGGACACCCTGTATATTAGGTCTTCCGAAAGTAATTTCGCTTTTTTTAAGCGAGCGCCACAATCGAAGTAACAAAGATTTCCAAGAGATCTTGGTAGCATTTGGACTAGCATTTCATACTCGTTCTAACAGATATGAAATGGTTGCAACACAGTCAATGAGCTTTTAGAAATTAACAGAAATCTGCGACCAATGCTTCTTGAGATGGTCAAGTTTCACAATTTTTCTAAACGTTTATATCAATCCTCCAAAGGAGTTCAAGTAAAGATTCGATAGAGCAAACTTTATAGAATACAGCATAACTTTTTTCTCCATTTCATAGCTCACCATAACTTTTCAAAAGATTTTTTAACAAAATCATCGGATTTTGGCAGGTCCACATCAGCCACAATCAAATCAAAAGTCAATAATTCTTCGGCACTTGAAGTTTCCAAGATAGTGATTTAGTTTAGCACTAATTTTACAAAGCATCAGAGTTTACGGATTCGAAATATTAAATTTCGAGTTTTCGGGTACACTCGGGGGTCACAAAAAAATGAGCTATGATGAATCTAAACGAATCGGAGACAAAAAACACCCGTTAGAAAAAGGAGAAAATGCTGCATCGAATAGTGCCAGGGCCCGGCGGGGGTGGCGCTTTCACAAGCTGGATATCGTTTTTGGCCCGAAATAGCAAAGGGGAAGTCGTATTTTGGAGTCCGGGGCGGAGCCCCGGACCCCAAAATACGACTTCCCCTTTGTTTACCGATAAACAATGCACATATCATTGTTTATTCATCATTCCTTGTTGATGCTACTGTCCTATGAACTTAGATTCCAGCAATGTGAAGATTCTGTGCTCCGATCGCCAGCCTGCCCGCAGGCGGGAATTCAAACCGCAATTCTTGTAAGAGGAAAATAACAAAATAGGCTCGTTTTCAATGCACAAGTAACGATATGGCACCAAATTTGCTGTGCAGTTGGAGGACCATGAGCACAAAAAAGTATGAAGAATTATGAGAAACTTATGTGAATTTAAAAAATGGTAAGTGTTTTTCGAAATTAGGTGGCTCCCGCGCCACCTGAGAGCCACCTGGGGTGGCTCCCTGCTTCCCTTCACATAATTTCCCGGATTTCTTTACATAAATGTGGACTAGGTCGAGAGTATTACTATATGTTCAAATCCGCTTACAAAACCACCAAGGCACCGCTTCGATACAGCCCCAAATAGGGTTCACAGCGTTATGATCGGCCTCGGAAAGCGCGCTACCAATCGCAATCGGTTATTGTAAATTGTAAAGTTTCGCAGCTGACTAATAAATGAGTAGTATCTTAGATATATAAACGTCAAAGTTTGTGCAAATCTTGACCCTATGTTTTTTTATAGATTCCTTTGCGGATGAACCCATTGAGCTGAAACCTTGATGACCCGGGCTGGACCAGGAAAGCCAGGTAGTACTAATATAATAAGCGCTGAGGCCGCCCATCTTATTATTTGTGTATATCTGTTTGTCAGGGACTTACGGGGGTCAAAAATAGGGTCAAAGGAGAAGACGTAAGAAATTTTGGCTTCAAAGGGGATATCGTTTTCAAAATTGAAATGCCACCTCCTGCCGGGCCCTGAATAGTGCCCGAGCTGCTCTTCCATTGATGTTCCACGAGGATTTAGTTGTCCATGTATGGAAATCGGTAGCATCAGTTAAAATTCTGTCGAAAATGTATGAAAAGCTATGGAAAGGAGAAAAAATTGTTCTGCATTCTGTAGGGTATGCTCGACCATGTTACTTATACTTTTTCAAAGGTTTGCTACAAAAGTTTAGAAAAATTGTGAAACTTGACCATCTCAAAAAGCATAGGTAGCAGATTTTGGTTATTTCCTGAAAGCTCATTGAATATATTGCAACAATTTCATAACCATTAGAAAGAGGTCGAAATGCTGCATCGAAAGCTATCAAGATCTCTTAAAAATCTTTGTGCTATCGAATGTGGCGCCCTTTTAAAAAAAGCGAAATTACTTTCGGAATGACCTAATATAGATAACAATTATGCCCTTATAAAGCTAAGTTCCTAAAACTTACTCACATAAACACTTCCGTGTGGGTACCAAATGACATCATAAGATCAGAGCTCGGACAGGTGGCTTACAAGCAAGCTGGATATCGTTTTTGGGACAAAAAGCAAAGGGGGTTTCGTTTTTGTGTGGCCGAAGAGACAGAAATTTGCGACGCTTTTTTAGTCGTGTTTCGTTTTTTGGAGATTTTTTTTAGGAATTATGGTCTAGGGTCAAAGGGGATTCGTGAAAATTCGCAAAAGTCAAGGAGGACTTCATTTTTCCCATTTTCATCTACCCACCTCGTGCCGAGTCCTGCATGACCAACTTCATATCGTCTTTCGGAGCATGTTTTTCTGCAGATTTGATGAAAAAAACACGCTGCAAACCGCTGAGACGTCAAAATTTTTGTAAAGAACATTTTGTAAAGGACAATAACAAAGTCTGAGATATCCGCTTTCACATTAGTCCCAGCGTCAAAAAGTGTTATTCTTCTGGAATGGCTCCAAATCCTCTTGGAGACAGTACGCTCAGAACATCCGTATTTTTTTGTGATTCAAGCGCTCTAATTAGCTTCTACCATGCTATGAGGTACCCTCCCCCCCCCCGTCTCGTCCCGCTTTGGTTTTTCCGCTCCGCACTGATGAAGCGCGCACGCTCTGCGTCACCCATGGACAACGTTCGCGGGCGCCTCCAGTTGGTGTTTTGCCAGCCAAAAACGGCTGATCGTACCCGACGCACGAAGTTTCGTGTTTTTTTTTGAAATTATACTTTACATTTTAGGATTTTTGTTGGCAAAGTGATGGATGGTACGGATTGGTTGTGGAGATCGAAATGCATTCAGTGATGCCTATAAAGCCGAGTATCCTGCTGGTCTTCAACTGCGACTAATATTATTTAATGTCTTCTTCTTCAGTGTCCAAAATCCACAATGGCCTTCTTCGAATTTTTTTTTTTGCTTTTTATAATTGACCGAAAAAAACATAGAGTAACCGGCACCTAGATTGGAGATATGCACTGGTGGTCGATACCATTCGCAAACTTAATGATATAGGAGAGACATGATGAATCATTCATGATAGCATGCCGCAAAGTGTACCCGTTATCAGAAGAACAGCAAAAAAGAATAGCAAAAAGTTAAAGAGTATCAGTTGCAGAGCAGCAGGATACTCGGTTTTTAGGCCTCACTGAACGCATTTTGATCTTCAGATTCACCATCTATCACTTTTCCACAAAAAATCTTGAAAAGCAAAGTAGAATCTGAAAAAAAAAACATAAAGGACCATCGTGCGTCGTATAAAACCAGCTATTTTGGGCTAGCAAAATGCCAACTGGAGGCGCCCGCGAACGTTGTGCATGAGCAATGCAGAGCGTGCGCGCTTTACCAGTGCGACGTGGAAAGGACAGAAGCGAGGCGAGATCGAGGGTACTGTCGCCAGGGCCCGGCACGAGGTGAGCAAATGACAAGCTGGAAATCGTTTTTGGTGGAAAAGCAAGGGTGAAATCGTTTTCGCGGGGCCGGGGCGAAGCCCCGGAAGAAGATATTAAGTGCAAGCAAAAGAAGGTCGAATCATGCTTATTATCTTATACATCTGATTCCTTAGTAAGTAGTTTTCATAAGCCTCAACGCACAGCAGAGTTCGCGCGGGCTACGCCGCGATGCCGCTAACTGCCGCGTGCGCGATGTTGCATAAGCGATGCCGTTGAACAGCATGATTACATGATCAGTTCTCAATGCAGGCGTAATGATATAGCACCAAATTAGGTAAGCGGACAAAGAGAGGCTAGTAGAAACAAAGTATGAAATATTATGAAAAACTTATGTGCATGGGAGGTGTAATACGCATTTTGCAAAACTACTAAACGGAGATGTGAATTCAAATGGCTCGTTTGAAGCGCACAGATAACCGTACGGTGTGAAACTTGGTAGGTACATGAACACGGGCTTGCTGGGCTTGACTTAGAAGTTTCATTGGAAAATCATGTGAATGGAGGTTGTGGCAAGCTTTTCTCTGAAAATTTTCCCACTATCAAGAAAATGGAAAAATGGCTCGTTTGCAGCGCAGAAAAAACGAAATCGCGCGGGACTTGGTGTGTATACGCGCAGTAGGACTAAGGAACAATGTATGAAAAATTATGAAAAACTTTATGAAAAATTATGAAAAACTTATGTGAATGAAGACCGTGCCTATTTCTCAAATTAGATGGGCAATTGCCCAAACTTCAAATTCACATAAGTTTTCAAAATTTTCGCATAAATATGTTGCACACCTAAAGTTTTATTTGGTAGGATCTTGGTTCCAAAACCCCTCTTCTTGTCTTTTTTAGGGCCCGAAATCGCATCAGCAGCCCAGCTTACTAAGGAGGAAAGCGCGCTCCAGTCAATCGATACGCGGGAACGGCATCTCTTACAAGAAAACGATACTTAGTGTCCGCGGCCTTTTGCGATGAGATGTATACCATTGACTCGTCTCAGAACGCTGATTCCGAATCTGACTTCCGCTTCTGCTGATCGTTTCTCTGAAAGGAGTTATGGAGGATTTTCGAGCCAAGTTTGGCCGCTTGAGGGAAATACGATCAGAGTGCCAATACCTCTGCTAGGCTGTGGTGTACTGATTAGAGCGATAGCCTCATAAGTTGATGCAAATGTAGGTTCGAGTCCTTTGGTGTTTTTTAGTTTTGCATTGCCTCAATTAATCTTCCTTTGAATAAACATCCTCGAGGTAAATGCATGCCCTTACTAAAAAAACAACGAAGAGTCATCTTTATATGAGTGCTTCCTATAATTATCCTGAAAGTTGCTTACAAAAATGAAAATGAATGGAAAATCATGCTAAACACAGTGATGGAAATCTATGACAAATTTTTGATTTAAACATAGTAGATGCTCGCAGTGAGCGCTTCGGATAAAGGATAAGTCGTTGCAGTTGGCTTTCTCGCAATTCAATTCATTTACAGCAATTCACGCGAAAGGCAGTATTGTACTGGGCTTTGGAATTGACCAGAATGCTCATCAAGGTAGCCTGCGGCATACCACGGGTTTTGTTCGAGTAAACGAGTAAATTTACTCGAACTATGAATAATAGATACATTTTAGGCAAACAATAATTATTTCTCCGAATTCTCCATATTTTTTGAAGAGGAAGGGTATGCATTATACTTTGGGAAATTCGAAATTTTTCTCGAATATTCGAATATCGAATAATATTCGAAAATTGAAAACTTCGAATATTCGACTATCGAATTTTATTCGAAAATCGAAAATTTCGAATATTCGACAATCGAATATTATTCGAAAATGGAAGTTTTCGAATCGAATAATATTCGAATATCGAATATCATTCGATATTCGGATTTCGAATATTATTCGGTTCTCGAATGATGATCGATTTTCGACATTCGATTTTCGAATACTATCCGAATAAATTATGTCAGTGAGACTACCTGTGAGGGACCAAAACATCTAAGAATAAATTCTTTTGGTATCTTTGATTCAACTGGTT
This sequence comes from Cylicocyclus nassatus, assembly GCA_958299035.1. Lineage (NCBI taxonomy): Eukaryota > Metazoa > Nematoda > Chromadorea > Rhabditida > Strongylidae > Cylicocyclus > Cylicocyclus nassatus. The sequence continues at coordinate 60,904,178 of CATQJL010000316.1, forward strand.
TAGCTCCGTCAGGGCAGGCCGCTCGCGCCCGCGACGCACCTGCGTCTCTCGCGCGCGAGTTCTCTCTGATCATTACCTAGCCTCAATTAGGTCACGAAGCCCGCCTTTGCCGAAGCTCAGCCAGTTGAATCAATTGTAACTATCAGGAATAGACATTTTTTATCTTTCAATTTACGACGAAAAGACGGTTCAGTGATGTCGTGAAGAGAAGGCAGCCGGCAAGAAGATGGGTGCCGGGTTTTGTGTCGATGTTAAACTAGTCCTCTTACCTAAGCCACGACTGATGTTCGGAGCGAGAAAGGGGGCTACCAGGTCTGAAGCCCCGAAAGTGGCCCGAATCTTACGGTAGGCTCGTGAGTACGAGATGCATGCAAGGCAGAGACGCAGAGTCGTTGCGGGACCCTGCACTCATGACTGCGTGCGCTATGCGTTCTCTGCTTTGCAGTTTGAATTCGCTGTACGGGCGGCATCCGGAACTACCGTAAGATGGGCTACTTTGGGAGCAATTTTCAGGCTTACCAGACCCTCTTTTCCGCTCCGAACTTCAGTCACTGCTTAGGTACGGGGTCTAATTTAACATCGCTACAAAATCCCGGACCCATCTTTTGGGACGCTGCCTTAAGAACCCAAAAGCGTACTTCTGTGATGTAAGGAATTTCAATCTTCAAAGAAGATTATTTATCCTCATGAGAGTTGTGGACTACATACAGGGGTCCCAGCAGTATGTGGATCTTTGGGCTGACATCAACCTATACTTACAATCTGAAGCGATTTATCGATCGCTTTTCACTGTTGTAAGTTACCGTAGGAGAACCGAGGAAGGTTCTGAGATATCAAGAGCCGTTTGCTCAAGAATGAGAAATAGAAAGGCCGATCTTATACTAGGCTTCTAAGACACTCACTATATAAAGAATTTGCACTCAACTGCAACGCCTTTTGCAACTTATGCCAGGTACACCGTAACAGATGTTTTCCAACGCTTTTCAAAACTGAGAATGCACATTTAAAAGTTCTGAAAGCCCGCGCGTAGTTAAACATACGTAAAAACCTGCTACATGGATTTCAAATCTCTTTTTTTTTGTTGGGGAAATTCTTTTGGCTGTCTCATTTCGCAGTTGCTCTATATGCTGGAAAGTTCATACCGTGATAACACAACAAGAAAAAACATAGGTGATTTGCTTTTCGCTGCATTTGTAAGGTGAAGCCATCCCTACAGGATGTTACTTTAAGGTTGGCAAAAGACTTCGTGAGAGGTATTAGCGATTAACAGTTTGTAGATACCCTTAGGACACGTAGTATATGTTGTGGATATCGAATTTCCGAATATTCGATGCTTCGAATTTTCGAATAGTCAATTCTTATCGAATTTTCGAATATTCGGTGCTCATCGAATACTCGATTATTCCATGGACATTGAATGATCGAATTAATGACTATCGAATATTCGACTATCGAATAATATTCGAAAGTTGAGAATTTCGAATATTCGACTATCGATTATTATTCGAAATCTCAGATTTTCGAATATTCGAATTTTCGAATCATTCGCATTCGAATGATTTATTCGAATAATCGAATAATCATTCGATTCGGTCCAAAGTATAGTATGCATTTACCTCGAGGATGCCTAACTTTCAAAAGAAGATTAATTGAGGCAATGCCAAACTAAAAAACACAAAAGGATTTGAACCTTTACCTGCATCAACTTATGAGGCTATTGCTCTAACCACTACATCACATCGCACCAGAAGTAGTTGGCACTCCGATCGTATTTCCCTCAAGCGGCCAAACTTGGCTCGAAAATCCTCGATAACTCCTTTCAAGAAACGATCAGCAGAAGCGGAAGTCAGATTCGGAATAAGCGTTTTGAGACGAGTATAATGGTATACATCTTATCTCAAAAGGCCACGGACACTAAGTATCGTTCCCTTGTTAGTAATATGACTGGGTTACTTTGATATTTCTTCATTCCTTCATCATTTTCCTTGCTTATTCTTCTTCCTATTTGCTATCTTGCTAAAGGTGAGGAATAATTAGAAGAATTTGAGCGTTTTTGGGCGCTTTTGAGTGCTTTTAGGCGAAGGGTGGCCGGTGCTCTTGTTGCAAAGCACAAAGATCGTTTTTGGGGTCGAGGGGGTATTTGTAAAAAATTTGGGATCAAAGGTGAATTCGTTTTGGAATTCATTTGCCCACCTTATGGTGGGCCCTGATTGTCGCCTCCCCGGTGTGCTTTGGGCGGACCATTTACAGACATCTGAACACTTGGTGAACCTGTTAGTTGTGGCATTGTTTTTTGTACTCTCTCGTTATCAAGAAATGCCACTTATGACAACAGCAGCATATATACGTGGCAGTTTAAAGAGTACAAAAAACCATACTTTGCAGTAGAGGTTTGACAAGATACCAGCGTATTTTGCGGCATTTTCCGATAATTAGTGAAATACGAGGACTTATGAGGCTATAAGAAAGAATGAAGCCAATTGCAACCTAGATCACGCTCCGAAATTGTACACAGACTGTTGCCAATGGTTGTCTCATTTTACTCAACCAAAAAATGGAATTTGAAGATAAGACGAGATTTGGCGCCTTCACAATGCTTAACGAATCGTTGTACACGAGGCTGCTGAGGGACAACCATTAAGGATCAAGATATGGAGTCTCAGAATACCATAACTTGGCATAAGGGGGTTATTTGACCTGCTGAACACAAAAGTCAGATTCATTGGTTTGATCAACCTCTCTTTCGTGTTTGGGGCAACCCACACAGTAAACCTATCGTAGTCTTACAAAAGAGGCCCTACCACGCAAATTTAGTATTTTTCATGATAACCTTATCCAAGTTCCAGCCGAATCTGTGATAATCCAAAAATTTTCCTTCCATACCATATACCTGTAACCTTCACTACAACGTCAGAATTCAGCAGAATGGTAGCTGTACTTGTAGCTTGAGTCAGAGCCTACGTAATGGCAAAATTTGAGCAGTCATGCTCAAGAGAAAAAAATTGGAAAGAAAATTTCAAACCTTAGTAACAACCTAATAAATTAAGCTTTTTAATAGATATTTTGTTTGAGGTTGGAAAATCGCTGCGCACCCGCTGCGATTTTCAAACGTGTTCCATGTTAGCTCAGTTTCAAGCCTTAAGACTTACTTCTGCATCTTATGATAAGCTATGCACAAAGACTGTAAAAGTTTAAGATTTTGTATTCGGCCGAAAAAGCTCTGCAACGCTGAGCGTTTTTTTTTTGTCCAGGCAGAAGTCTTTTTACAAAAATGGCAGTGTTTACTATAGTAATCACACTTTTCTTGTCCTTTTAGCTCAAAAGACGCATAATTAAGCCTGTGAAAAATCCAAATACTTCACTACAGATACAACATACAGCAATGCGCCTGTTTTACTGCAAGTCTTTGACAGACAAAAGCTAAGTTTTGAGGCTTGAAAATGTGTCACTTTTTGGTAAAGTTACTTGGTTGAAAAACGCGAGAAGTCACAATGGTTTTTGAACGAAAGCCAAAATTTTTTCAAAAAAGAAAACGTAATTTGTCTCGTAACTTTTCTAGACTAAGGCCCGTATGCACGTACATCCGCGGGGAGGGGAGGAGATCTGAGAGAGGAAGCGTCATATCTCGCTAGTCTGTACATCTTTCTTTTTATTTCTCTGTCTTTGAAGGTTACACACTGATACCTGCGCATAACGGATGCCAGGTTACTGCCATACAAGATTAGATATTCACTATTTCGGCTGATCCCTTGGGGATCCCCAGGGGATCATTCCACATTTCCAAAGTCATTTATCTTCCTGAAAACTCCATGAAAATGCTTTGAAATTGTACTGAGGATATACTACAGCACTGCTAAACATGTTTTTGGTAGAAATGAGTGAAATCTCTGGAAATCAAAATCTTCGATGAACAGCTGCTCGAAACATGCTTAGCAGTATCGTAGTATATCTTCTGTATAATTTTTCAGCGGTTTTATTGAGTTTTCAGGAAGATAAATGACTTTGAAAATGTGAGGTGATCCCCTGGGGATCCGCAGAGGATCAGACGAAATATTGAATATCTAATCTTGTATGGCAGTAACCTGGCATCGTTATGCGCAGGTACCAGTCTGTGAGAACCTTCATAAGCAAGATAGAGAAAGAAGAAGAAAGATAGATGTGTAGACTAGCGAAATATGACTCTTTCCCTCTCAGTTCCCCCCCCCCCCCCTCCCCCCCCGCCCACCCCCCGCGGGATGTACGTGCATGCGGGCCTAAAGCGTTTGACACAGAAAAATAAACATTTGAGCGCACTGACTTCAAAAGCATTTTGAACCGATGAACAGTTGTTTTGGACTGCGCAGGAATCAATGTGAGATCAGATATCTCTTACTTTGTTACTCTTTACAAATATTTTGACTCGAAGGATTACAGTTCCAAGTGAGAAAAGGGCTTTGTTAGAGGTGTTTGTGATTATGGACCGCTAAAAGTTCGCATTCAGCTCAAAACATTCCTAGGATTGACATAGATTTTCTTTCTTGTACCGCCTATACCCCTTTTCGGCTATGCTTTTTCGTTCAGTACCAACGATTTCTGACTTTCAAAAATTCCCAAAAGCTCTTGAATATGCTCAGGCAATCGCCGGGGGCAGGCGGTCCGCAAACTTTCGTTTTTCTGCAGGCGGTCAGCAGAATTTTGGGGCGTGGCCTAACCTTCAGCAGGCGGCACTTCCTTTACTGTCTAATGTTCTGCCAGCGAGCAGCAACACAAAATTTTCTGCAAGTGCTCGTCAAATAATCTCTTTCAGCGAGCGCTGGTCAAATTTTCAGCTGGCGCTCGAACGGTTTTTAAGCAGTCGGGTGTACGCCGAGCAAAGGTGAGACTCTACATGGCAGAGGTCTCATCGATGGTTCAATTACTCAATTTGAGGTACTTTCTCTCAGCGGAAAGTACCTGGGGGCTGTGCGGTCCTCAACGAAGAATCGTGCGGCCCCCGAAAATTTTGCATATTCTCGCGGAAAGTCCGCGAGAATGCGGCTACCGCGCCACAGCTAATCTGTAAGGAAACCGCGATTGTTCTCCAAGCATTCGTCCAAAATTTCGCTAAAATTCCTCCAAACATCTGCAAGCGGACCGCAAGAAATCGGCGAACTATTTTTCCGGTGCCCGCTTGCCCAAAAATTGCATGCCCGCCTGCCCCCGGCAGTGGCGTACCCAGGATTTCGGCTCGGGGGGGGGGGCGACAAAGATTTTTTCTAAAGAAGGTGCGTGGCGTTAGCCACGCACTCCGAAAAAATTTTTGGGGTGCTTCTCAAAACTTTTGCGGGTCCCCGACCCCTAAAATCTGGAAAAAGGGGGCGTGGCGTCAGCCACGCCCCCGAAAAATTTTTTTTTTACAAGGCTAATTAGTATTTTTAAAAATTTTTAAAAATTATTTTAATTATTTACAAAAATAAACAAGTCACTTGCACATTTTTATAACCCATATAAGTAACTTTCAAAAATTTCGCGACCCATTCTCGGGGGGGGGGCGCGCGCCCCCCCCCGCCCCCCCCCCCTCGGTACGCCACTGGCCTCCGGCGATTATCTGAGTGGGGTGTTCGTCTAACTATATACCGCACTTTACGCGAGTTCTATTCCTTATGCTTTATAGATCTAGCTTCTCAATTACTGTATATTAGATAAGTTGCATATCGCTATGAGCTGAAATGTTGTCCTTGTTTCTTGCTAACATCTAGAACAGACCGGGGCCCAGCACGAGGTGGCATTTGAGAATCCTGGAAACGAAGTCCCCTTTGACGTTGCAGCAATTACGAATAACCCTTTGTTTTTTGTAGAAGTACGGCTTATGAGGTGCAGCGAATTTCAGGTGAATAAAATTTTAAAAAATCAAGAAAATCAAAGATAAAACATCAGATGGCGAAAAAATGTAGGTTTTTATATCATTAAGAGCCATAACGTAAGAGGGACTGCAATTTAGGTCAAACCGGGTGCTCATAGGTAGAACTTGAACCAAGGAAGAGATTTATGTAAAAGTTTTTGAAAACTCATGTGGGAAAGGGGGTAAATTATGACTTTGTTGGGTCTCGCGCAACCTCAGGATGCTCCCAGATTGCGCGGGGCAACCTAAATTAGAAAAACCCTCACAACTCATTTTCCTCGCATAATTTTTTTCATAATGTTTCATACTTTTGTTTTAGTCATCATCGCAAAACTATACACCAAATTTGATGGCTCAATATTGCTTACAAGGAAAGGAAGGTTGGTCGAAGTGGTCTTTTGAGATGGTATGTATACTGCCTTGTAGAGCTTGGAACGCTGATTCCAAATCTACCTTTGCTATCTGCTGCGGGCTTCTGGGCGACGAGTTATGAAGGTTTTTGTGAGTAAAAATCTGAATGCAAGAGTAAGCTAAAATCAGTTGTAACATTTTTATAAGGCTTAATTGGTAGTCGGGTCACTCAGTGCAACAAATAATCTTGATGCAAATATACCAACTCACTGCTGCCTCATTTGAACGTTGGGAAAAAGGTTACGACTAATTTTACCCTATTCTTGCACTCAGATTTTTACTCAAAAAACCCCCATAACTCCTCGCCCAGAAGCCCGCAGCAGATAGCAAAGATAGATTTGGAATCAGAGTCCCAATTACTACAAAACAGTATACATCCGATCTCAAAAGGCCACTTTGACCAACCTTCCTTGTTAGCCTTACTAAACAGACTGTTTTTTATTTTTTCTGACAAAGATCATGTCTTAAGATGTTGGGATTGCGTGCACAAAAGTTCTGGCACGAATCGTTTTGTAACCTGTTAATTTACTTGTTCTTAAAGGCAGCGTCCACCCAGAATTTGGTCCCCCATGTTTTCGTCATTCTGGGGCCTTTCCGTGGCCCTGATTACAGTTCCGAACTTCAAACTCTCTAAAATTTACAAAAAAACCCGATTCTTGGGGACCCAATCTTGAGGGCGCGGACGAGTTCCGAATTGCTCGCCCCGTCGGCAGGCGAGCGGGAAGAAGCTGCAACTGCATGGGTGCAGTTGCATTGCAGTGTGCAGTGTGCAGCTTCTGCTCACTACCTTGTTAATACGTGTCGGGAGGCACGTATTGACAAGGTAGTGAGCAGTCCTTGGTGGGCGGAGTCTGATATCAGACTCCGCCCAGCCAGGGACTTCCAGGCCCCTTATCCTCATTCAGAGACAACGTTAGAAGACCGGACCAAACGGATGCCCCTTTTCTGGGGCCTACATTCAGGACCGACACTAATCGGAGGGGGTCAGGTTTAGCCTGGACACTGCCTTTGAGATAACGTTAGAGCCTAAAATTGGGTTTGAAGTAAGGATTGTGTTTGCTAATATTTTGTCGGATAAGGAAAGCATCCCTGGAAATTTTACGATTTCCTTTTTGCTTTCCACTCAAAATACGATATCCAACGCGTGAAGCACCACTTCTGCTGAGCCCTGGAACAGTCTGAAGTTTAGAAATGAGAATGAGGCACTGGGTCTTCTTTACTGAATGGGTGTAAAAGGCTAGCGGTGGCGAACAAGAGGAACGATAGCGGATGTCAATAACCAGCGAATCTCCCAACCTCTTTTCTAATCATCCTTACACGAAGACATTGAGCATTTCCTTGTTTCAAACTCTTAACTGGACTGAAGAGTTGAACTGATTTTATTAGCTTGAAAATGAGTTGCGAAAATACGTTAAAATAAGTGAAAAATTTGCCAAAGGTAAAATTTGCGTATTTCACGTTTTTGCTTGCAGTAGCTTTATCAAATTGCACATATCATCCGACTGTGAGTAGAACTTATTCAGTAAAACATTTGACTTAACTTTGATCACTTCCATTGAGTCACATTTTCTGAGAAATATGTGCATTGCCATGAGCTAGCAGTAGCGGCTAGCAATCGCTATCGTTCCTCATGCCCCTCCCCCTTCAGGCTAACAAATTCATATTTATGGCGTACGCTGCGAAGTCTGGCCCGACCTTTAGATACAAGCCGGCGCGCAGGGTATGTAGCTGGCGATAACCGTGCCTGTGTATCCTTCGGATTTTGGGAAGGTGAGTATCACAATTGAGAGCTGGTAGAGACAATCGCTCTGAGACAAAAACCGATAGGTTAGCGGAAGAATACCGAGCACAATTAGGAAGCGTCCACTCTTATAGTACATTTTACAAACATATGCTGCATAAAGCTGTGTTATTGTTGAGTTGGGAAATCTCTGTACCCAGGAACCAACCTTTTATTAGTTGTAAGAGGAAGAGAAGAAACTTTGATAGAAATTCAGAGAGACCCGGATAACGCTCTGCTGAAAATTCAGAGAGACACACCCCGAATAGCGCTCTGTGGACATAATGATACAAATTCTGCAGAAAACAAAAAAAAACACACACAAAAAGAAACTAGTAGAAGCAACATCACAATCCATACATGTCGAAATAGTTGCGTTAGACCTAAGTTATCCCTAAACCCTCCAAAATGCATCTATTCCTATATTCGGTAAAGCTAAATGGCTAGATACAGACCTGGTGCAAGTTTGCCTGTTAGTTGTATATCCATAAGAGCCAGAATCATAATTGCTGGTTGATTCAGTGATGGTTTGAGTCTTCCCAAAAGAGAGATGTATGTTGCAAAAAATATAAACAAAAAAAGAACTAGCCTCTCTATCTTCTTCTTCAAGTAGCTGAACGCGGCGATTCGAGTCTTCTATATTAAGTTACGTGGAAGTTCTAAACTCCACTGGCTTCATCAATGACGCCCACGGAGCCTACAAATTCCTCAGTAAAGGGAAAAACAGAACTTTACTTTCAAATAGTTTGAGTCGAATTAGTCGAATTTTGAGCAACAACAAGAGAGAAAATAAATAACCTAAATGGTCGGAACAGTACATTTCAGTAAGAACAAGAAACAGTAACAGCAATAAAACTAATAAAAGCAACAAAAGAATAGAAGAGTATAAAGCGAAGTTTATTACCAGGCTAGAAAACAAAGGCTAAGAAACAAAAAATATCGTAACAGTAACAATTCAATATCAAAGACAAGCACTGACAGCAATAATAGTAATGAAAAATCAAAAACTGAGCATTAACAAATTGGAAGTTGACAACAGTGGAATATACATATAACAGTAAAATATACAGGGTGTCCCAAAAAAGTGTGCCTACTGTTTGACTGTAAATAACTCTCTTGTAATGAAGTGTTTCGAGAAGCTTTAGGTATCGTTATGTAGAGCGAGGTCAAACTTAGATTTGCAATATAGAGCAAATCATCGATCGCTCTTCATTACTGTAGGATTACGGTAAGAATTTCCAGCATATGGACCACCGTGAAATATACTACCTAACAAAAATTTTTCCAAAAAATCTGAAAAATTGTGTATTAGGGATTTCGCGCATGCTGATTCCACCTGACAACTTTTTACGAGTGTTTCCAGCGTTTTTGACGGTATAATTACATTTCTGACAAATGCTGGGAACTGAGTTATTACGATTTACCGGGGATAACTTAGGAAAAAAGCATCACAATAAAATGGGAATTTCAAATTAGAAATCAGAGGCTCCCACTACCTTAGTATAAGAGTTTTTATCTTGTTTGGTTTTTTACCGAGGCAGAATATAGCCTCCAAAGGCCTAAAATCCTTCTCGAAATTCTTACCGTAATCCTGCAGTAGTGAAAGGTGATAGATGATTCGCTCCATACTGAGTTTGACCTCGCTCTACATAACCATACCTAAAGCTTCTCGAAACACTTCATTACAAGAGAGTTATTTACAATCAAACAGTAGGCACATTTTTTTGGGACACCCTGTACAAAAAAGTTTACACTGGTGTAGAGTTGACGATGTGATATCGCTCGGATAATGGTTTTCCTTGAAAAGAATGCACATGTGGGAAAGTACTAAGAGGAAAATAGAACCTGCAACTTACTTCGCTGACGATCGCATGCAGCGGGGCCTACAAATTACGAGACAAGATCGCACAATCATAGCTATCTAAAGATGGTTTCCGCATTCCACAAAAATCCACCATCTGTATTAAAGGCATGTTCATATAGAATCATGATGAGAGAATAACCACTTTGGTCGAACCACTTGTAAATAATAGTGCCTTTGGGTACTAAAAGTAAAATCTTAATATAAAGCTGAATATCTGCTTGTCTGTATGTATGTTACATATGTTCCGATTATTTCATTCTCAGACAGTCGGTGCCGTAGTCGCGGCGGACAAACTGGCAGAGCCGCGGAGGACCCAATTGACCAATGAGGGCGGGGCGAGGGGGCGGTCCCTTCTTGTAGGTCACGGTGACGTCACAAGCAGGCGAATGGGACCCTTCTCCGGGACGCGCAAATCTCTGCTCCGGAGGTACGCCAGATTTGGGAGAGCCCCGGAGCAGAGATTTGCCCGCCGCGAGTGCGCCAGATATGGGACACCTCCAGAGCACAAAATGGCAGCGCTCCGGAGCACAAATGGGGGGTCTCCGGAGCACAAATGGGAGGGCCCCGGAGCAGAAAATGGGAGGTCTCTGGAGCACAATAGGTACGCAGCCAATTTGCTGTGATATTAGCATTTTCGAAAATAAGCTGCCGTCGCTCTCGACTTACCCTTTTTTGTCGTTTCGCGCTCGTTTTTCTTTTTTTTGGTTTTTTCGTGCTACTCGTCGGCGCGTTGGCGTTTATTTGTTCATCTCCTTCTTTTCAGGTTTCAGATTTTAGGTTTTCGTGCGGATGCACTTAGTCACTTTTAGTGCTTGGCTGTCGTTTTCGACTTACTGCTGTTTTTCCGCGTTTACACAGCAGGTGTGGTGACATAAAACTTGGTAACCTTCTCCATTTTATCTAATATTACTTCCTATGCATTTTTAGGCAAGTTGTTATATTTCAGTCTTTCTACGTCTGTCGTCCCCGCACCCGCCCGTCCCTATCGCACCCGTCCTCTCTCTCCAAATATCTGGGCTACAACCGTTCTCACCACTACTGCTGTCGTCTTCTACGTACTGATGATAATGTTATGCTGCATACCGTGCAGCTTGAGTAGTGACATCAAATTTACAAGGGTAAATGGCTGAAATTTGCCGTTTTCACAAGCAATGTTTTTCTTTTATAGTTATTTGATCCATACATCGCCGGCTCACCGCTGGATGCAGAATTCGCCTTGCATTTTTACAAGTAATTGCCTTGTTTCTGGAAGATGAGAACCTTTCTTTAAGCGCGGTACTTATTTTTCCTTATGCAATTTCTTATTGGCCTCGTTGAATTCAAAAGTTCAAAATATTGTCATTTAGGGGCCCTATTGCTTACTCTCTCAATGGATGCTGTGTAGTTTTATTTTTTCTGTGCTAGGAAGTGTGCTACTCATAATGAAGTTGGCGAGTTTATCTGTTGGCCTCGTTTTCTTATCAGGGAGCATGGAAACATTTGCTTTGATGGTTTTTCTCTACATTGAGGTGCGTAAACGTCAAAACTAAAATGAGTGTTTCTCCGCCTACCACTCATCCTTAGAACAGGCATGAAATTGAGGAAAAAGCATCTATTCTATTATCAGTAAGTTGTCCATGTGTTTTGCTTTATTAGGAAGACGATCTGAAGTTGCATTTGGTGTGCAATGCCTCAACTTTTCGGGAATGCTACTCTTACAGATGTACGTCAGCCCACGTACTGGTACTCAACTGGACTACTTCATCTTTCCAATGATGGTGGGACGTCTCCTCAGCTCTGCTCTAGCTACATTGATGCCATCTGTAGGCGCAGATCAAATTATCATTGCTGTTCTACTTTCAATGCACCACTTATTGTGTTATTTCCGCTTCTTGGTAATCGCTTCGGAAGGCGGCCAGATACAGTCTTTTCATTAGTTTTTGTGGAAGTTTATAGTGCATTTGCCGATGTGGCAACATTTTTGGGATAACAAATGCCATAGTAAAGTACAATTGATGATATTCAGTGTCGCATTTTATCTCCAGTACCGGTTTGCTGCCGTTGGATTAATGCTGGTGTTCAGCAAAGTAGCTATGGGAAGACATTATGTAGCTATGCAGTTTGCAGTAGATTGTTCGCAGTCAATTTGAAATTCTCTTCATTCTTCTATTTTCTATCTACAAACGCTAGGGGTGAGAGGGAGGGGGTAGAGTACGGGGGTGAAGGCGCGCTGAAGTCCTACCCGGGGGGGGGGGGGGGGAGTCGTATTCGGCTAATTTTGGTGGGGTTTAGAGACATAATTGGGGTTTGGAGCTCAATTAGGGCTAGTTACAGTATGCCGCGGCAGACTTGCGGAGCAGAAACTCGGAGGGGTCCGGCGCACAAATGGGAGGTCTCCGGAGCACAAAATGGGAGGACTCCGGAGCATAAATGGGAGGTCTCCGGAGCACAAATGGGAGGGCTCCGGAGCACGAGTGGCAATCCCCTCTGGGGAAACCCCGCGGCTCGGCCATTTCTGCTCCGGAGGTATGCCGTCTACTTTCTGATTTAGGCCTTGGGCATACCTGGCGAGTTAACCATTTGCCAGATCTTATCAAACCCAACGTTGCAGATCACAAAGCTTTGTATCCAACTTTTGTAACTCCATAAAATGTGCTATTTCCGTGTGCTCAAATTAAGTTTGCGACGAGTTATAAGCAACTGGAGTATTGCCAAGTCGCGTCGCAACTGAAATCGTGTGAGGTATGCCCTGCACGGGGCCTTAGAAAATTCTATTCCGTACAGTCCAGACCAAAATTTGTGCACGCTGAAAGTCTATTTGTCTGCATCTATGTGTGTTTAAATGTTCCGAATAGAAAATTCTACCACTGAACAAATCCGGAATTGATTTATAAATCTTGCACACATATACTTCGAGGCGGAGCGGTGGTATATTTTTCGTTATCGGTCACTATCGATTTTTATCAATTTTCATGGATGGAGGACATAACGTCGTCAATAGGCTCCACCCAGAAAGAAGTGGCATTTGTTGCTGAAACAGCGCGGGGCCCCCTTTCGGCAACCTAATGTTCCCACTCATTCTTTGCAAAATTCAAGCTACGGTGCTGGGTGTTGGCGCCAAAAGTTAAGAAGCATGCTGATCATGAATGTAGCAACCGCTTGTAATACCATTACTACCAATGTTATCGATTTCTGCAAACTTTGAGCTTCGAGTATAATAACTGCTTGCGAAATCATTGGTTTTATCAATCTTGTCGACTTTTTGCAAACTTTGAGCTACAGAGATGGGAATTGGCATAAAGGGGGATTGGAGAGATTGAGCATGGTGATGACGAAAATGACATGTACTTGTTTGCATTCATCGATTTTATGAATTTTAAAGTTTGGCTTGTAAGCTGGGAGTGGTACAGAGAAGCAAGTGAGATCTGATTATGAAAACATAGGGAGAGCAGCGGCTGTCCCGAGATTTCAGTGCGAGGAGGGCGAGGGGGCGGCAAAATTCTTTTATTCAAATGAAGATGCGTCGCGTTAGCTATACACTCCGAAAAATTTTGTGGGGTGCTTCTCGAATTTCTGCGGGCGCATAATCCCTAAACTCTAGAAAAAGGAAACCTGACGGCAGACACCCTCCGAAAAATTTTTTTCACAGGGTCAATTCGAATTTTTAAGAAATCTCAAAAGTTATTTTGATCATTTACAAAAAAGTCACACATTTTTATTACCCATGTAAGTAAAAAGAAGTGCGCGACCCACTATAGGGGGGGGGGCCCTCCCGCCCCTCTCCCACTGGAGGGGGGGGGGGCAGGGAATTGGCATAAAAAATTGAGAAGGGATGATGTTCTATGTGAATTTATTTGCGTATTGATAGTCATTATTGCATCAAAGCGGGACATTGTGCAAAAACTGCACTTTGCCTCTACAATCCTACAATCAATCTTACAGCGTCCTTTTCATTGTAGAACTCCGTAGATAGATAGAATTCGTCGCCGCTTTGATTGGAGTCTACGAAACTTCACCACTGATTAGAGAGCGTAATCTGTATTGCGCAATACTAAAGCTCAGCAGTGCTATTTTTGAGAGTTTTGTTGTACGAGACAGCTATCCTAATATACGTCACCTCAGTAAAGTAACATATCAGCTGTCCTCTTTTCCGTATTCTTCCAGAATCATTTTTTTCCAAGCAGGTGCTGAGGGCGAACAACCAACAACCTCAGCACCTTTATGCTTATAACTTCGATGAAAACGTTTTTCGCTGGTAAATCACTCTGGTTCCAAAAGGAGTTTCTTAGAAAATGACTTAACGGTTGAAACTGGTGACAGAAATATGTAGCACACACTTGACATGCTTCACATGACAACCGTATGCCCTCCAGCTCTTCCTTTCTCTCTTTCTGCATAGTACCTTTCGTATCGAATAAAAATTCGATCAATCAAAAATTTCGAATTTGGAGTCTCGCTTTTGATTATAATTCGAAAACTCGGGTTATTAGAAAAGAGATTTTACAAAATTATCCGAATGTTTTATGCAGAGTTTCATTCAAATTCTTATTCGAATTATTCGAGTACGGTGCAGATTTACATCGACCCCGAACCGGGTTTATCAGCAAGTTTCAGATATGATATTTGAATCAATCATCCGGATATTCATTCAGAATTACCCTCAGTGTTCGAATATAGTCGAGTCGATATTCGGTTTATTCCACCTTGAGTTGAATATAATTCTATATTCGTTTATTCGGAACTTTTGATCCGAATTTATTCGATAATCGTTCATTTGATGGAATATTTCGAAATTCCCGAAGTATACTCTGCCTTACGTGCTAGGTGATAGGCAACGTGCATTCAAGAAAGGTGGAAAGCTGCGTGCCATTGCTAATTGCCCATTTTGGTATTTTGCTTATCAATGGTTGAAAATGATTAGTTTGTCAGTCGCTATTTGTCTATGTAATACGTACAGTTTAAGAACGTCAAAGAATGTTTTCAACAGCTAATGCGAGTCATCGGCACGCACCCTTTGGTGAGTCCTATATACAATAGTTTGTACATAACGCTGGTAGTATCTTTTATAGTATATGATAGGTGACGTATTCAAGGCGCACAGCTATTTACTTTGGCTAACGTCGCCCTTGGTCATGCTTATGTCAGCGAACCGCGGCAAGCTCCTCGGAATAGTTCATCTTTTCCTTTCTTCTAATGATAGGCTGTTTATTGTTTATTCATGATCTCTTTTTCTTTGAACAAAACCTACGAACACTGATATGGACACTGATATCTGCATCATGGATGCTTGAAAGAGTTCATCGGTGCAAAGTCATCTCAAATGTAGATGTAAGAAGCATACAAACCACGATGTACGCTTTGATTGAACGGAGTTGGCGGCCGGGTGGAAGGCGGAGTTATAAGGCCTGATCAAGGCTACAGAATGATAAGAGAGTACGCTCGCGATATAGATGTTGACCGCGTCACGGGCGCAAGCGGTCGCTTTCCAGCCACCAATCCCGTTGTATCAAAGGGTAGGTGGCTCAAATAGTGAACTATCAGCTACATTAATGAAGTAACATCGAGAAAGTAGTTGTAAGCAAGTTTTGAATGTAACACGAGGTGATAGTGATACTTTGGAGAGTTTACTTTTGAACTCACTTACATGTTCTTCTCTAGTTTGAAACTATATTAAACTATATTAACTAACATATAACTGTTTTGGAAACTAGTGTCCAAGCTGAATTCGCTAGAAGTACCATATTCACAACCTGAACTCAGTATAGCAAAAACGCAGCCGGAGATTAGTATCTATCAATCCAGCCTAACAGCAGCCTCAATAGCCTAAATAAAATCCCTCGTTCATCTGACCAATAGCTGATGTGCTGCTAGATACTGCGACTCGCGGCCATCATTGCAGATAGTATGCGATAGTATGCACATTGCGTGGAGTCTGATTCGCTAAGCGCTGAAATAACTGGAGACGCAAGAGCAGTGCACAGCGTAGCCGCCATGATTTTGTTCTGCAAAAAGAGTATACACAATATTCAAGCCAAAACGACTATGCTTATGCACCATTCTATCACTTTCAAGTGATCTTCACTTTGAGGGTTTGGCAGGCCATCAGTGAAAACAAATATAGCGACAGGAAAGCGTCGGCCACAAAAGCATGACAGTTTTAAAGAAACAAACTTACAAAAAGCAGTTTGCAGCACAAATTATGCAAAAATACCTGTTTACAACTATATCGTCGTAGTTCGATTGAAACATCTACGTTAACTGCCCATTTGACAGTCCCGAGTGCAAATAGTAGACAGAAGTCGAGAGATGCTACGAAGGATGTACTTATGACAGTGAGAAGAAGAAGAAGATAAACTATAGTTGAGATGCGAGAAAGAATCTATATACTGTAGTTGAAATGTAAAAAGAATCTAAGTTCGAGGAGCTTGCCGCGATCCGCGGACATAATCATGACCGAGGGCGACGTTGGCCAAAGTAAATAGCTGTGCGCCTCGAATACGTCATAATAGGTAGTCTGTTCGCCAAAGGTTATGGCAGCTTCCCATTACGACATCAATACATTTGCTTTTCATTCCCTCCCGTTTTCGCCGCGCACTCTCCCTTTCCCTTTTCCGCTCAACACATCCGCCAGCCGAAATGCATGGGCTTACCTTCGAACAGCCTCACGTCAACGACTTTTCTAGGCTAAGACTAAAATGAAATCAGGACTGACACGAACGAGACAAGCAATCGTTTTGCTCGCAAGACGATCCATTACCTTTCGTCAACCGTGGAGACCGCGGTCATGGTCCTCACAGTACAGCCATGTGCTACACTTTAACATATAAGCATTATAAATCAGATCACATCTTCTTCCAACAATGCAAGAAAAAAGGCAAGTGAACTGGAATGCAACTTTCTCACTACTTGAAAAGTTAGGATTCTAAACGGACAAATGAAGAATCTGTGACTGATCCATGTACGTTACAGCACTCATGCAATCCTGTAAGGAAAGCACGAGTTCTTGTTGGAAGAGCAATCTACGAAGTTTGTTTTCTAACAGCATTCCTTCTTTACGTTTCTAATCTATTTGATTGTCCAATTGCGTAATAAAGATGGATCTTAATTATGCTCACAAAGAAACTTCGTGACAAGCAAAAAACTTGTGAAAAAAAGCCGAAGGAAGTGTGGGCACAAGTCGTTTTGCGCTCTGCTGTCTTCATGCTAGCGCTTATATCAAAAGCCGTCGCCATAAAACAAGATGTTTGCTTAGGATCATAAAAATGGAGCCATGTCAGGAGGGTTGCCACTAGAAGCTTGGGTTGCTTGCTGCCTATCCTCTGTTAGTTTAGCTGCACTACCATTCTAGGCAGATTCTACCTTATCTAAGGCTTTTATCCGAAACGGTATTTGTATGCGTAAGGAACCATCGTTACAACTGTTTCACCACGCGACGCTGCAGTTGATCTATGGAAACCTGAGAGGACTGAGTACAGCGTTATACCTTCAAAGGGTTGCAAACGGACTTCACGCAGTTGTCACAGAAGGGTCCAGTCTTGTCAACTCAAGCCGTCTATCAGCTTCCTATGATCACGAAGTATGCAGCGACGACATTGAAGTGTCACTTGTGTTTGCGATGACGATCAAAAATGAAGAGGTTTTGCAACGACGAACGGACTTATTCATATACAATCAAGACCAGGGGCGCTATGTATTAATCACGTGGTGGTGAGATCGTGTGCTCGTCGATTTTAAAAACAGCCTACGATTTGGCGTGAGCACACAATCTCGCTATGTATCAAAAGCACGATCTTGGTACAAGTTCGTGTAGATCTCAACAGATCGTGTGCTCTCCATGTGACGTTAGAAAATGCGCTGTGTTGTCATGTCCGATGTTTTCGCACGCCCAAACAATACGTCCGCACACCCATAAATCTTCAAATTCGCGCTTCATTGTGATAATTCATGATTTGTAATGGGTCAATGTTTGCGGTGGCCGGATTTCACAATTCTCCAGCATAAGAACAACTCGAATTATACAATCGAAGTCTTCTGGATGAGTCTGATTTCGATATGTTTTGGCTGTAAATGTATTCTCTTGAAAAGACCCTTGTAAATCTAGTATGTAATGAATTTGTAATAATCAGTATGTACTCTAACGATTTTTCTTTCGTTTTATTCCTTTTCATGTAACACCTGTCATAATCCGCATGGATAACATTTGTTTTCAAAATAACTTTTCTTTGATTTAAAAGAAAAGGAAAGCACTCATTGTATTTGCCTTTTTGGTCTTATAACGCCATGATAAACCAATACAAGAGTTAGCTCTGTGGGCTCAGGGTTTCATTATTATCCACCACTTAATGTGGTGACCTCAGTTTAAGTGGTGAGTGATGACAGTGCGTGTTTTCATTATTATCCACCACTTAATGTGTGACCTCAGTTTAAGTGGTGAGTGATGACAGTGCGTGTAAGTTTATATGCACATCATAATATGGTATAACAATTTAATTAATGAATTTCATTGTGGGCGAGGGTTAGTTGCGAATTCTGGAGGTACTTCATGACCGAGGAGAGAAAAAACCTATATGAACACAACACGAAGGATCGTACCGATATAAAAAATATCTCGTCAAAAAACTTTGCCAACGGAGGATCAGGACCTTTTAGGGTAAGTACCATTTGATATGAGTGATTATTATTTACCAAGATTCAAAAGTAGATTCTCAGATTGTTTATTCGTAAAAACATTCGTGACGCCTATTCTAGAACTAATTAAAAATGTGTAGACATTTTGTTGAAAAATTTTATCGGTGAATGCACGGCGAGTCTGGTTGCACTTATTGTGTACTAGCTTGCTTACCCGGCTCCGCCCGGCCCTGTCAAAACACTGTAATAAAGGTCCCATCCCCATCCCTGTACAGCCTATCCCTGTGCCCACTTCTACACTTCATTTCCCGTTTCCTGTGTTCTACACTTCATTTCCCGTTCCCTGTGTTGTTTTTCGAAATCAGCATGCACACTTACCCCCAAACTGGCTCAAGTGGCCATTTTTTCAAGAGTGCACTTGATTATGATGTCCAGGAAGTGACCCGCATCCAGATCAATAGCTCGCCGGATGCTAGACTGAGGCGCGATGAGATCACCCCGGTCCGCGTCAAGGGAGATGCCCTGATGGAGGGTTTACTACGGGCCAATGACTTTTCGACTATACACAACGAAGAGGAGATAAGTAAGCTACATTGAAATCTGATTAATGTCTTCAATGATTCGCCTTTAGTTTGAATGTTATATAACATCTTGTAGGTTTTTTACGTTTTGCGTTATAAGCTCAGTCCTCATCAATGTTTAAAAAAAACGTTTACTTGCAATGGAAAACGAGCTTCCTGCGGAGAAAGCCGTGTCACAGTCTTGAACAACAAGGAACTAGGAAGCGCGAGTATCAGAAAGTTGAATTTTTATTTGATATGAACTATTGTTTTGTTTTTGTTCAAATAAACTATTAGTGAAACTGTCTAACGATATTGAAATGATATTGTCTATGCGACTGTCGGCCTAATTGGGCGGAACATTACAACCAGCCCAAATTGGGCCTCGAGGTAATTTTTTCATAAACAAAATAAAAATGAAACGAAGGATTGGGCAACCAAAAGGAACTAGCAAACTAGTGAAATCGGGAAGCCCTCTAATTTAACTAGTAGTTAGCATTAAAAATTGAATTAACTAAAAGTTGCGGACAAGGAGCTACACATGTTGTTATTTGTAAATGAAAATCAAAACTCCGTTTTGTTCCTACCCTAGACGGGGATGATGAATGTTTAGTAGCCCTTCGAAACCTTGATAGCCACTGCGCAGTTAATAAGATAAATTCTAAATAACCGTCAATACCCGAGTCAGATGTGTGATTTAAATATTCCCAGGGGTGCCATAGGGGTGCATTAACATCTCGCGCAAGCGTGAAACCGGCGGCGTGACGTTGGCGTCACGCCATTCTTGAAGGGCCTTTTCAGAGTCCGACGAGGTGGCGGGGCAATGGGGCATCATCGCAGTTTGCTGTCATCTCCACTGGCAGGTAAGGGCCCTTGCTCCGCTGGTTCCACGACACCACCGCGTTTATGTCCTGTGGGCTGTTTCTAGCATGTCTGCAAGAAATTCTGTATTTCCCGGCATATGTGACAAATACGTTTGAGAAAGTGAGAAGCCCTCAATAGCGGTCTTTTTTAACTCATTTGGCACCTGTTCAAATTTTCTTTCACTTTGCCAGATATCCAACACTCAGAGTATTACTAGGAGAACTTGGTGGAGCTTAACAGGAGAAGAAGAGCACCAGGGGCCGCCTTCGGGATACAAAGAAGCTACCGACCAACTGACGGACCCGGAGATTCGTGTCCACCTATTCGACTCAACCTTTCTTTCAGCGCTCTATTACGCAGCTAAGAAATTTGGGCCGACAACACTGTAGCCATGTCGAAAGCTCTGCGGACCACCCACAGAGCGCTAGAGCGCAATCTTCTGGACCTGACACAAACAACATCTCGTCGGACTTCGCAGTGCGGATAGGAGAAGAATGTCTCGTCTCCGTGACCCAGCAAAACATGGCGGTGCGAAAGCAAAGCATTGACGGGCCGGTCATCATGAGAAGAACAGATGACAGATGGACATTGAAACATCGGAATGGATTCCTCGTAAAGCAAAACGTCCCCGAGGAAGACCTCCAACGAGCTGAGCAGACGTGTTCATGGAACGGATAGACCGATACGTCGCCCCTGTAACTCATTTACGCAGCCATCGGCAGCAACTAGGAGGAACTTGGATATCTGAAGCGAGGGACAGGATCACTGGAAACTTCGCGCTATTCCACATTAGTTGACCCAAAAACGGAAGTCGCGGACTTCGCTAAAACTTCGTTTAGAGGGTTTGATTTGCACGGTGATTACGAATATCACACTTATTTCGCGTGGCAGGGCCATCGTGGAATTACGGTACGGTTACGGCAGCGGTGAAATTCACGGATTTGCCCCAAACTTCGTCTAGGGAGTTACTTGGCAAGCTGAACATGAATATCATATCCATTACGGTAGCTTACGGTTACGGCGATATGGTAGATGGCTCGAATTTGCTCAATACTTGGCTGAAGAAGTCCTTAAGCATGCTGATTGCAAATATCATGTCGATTACGATGCTACACTGCGTGAAAGAGCAATTTTTCCTCTTTTCATCCTAGATCCCAAAAATCCACAAAATGCTTTATCGTGCGGACGAGTGCGATATACATGATCAGCACGTTGACAGGTTCAAGCAGGCCTACCACTTTAGGCACCTATCGTACACCTACCGTAATTTAGCGAAACATTCCTAAAATGCAAAAAGAGCATAATATGCTTAATCAGCGTGTTAGGAATCCATGTAGGAAAAGTATTGAGCAAATTCGGGATTTCTGGCTACCTACCGTACAACCACCATAACCCGAGGCCCGTACGTCACGCGAAGACGGGCCGAGTATCTAAATAAGTATCCAACAAGGAGAGGATACCTAGTCGAAAGCACCAATCCATATGAGACATGTATCATCTTAAAGCGCTTGAAACGCTGATTCCAAACCTATAGTTTCTAGGTGCGGAGAGGTTTTGTAAATGGACTTATGAGGGGGGGGGGTTTCTCTCTAGGGTTGAGACGCCTTCCAGCAGGTCTCCCTTGTCTATGAGCACTGTAGAAGAGTACCAACTGGTGGCAACTGCCCTAGTGAGTGACTTGCTTGACAAGGAGAATGTCAAGGCTTTGATCCCCTTCGCATGCGACTTTATCGCAATTTTTGCAAAATTGAGCTTTTAAATGGCTTTGGAGAATTAAAGCCGGGAATTTCTGATGGTCTTGATGCTAACCGAAGTTAGAAGTGTTAAAAAAACCAAAATAATATGAGCATTATTGCTATTTGCTGTAAAGGTCCTGCTTTTGTATTGCACTTTGAAGACCTTGTTGTCATAATCATACCACTGCGTATACGGTACAGTACTAGCTATCTAGATGACTGATTCCTTCACTGAACTGATACCACGCATCACTCAATCGGTTAGCTCGACCCGCTCTTCATGTAAGAACAAAGTGCTAGAACCCTCGCAGGCAACCGTTTACAGTAACTCTATAGTTGTGCTGCTCAATATTAATGGTATACAAACGAAAACACGCTAATATTGGCTTTGCCACTTTTCGATCATCTTTTTTCCTCAGTCTCTAGTGGATCAGATACAAAGAAACAGTATTACGTTCAGGGGCAAGCTGTAGTCAAGCACTTCTTCTGATAACGATTAGCCTTCCCTTGCACACCTTTTTTAACAACATCCCCTTCGTTTACTTCACGTCTAAAACCTCATAAAGTGACACCTTTGTTGGAAACCAGCAGGTTTTGAAGAGTTTAACGTTTTTCGAACTCTGTAACACATTGTATGTACAGTACGATCCAGTTATGACCTTCGAAATTTATACGATTACGATAGTTTGTTGAAACCATAATTTCAAGACTGAAAAGTTTGGAACTAATTTCAAATGAATCAAATAAAGGCTACGAAAGCTTCCCAAAATTCAGACGCTTGCGCTCAATGACCTTAGGCCCTAATGAGCTTTTTCGTCTGCGTCGTACATTGTTTGTCAGTACGATGCTCGCTCGTAAATGATAGGTCTTTGAAAGGTATTCAAGCTTATTGTATTATACATCTTCGGCCTTTGTGATGAGCCACGGCGTGAAAGTACTTAAAGGCAGTGTCCGGGCAAAAACTCGATTTTGAGATTTTGTGCTTATACGGGCCTATTCGCCATGCTGAATCCGAAAATCCACATTGGAAAGCGCGAAAACGGCAAAAAGGGCTTTAACATAGGAGGGAAATCAGCAGGTGGGCGGGGCTTTCCCCGGTGCGAAATCACGCTCCCAGCTCCCGGAGCGATTTTCTCATTCCGCTAGCCGTCCTAACATCGCTACCGGTCAAGTGCGAATGATTGACTTGAAACCGGAAGCGAGAAAGTCGTTCCGGAAGCCGGGAACGTGAGTTTGCAGTGGGGGAGGACCCCGCCCACCTGCTCATTTCCCTCCTGCGTTAGAGCCGTTTTTCGCCATTTTCGCGCTCTACAATGTGCATTTTCGGATTCAGCGTAGCGAATAGGCCCAGGTAAGCACAAAATCTCAAAATCGAGTTTTTGCCCGGACACTGCCTTTAAGGTGATTAAGGCGACGGCATGGCAGCACTTCTTAATCCACTATATACAAGCGACTGGAGCGAAGTTCCGCATGGATCAAAGAAGTGTAGTATTTTGTTACCAGCGAAGAAACGTCGATTTTTTTTCATCTTTGGGAACATATAAATTATTCAGAAAATGCTTCTCGAAAGTCAATGAGTACGAAAAAGTAGCATATGCTTTCTAGAGCTCGTAGGGTGACGCACCGACCTTGAAAGTAAACGTATTCCATACCGTAAGGCCTCTTCACGCCTACGGCGAATATATGATAAAATTTGAGTTTTGGAATTAGTTGAAACTGTACAGTGAGTTAGTGGGGGTAAGCATCAGTGATCACTCTTTATAGCCACTACTGTGAAGTTACTTACTTAGATATTTAGATGGCCCGTCCTCACGTGACGTGCGGGCCCCAGTACAGAAGTTGCTATTTTTCCCTGTCCCTCTCTTCAGACATCCACGATCTTCTTGGCCGTCGTCGGTGGCTGCGTCCACGAGTTCCAGGGGCGAAAGTCGTATCCAGCTGATTTCTCAGCTGGTCCATCCGTTCCACGAACACGTCTGCCCATCTTGTTGGTGGTCTTCCTCGAGGACGTTTGGCTTCGTGAGGAATCCACTCAGATGTTCTTAGTGTCCATCTGTCGTCTGTTCTTCTCATTATGTGACCGGCCCATCGGTGTTTGGCTTTCGCAACGTATTCCGCTGGGTCACAAAGACGGGACATTCTTCTCATAGCCGTGCTGCGAAGTTCGACTAGATGTTGCTTGCGTCGGGTCATCTTCAAAAGACTGCGCTCGAGCGCTCTGTGGGTCCGTAAAGCTTTCGACGTGGCTATAGTATCGGCCCAAGTCTCACTGCGTAACAGAGCGCCGGGAGAACGGTTGAGTCGAACAGGTGGGCACGAAGCTCCGGGTCCGTCAGTTGGTCGGTGGTTTCCTTCAGAGGCCCGAAGGCGGCCCAGGCTGCTCTTCTTCTCCTGTTGAATTCTTCCCTCAAGTCGTTCTCCATGTTCATCGAACGTTCGAGATACACGTAAGAAGACGTCTCCATAATAGGGGTGCCTTCCAATTTCATTTCTGCATCTTCGCAAAGGGCGTTCCTCATGAAGTGAGTCTTCTTCCGATTTATTCGCAGTCCGATCTTCTTCCCTACTTCGTTCAGTTCCTTCAGCATCGTCTCTGCTTCGGTGATACTGCTCGAGAAGAGAACGATGTCGCAAAACGAAGGTTGGACAGGGATCTCCCATCAACTCGTATGCCTCTCTCGTCCCAATCCAGTGACTTCATCACCCACTGCAAGGCCGCGGTGAACAGCTTCGGCGAGATTGTGTCGCCTTGTCGGACCCCCTTCCCGATTGGTATGGTCAGGGGGCGATGGAACAGCTGCATCGTTGTTGTACAGTCCTTGTAGCAGTTGGCTAGTGTCCTCACGTAGGCTGGGTCCACTCCTTGATCAACTAGCGCTGACAGGATGGCGTTGGTTTCGACGCTGTCGAAGGCTTTCTCGTAGTCGACGAAGGTTAGGACGAGAGGCAGTCGGTACTCCCGGCAGACTTCTATGACCCTCGAAACGGTGTGGATGTGGTCCATGCAGCTGAATCCTTTGCGAAATCCGGCTTGTTCTTGGGTTAGGCTTAATCCAGTGTCCTTGATATGCGAGCGAGGATAATCTTCGTGAAAAGCTGTACAGAACACTCAGCAGGCATATTGGACGATAGTTCCGAAGATCCTCCCATTCACCCTTCTTGAAGAGAAGGACGGTTCTTGACGTTCTCCACTGGTCGGGAATCTTCTCCTTCTGAAGGTAAGATGTCAAATGCGACGCTAGAATCTCGTGTAGACGGTGCCCTCCGGCTCGCAGAAGTTCGACGGAAAGATGATCTGGTCCTGGAGCCGTGGACGCCTTCATGGTCTGTATCGCGATACGCACTTCAGCAGGTAGAATTCGTGGTAGTTTCTCCAGTGGGAACAACGGGCATCGGCACGGGCGTTGATGAGCGGAAGAAGTTGGTGTAAAGGTTCTTCGCGATAGATTCCATCTTATATCGGGAAGAGGTCGAAGTCGTCTTCATTCGCAAAGGTCCCTTCGGCACTTCTTGAGACTTCGTCTTCTTTCGGCTGCTTCCAGTATCTTGGCTTGCCTGTACTTCCTGAGATCCTCTTGCAAAGCTGTTCTGCAACTGGCGTTGGCTATCAGTCGCTCGAGATGGGCATTCGGATCCTGCCTCAAAAATCTTCTTCTTTCGAGCAATTCCTTGGTGGTCTTCGAAATGCGTTCCAAGTTCTTCTCAGAAGTCACTGAGGCGCATTCTCCGCAGGCTCGCAATCCTTTCAAAAGGCGGTCGTAGTCGTACGTTGGGTCCTCCTCGATGGGCCAGTCACAACTTGATATGAGCTCTTCCAGCCTGTTACCGTCATAAACGACTTCCTTCCTTCTCGCGGCACTATGACAGACTTTCTTTTCCAGCCTTCGGCTGAGTCGTATCTTCGCTCGAAGGAGGCGGTGATCGGAGCCACTACAGAAGGATGGAACTACAGAAACATCAAGTAAGCCTACCTTCGGTTGGTGAGAATGTGGTCGATCTCAGCATGAGTCGTTCCGTTGGGCGATTTCCAAGTCCACCGGCGATGTTCTTTCTTCATGAAGATGGAGTTTCCATGGAAGAGTCGTGCGGCGGAGAGAAGCCCAACGAGACGGTTGCCGTTTTCGTTTCGGAGCCCATATCCAAACTTTCCGATCCTATATTCCTTTTCTAGTGGCATCCCGATTTTCGCATTGAGGTCGCCCACAACATACTTGTACAAGGACTTTTCGTTGCGGATGACCTCCTCCACGTCTTCGTAGAAAGCATCTACTTCTGAGTCGTCAGCTGCTGATGTTGGCGAGTAGCAGTTGACGATGCTGATGGTCTTCTGACGTGGAGGGCGTAGTCGTAGGATGCCTAGTCGAGGTGATAGGATCTCGTGCGAATCGACAAGATGGACGATAGATGGGTGGACGACAAAGCCGACGCCTCCCACGTTTCGTGGGAACCTTTTCACCACGAATGATGAGGGTCTGTCTGGAATGTCCCATCACTCATCTGTCGCACGTCCTTCTTCCTGGACTTCGTTTCCTGCAGAGCGATGATGTGATAGTTGATGCGCTCTGCAGCGTCGAGAAGAGCGTGGAGGTCGGCGTTTGTGGAGACTGTCCTGGCGTTGTAGAAGCAGAGCATGAGGCAGTCTCCATGGCGTGTCGTCTGGGCAGACGTGTCGTTTTTGTCCAATCCGAAAGGCGCCCTGAGTACCCTGACATCGTTCTTGCTACCACCCGGCGCCGTAGGCGGGATACGATGTGCAGGGTTTCTTTCTAATCTTCTAACTGGAGGAGTAATATGAATTTTCCCCTACAAGAGGTGGCTTACTAGGACTACTCTTGATTTCCACGGGGCAATCGCTGACCCCGGGCTTGGAGCGGGGAGGGACCGCCTAGCGACCAGAAGAAGCCAGACGGCGGGGGATCTGGCGTGGCCGGTTCTTAGCTAGGCATCCGGCCGAAACCAGAAACGTCGAACTCCTTTACAGCTTGGGAGGCCCTAACAGAGTATACACTCGGCTGTGCATCGCAGTTCGACACCCAGTGTCACCCCCACGCCACGATGAGACGACCGACCATTGTGGGGGCTACTGTGAAGTTACTGTTTGGAAATTTGACATTTACCGGTCTCTCCTCATCAAACTGATTAAATAATTTTCCTAATTTTATTTGACACGAAGTCTGCTTTTGACTGCGATCCCGCTCCATCGCCCTTTTCCAACACGACTTTCGTTTAGGGGCGATTATAACCACATTTAGTTCTGATTATGTACAACAACAATTGCAAATAAAGGTGAGAGTTTTTTGTTTGCCTATTTGTGGGTACCAGTCTGACAAGGATGATTTTGGACATTGATACTCGGCAGATTCTTTGCCTCGTTGTAAATACTGAAAATGGAATATTTTTTTCCCGGGGAGACGAGATTTACGGGTAATTTTAACACGTTTCGGGCCGCGAAATCGCGCACGGCGAAAAAGAGTGCACTTTCAGCCATTGGCCAACAAAGGAACCTTATTTCGTAGACTGTATGTTACATCTGTAATCAGCATGTCAGATAAGCTCAAGGTCTGAGTGAATTCGAAGTGTTTGAATTTTGTCGCTTGAGAAGGATTTGTGCTTTCCTGAAAGATAGGAACAAGGACTCAGTTTCTAATAGTATCCAAAAGTATCTATGTAGACGGCACACATCACTATTGAAATTACAATTTTTCTCTTTGATATCGAAGCAAAGGAAAGTTGCGACGTCGCACGCGTCGTTCGCGTTGCCGCACTTCGTTGTGACTGTTGTTCGATTTGTGCTCATATCTCCTAAACAAATATCGGCGGCACAACTCTACAGAGTCACTTGGAAAGTAGAAGCTTAGGCCTTTGACTTGATAACCTTGGGCTAAAAGAAAACTTCCTGTAAACGTCAAAAAGATCATGCAAAGGAGGGTGCTGCACCATGTGCAGCACCGGTCCGAAACGTGTTAAGTAAGTGTGCAGTAACAATGTACGAGATAAAAAAGCCAAAATTTGAAAACATGGGTTCAGCTTGACTGAGATTACTACCTCCGTAAATGCTACACTCTTCCTTAGGCTTTAGTGTACTGTAGGCAGCATAGACCATGTATACACACCCTGTACGAATTCTCAGCTATGGAATAAGAGAAACGAAGTTCTGAGAGTGGCAAAATTAGCCCTAAAACTCCTTTCGCACAAACAAATGCCACATATGAAGTACACACACATTTCCAAATTAGTAAACGCATTGAATTCTGAGAAATAGCAAATTCAGTCGGGAAATCCGACACTAGATTTCTCCACCTAGTATGCCTGTTATATGTGTGTTGGTGATTGTGGATCTGAACTGCGTTCCCAAATTTGCAATTTCTGATGTTGTGGGGTTGGTTAGAAAAAAAAATCTTTGACAATCTAAAGTACTTTCTTACGAAGTATACTACATATTCCTCAAAAAAATCCTTTTCCTGTAAACATTCCTTTTCACAGACTTCCCCACATCCTAGCTGAGAAAAAATGCAAAAAGTGCTGTTTATTGCTTTTGAGGCATGCTCTGTCGACAGATTACTCCTGAGTAAATTTTAGCGTTGATCACTGAGAGCAAATTATGGCCGCATTTCACGGTAACAAAATTGAATGATACGTGAGAAGCACACGAAGATAATACAAATAACCAGTAAGGAAATTAGTGCTAGGAGTCATCAGAGCCTTCATCAAAAAACGATAATTATGGCTTATCGTTCACCAAAAAAAAACATTATGCGCAGGTAGACAAAATTAAGAAAATCAAAGACATGAACAATGACAACGTTCACATGAAAACTGAAGAAAATGGGATGAAACTAGATGTCTAAAAAATAGATAGCACCGAGAGAAAAAACTTGAAAAACGATGTGTAACGTCACTCGAGGTGTGGCGATCTTCCGCAAGGTCTGCGAAGGCAATTCAAAAGTACTGGGAGCAAGTAAGAAGAGTGAAATACTGTCCATAGTCAACAACAAGCAAAAAGATCTTGTCTCTGTGCCAGCACAACTACATGTGGTCCAATAGTGAGGAAGAATTTTAGAGATGGCGTAGACCAGCGCCTTTGCAGCGCCTTTCGAAGGTAAAGCGAAGCGCGTGTGTGTATATATGTATGTGTGTGAATACAGAATGCAGAAACACCGGGGCCGCGCAGGCTGGGAACGCATGAGAACAGAGAACAACGTAGCGTTTGACAGCCGTTATCGGTTTGGTGAGGCGATGGATTCATAAAAGGAGGTCGAACAATCACAATTCCAAACGGAACATATACCCGAACAGTTGTACGCAAATATGGAGCAGAAACCGAAGAGATGTAAAATGAGAAGGCAAAGTCCCACGTTGAGGGGCAGACTCATGCGGGAAGGATCGCACAGGCTGGGATGACGTCATTCAAGAACGTGTGGCCCAACTACCTAGGCGAATCGTAAGATAGTGAAGAACAGAGCTCGAAATCTCCGTGGTTTTATTTGGCGCAGATCACCCCGCAGTAGGAGACGTTTTGGCGTGCTGTACAGAAAAGCTTTGACGACGGGGACGACCGTGATGGCACGGAGAGCAAAAATTCGCTGAAGAAGCTAAGTGCAGAAGCTACAGTGAAGGTCCATCAGTCTTCTCCAAATGCTTCCGGAAGACGCTCAGGAATTGAAAGATCGGCTATATCTTTGAAGATCGAGTCGGTACGGCTTTCCTGAGATAAATTCACGTACAGATTATTTTACATGTGTAATTAGAGAAACGAACACATACGTTTCTTGGCAAACTGATAGTGCGTGGTGACACCATACGACGCTGACTTCCAGCTGGATATCGTTTCCTCCTGAGAGAGCTTCATTTATTGGTAATTGGTTATCAGTAAAGTCAATTGACTTACCCTTTTGCTAACACGTCCGCCTTCTCATCCTTCTCTTGTACTAGGTCATCTGCCGCTGATGGTTGCTCATGAAGAGAAATGCTCCGGGTGTGGGGTCCTGAGATTCCCCACCCATAGCACGCTTTCTGCTCTGTTCGTAGAAACGTGACAGCGTCCTAAATATTTATTCGATGATGATAGTGAAAAGAATAAAGATCCATGATTGACTTCAAGATTCGTATAGAGGCAGGTTGCGGACTTTCCCTGATTATAAGGATAAACTTTTGGACCTCTACGTTATAGCACTGTTTCTCGTACTGTCGCGCTATCAAAAACCGCCACGCTTTGAGCTGCCACGAGTCCGACTCTATCCGAATCGTGGAGCCGTAATACTTACATCCAAAGTTTCCGGCAGTGGTTTTTCACTCGTTTCGGGCAGGACACTGACCAACATTCCAGCGAAAAGAGAGAATATGGCAAAGATGATCATTGGCATAATGGGCAGGGAATTGATTGATAACAAAGCGATGTACGAAGAGACTCCTGATCCGAATCGTGCCACCTAAAATGCTTGCTAGTCAGTAAAAAAACGATGAATTTGTGACGACTTTACCAATAATGATATAATTATTAGAAAAGTTTTTCTTTTTTCCTTGAATTCAATGGACAAGGAAATGCGAACTACTAAGGTGAGTTGGTTTGAAAACATCGAAATCAATTTGGGTAAACTTGGACAAACTCAAGATTAACACATTGTGAATTTTTACAGTAAATCGAACAGTAGCCAAAGAAAACTAGGATATATCTTGTTATATTGCTTGGTAACTTACCATAGATGTCACTCCTACTGCAGTATTGCGTACAATCGTTGGATATAATTCAGAGGTGAAGATATACAGTATATTGAAGGCACCCTAAATATGTCTCGTTACACTAGTTGACCACTATCAGTCAACTCACCTGGATGCAGATCTTGCCGATCATCATGAACGTAAGTGCAAACATGAACTTTTCGCTTATAACAGCAATCATTGCTATTATTATGGAAACTGCACCGCTGACCAGTGTCATCATCTGCGCTCTGAAAATTGCTTCACTTCAAGGATTAATTTTGACAAAGTTCTGATTGCTTTCGGAGGTTTTAGTTTTCTTTCTAAACCAGCATTCTGAAATAGTTGTACGAAGAAACTGCATTAATTCTGTTACAACGTAATATATAAGTTTTTTCTTCGCTGTAAACAATCCTTCTGTTTATCTCGGACGCATTTTTGAATAATGCGCTTGCACGAGCGTATCGAAACGTGTTGCTGGTTTTGCAAAGGATGGCATCGGTGGTTTTAGATTGCATTGTTAGCATTGTTTGAACTTCACCACCCCGATATTGTACAAAGGGATTGACAATTTTTCGATATATACCATACTAAGCTAATATATGCTTTTTCCGGGGCTTCTGGACCCAGCAAAGACGCTATCCTTACTTTTTACTCCGAAATGATATACAGCCTGCTCCGAAGCCACCTGTGCCGAGCCCTGGCTCTAAGTTTATCCGGGTTGCTTTTGTATATGAAAACTGTATCTTTGTCGAATCGTGAAAGCTGAATCAAAAATCCGTATGTTCTTTCTCGATGTTTTTTTTTCTATTTCCAATAACTGAGGATACAAGATAGGGCTCTAATTTCAACCAGGAAAAATTATGGGAAATCCTAACGAAATAACTCACTTTTTACGTCCGAACTTCATTAGCCAAACACAACAGAACAACGTCGGAATTTCGATGGCACCAGCGACGGCATTATTCAAAAAGAAGTTACCCGTAAATAACACACGACCAGGTGCTGACTGGTCCGACAAGGCTGCAAACGCATTTTTAGTGCAGAAACACCACAGCAAGCATTACATAATCTTCGAAATAAGCACTCACCAATAACAAGTCCGTAATATACCAGTGCAGTGGCCATAAACACGATGCACACTGTGATGGTACGGAAGCGCAGTTCTGGTGTTTTGAAGAGATCTAGCATGCCTACTTTTCCCTGGAAAAATTCTCATCAATATGTTAGTTCCAGCAGAATCTTTACTAAAACTGCGCCTGAAGCTTTTCGTGCCAGCGCCGTTCCAGCGCCATTCTAGCGCCCTATTGAACATCGCATATCAGTATGAAACGCGCCCATTCTTAGGCATGGCGCTAGCGTGGCTCTGGCACTGCCTTGGCACGATGCTGGCACGGCGCCTAGCATTCACTCTTTCTCACAACATTAGCAGCATTATTACCTTCTTGTTCAGTCTTTTTTCTCTGTGGCATACCAGCTCGAGGTCAGATGGCAGTGACCCTTTGTTAATCCTGCACAGATTGAAGGGGAAGGGTGGAGTTCTAAATGATGAGATTTTTGAATACATTTTAGGTGCAATTATCAAAACAAAGTCCAAATGAGCGTTATGAAACTTCAAAAAATCAACTCAATAAGGGAGTGTTCCAAAATTTTCCACCCATTAAAACTCGTCGAAACCTAGTTGAAGTTGTGAAGGCGATTACCTTGATTTAAAAAACAAAATTTCAGGAAAAATCGCCATAAGTGACTTGGACCATCCCCGCAAACTTTACTATCTAGAAGTTAGAGACAGAAAAACTCTAGAAGTTAGAGACAGAAAAACTATCCCATAAAACTCGAGTTTTGCTCCGTACTTTCATAGCTAATCCATAAATTATCCCAGCAAAAAACACAAGATTTGCGAGTCTTAATGATGACGCTCTGATTTGCCCTCTCTCAGGTCCAAAAAATTTTTCTTTCGTTCCCAATGCAAGCGCAAGTAATTCCATCAAGCACTAACGCTGCAAACCCAACACTGAAACAAATTCGAAGCTTAACGAGCAAAAACGCGCTCGCTTCTGCGGAGGTCCGAGAAACGGATTAGAAATAATCTAATAAAACCCTTTCAATAAACTATCGCAAAACAGAGAACCACATAAAAAGGGTTACGTTTTTCAACTAGGCCCTGGATTATCCCCTGATTCTAAAGGATTGACTGAAAAGCTTCATGGGAATAAAAAATAGTTAGTGCAAGCAATTCAGACAAAATAAGGGTAAATTATCGATATGCTATGTATTATAAAAAACACCTAAGCAGGCGTACGCGCATGTTTACTTCGAAATGATTGAGCAAGCAGCTTTGCGAGATTGGGATAGCTTGAAGTTCTTGACAATTTCAAGAATAAGCTCGCAAAGACTTTGAACAGCGCATAAAAAAATTTAATAAGACGCCTCTTCCCAACTTTCTATTAGATGGATACCATTATATGCCATGAAATTGTACTGTGAGTAATTTAGCTTACCTGCACGCTTTCCGTATCACTTCCTCAGCCTCATTCACTCTTTCTTTTACCATAAGCCACCGCGGTGACTCAGGTAGAGAACAGATCAGTAGCACCGCACCAAAATGAAGCCCAGCGGCAATTACCTGTGAAAAAAAGTGTATCCTTCAAGAACAATATTTTCATACCAAACAAAAATCTGAAAGTTACCTGCACACTTTTCCAACTCTTCGCTATATATGCTATGAGGGCAAGAAGAGCATAACCCATAGCCCAAGGCACTTGTAACATGCTACCGACCATAGCTCGATACCGCGTTCCTAAAGTTTATTTGTGGTAAAGATTCCAAAGGAGAGCACTTGAATAGAGTCTTTACTTCAAGAAAATGCACTGCGAACTGCAAGAATTGTTTTGGATCAACACATTCTCAGAAAGCATTTTCGAAAGACATTTTTTGTACATTCAACAGTAGCTTTCTTTGTGGAGACGAAAAATCATGCAAAAATTTGCTTAGCATATTGATGTGAATTCGACCCATTGGGGACCATGAGACATGGCAAAACGATCGTCCGAAATGGCAGAAATCAAGAAAAATGGACTGATCGCGACGAAAGTTATCGAGGGTTTGTTCACAAAAATGTTACTTAGTTTTTTTTCTAGTGTAGAAGTACTATAAAACGGGCATTTACATACTTTTTGTAACCGTATAATGACAAGGTTAGGGTCCGTTAATTTACAAGATTCGAATTAATATTGGCGTATATCTGTAAGTCTCATTCCATTCAGTTTCAAAACGCGACTTCCTTTAAGGCCCCCGACAAACTTCACGCGATGACGTCGCGACTCGCGACTCAATCGCCGACATTCCCATTCATTTTCATTTCACATTCAAAAATTTCGGGCTGGAAAAGTATCACAACCGAATGCAAGTTGATCGGCATGGAATGATGTTGTAACAGTTGTCTCCTCGCGATTCAGTCGCGACGATCAAATCGAGTGAAGTCTGCCCGGGGCCTAATACGGGCGCCTTACATTCCCATAATTGAAAAAAGTTGAACCATGAAAAAATGTATAAAAAATAAATAAATTAACCTGGCGTTACCTGTGATCTCCATGCAAAGGGTATACGCCGCAAGATCGGCAGCCTCATTGCAAATGGCACTGCAGAATCGAATGAACAAGAACATCGGGTAATAGGTAGTATACGGTAGGAATACGCCAAACATTGACGACAAGATCCCAAACCCGATTACGGTAGGTTTACGGCCAAAGCTGAAGCATTCTGTTGAGGTTACTGTAGCAAATACGATATTCTGTGAAGCTTACTTATCGCTAGCCATTCCTCCAACAACGCAACCGACCAGATATCCAAACGAATAGAAAAGATGTGCATGGGCCTTCATGAAGTAATCGTCACAGACCAGATTCCAGTCCGTTACGATCGTCTCTTGCATCACCTTGGAAGCGATCGATAATCGATTGCACTGAAGGAAACAGCAAGTGAGAGACGCATACATCTTTTCTGTAGTGATATTTCTCGCATTTCTTCTTTTCAGCACTGTCCTTCCATGCGCTTTGGATGGCTTCGTTCAGTGGCATCTTTCGCAGTTCTTTGTACCGTTCCACTGGTCTTGCGTAGTAGTGGCACTGTAGAAAAAGTGAATTTTAATGGCGGACAAAGTCCCTCCCTCTCCCTAAAGAGATCCAACATGGTGATAGAACCTACCGAATCCCTCAAATAAGCACCAGATCTTCCATTTTCATTTGGAAACACAAATGAGATATTCTGCACATCTTTGAGGCCCCACTGGTACACGGTAGTGTCGTTCGGGTCGTCAAAGCCAGGGACCTAAACAACGTCATTCAAATATACAGTTTCTTCGACTTTTTGATTTAGGAGCAAAAAAAAGTTCCCCATGAGAAACTAGATATCGTTACCATATCAAACTAAATATCCCTTTTGGTTATGGTGAGAGATGGAAGTAAATGGCAACGATAGCGTGCCCACCGATGTCTACCGTATCCCCACAGTACAACGATACCCCCAAGGGATACTTGGATTTTTTCCAGTTGTGTGAGTAAAGCATAAACATTGAAGCACTAAAATTGCGTCACCCATTATGTTTGAAGAGATGGTACTTTTCCGTCATCCGGACCCATTTTTTCAAAGAAAAACATTGCTTCTATCCTTGCACAATATCTTATCCCAGCCTCACAGGAAACAAAGTCAACCTTCTGCCACGTGTCAAAAAAATTTGACATGTCATCTACATTTGACAGGTTTTACAGGTTTTACCAAGAGTTTGTGTTACCCTACCTAGCGATGTAGCTTCAATCTGTTTTTTTTAGTTAATTTTGACCTCATTTCGATCAAACAGTTTCAAAATGAACATTTTCATAGTAATGACGATATATAATACTATTATCGATAAAGAGTCTAGCTTGCTCGAAATAGAGAAAATAGTTCGGAATTCGACATTGAAGAGGCGAAATAAGCAGCAGCAAAGTACTTTGAGCTATTATTTATAACCTTTTCTTGCTAAATTCGCATAGTCAAAAGAGTTTGAAGAAAAAGACCTTTTTGATCATTGCTGAAAGCAAGCAAGATGTTCTAAAATAAGTTCATGATTGTTTTGCTCTTATGTAAAACAGTCGAACAGCTTCAAAATGATCACAAATTCTCCTTTATCTCACCTGAAATGGTTTCGAAAAAAACTTGTCAAAATGAACCAAAACATGTCAATTTTTTCGTGACACGTGGCAAGGAGGTAGCCATCATAGAATCTATGAAAAATTATCTTTAGACTAGAAAACATATAATATGAAAGGTTTTTGAAAAATTAACGGAAAAGTACCGAAAAGACTTCCAAATTACTTGGAAAATCACTACAAATCTTATTGACGATGAAACCGTGAATCCTAAGGAATTTGCAAAACTCTACGTTTTTTTCTGCTAATCAAGTCTCACCCGACTTCAAAAATGTCAGTGACGCAAATACACTCTGAGACCAAACCATAGAACTAACCTCACAATAGTGTTCCGGCGCGTACATCATGTAGACGACATTCAAATTGAACATCGCATGTGGAATTTGTTGCATAGCTATCAGTACGTAAATCCATATTTGCCACCATGAACAACCGCCAATAATGTTCAGAATCCCTTAAACGTTATTATGAGAGTGAAGAGAGTACTCAAAGCCTTGTACAGGCAGCGAAATTCTGCAAACAATGCAGAGTCGATCTTCAAATGAAGAATTTTATTAGGATGTTCATGAATGAAAGAAATTTCCACTTTCGTACTTTTTTCAGGGAGGCTTGGGCTCCACAGAGTTTGATGGAGCAAAGCAAGTTTTACAAGGTAAGCACCAAGCAATCACATGAATTTTGATCGACGGTAAATGTGGTCAAAAAATCAAAAAATCAAAAAATTAAAGGAAAAGCTGTGATCAAAACTTGAGATGTGAGAGCTTTAGGCGAAACTGTACACTGTAAACTTTGAGTGGAACAGGGAGCCCGCAAGATGAAAGGGGTTCCATAAAGCATTATAATCTCCCAATAAAAAATTTGCCAAATGCTTTTTCAAGTTCCTAGTAAGCTTACCACTCTAATCGCAATCATTGGTTCGCAACTGAGAGCCACCTTGCACAGTTCTGTGACTTATAAAGACCATCAAAAAGCGAACACTACTCGGGATTCGAAGGAGGGGTAACATTTTCCCGTAAAACTTTCATCCCTAGCAACCTGAAGTTCTTACTGAACTGCCAATCTCGTTAATATAAGGAGTAAGAACAACGAACATTACTGTTTATTTTTCAACATCTTGTGAAAGAAACCAACTTATGCAATAATTTGACCTAAAACAAGCAATAATTCCCTGATCTGACAAGGAAACGGTGTCGAGTCGAAGTGGCCTTTCCAGATGAGACCCATACAGCTTGAAAGAGTATTAAACGGTGATTCCAAATCTGCCTTCCAAATCTGCCAAGCGCCTCTGGACCCCGAGTTATGACCGTTCTTCGGAACGAAAAATAAATGCAGAATTTAGGTAAAATTGATTGTTACAATCTTTCCAGCGCTCAGATAAAGCAATATTAAGTATTATCATATTGAATAAAATGTATCCATTGCATAAACAGCTCTGATACTTGACACTGGACCATTTGAGCAAATTTGGGCGATTTTGCTTCGGTTTTGCCTTCAATTTTTTGACCTGAAAAACGAGCATAACTCGGTGCCCAGAGGTGCTTGGTAGATTTGGAAAGCAGATTTGGAATCAACGATTAATGCTCTTCAGAGCACTATGGGACTCATCTGGAAAGGCCACTTCGACTCGACACGGTTCCCTTGTGAGTTCTCTTTATGTGGAATTTGAAACGCAATTAATTTCAAATAAATGGATATATACAGACAGCAAATACCTGTTCCAAAAACGCTGAATGAAACCTCGCAAAAATTTTCATTACTCTTCCAAAAGTCCCTTTTTTCGTACAATGGCTCAAATGTACAGAAAAGCTTTCCTAATCATCTTGTATCAAGGCAGCAATCCCTCCTTCGCTTGGCGCCATCAATGCCCCACATCAATCACATTGTTTGTCTGCCACAGCGTTTGCGGGCCGCTGTAGTCTGCGACCATTCAGTGGGAAAATTCAACCAAAAATCTTTCGCAGAGCATTTTTGGAATTTTCTAGGCATAGAAGAAGAGAGAAATGATGTAGCGCTTATAAAAATTGTAGTGCATGTAAAAGGTAGTCAAATCAATGGGTTATTGTGAATTTGAATTTTTCGGAGGGATTTACTTTTTGCGTTTCTGTATTCTCTACGTATACAAAGGACGCATAAAAAGTATGTGAAAACGAATAAATCGAAGTAGGAGAAAAAGTCAGAAATAGATAAATGATAAATTAAGGATAAAAAAATTCAACGTAAATCATGGTAAAATACATGTCAAAATATAACAAGATCATTGGAATAAATGGTCAATCACAAAACTTTCTGGCCTTTTGATATGCAAAATCATTAAAAAAATTGATTTGAGGCGAATTAATGAATATCATAAACACAAATAGTATTGCCTTTTCTTTTCATGAAGATGTTGCCTACTGTTGAAATATTGTGATGGTGATTTGCATGACATTCTTGCATTTCGGTTACTCAACGTCAGGTGACAATTGCCCCTTCTTCGACGGTTGTGGATCAGATAAGAATAAGTATGACCGCTATTTTGTCACCTTCGGACCATCAAATGCAAAATTCCAGGAAAATGAGAGGTAATTTTCAGTAGTCCTAACATCGAAAAACCTTACAAACCTTCGAAATCCACCGGGTCAGTGAATCGTCGTTCCCTCTTGGTGTCTTCCCTATACTTCTGTTGCATTCGTTGGTGTTGTTCGCGAATCTCTCGTGTTGAAAATGATGGTTTGCTTTGTCGCCTGAATTATTCACACTTCATCGAGCAAGGAACAGTCAAGCATGTGATGTTTATCAGAAGAGCCACGAAATTTTATAGATTATAAACACTCTGTCATTGTTTGCTTCTTTGAAAAAATCAGTGGAATTTAGAGAAAACAGGTCTTCCCCAAGAGAATCATTTTTATTATATATTTTCTACTGTTTTCGTTGCCACTTTTCTGCATACGTCAAATACGAACAGCATGGCATTCAGCTCTTAGAATCTTTTAAATGGTGAGGTTATCTTCTGAAAGCGTTGCGCACTTTTCATGACTTTTTCAAAAAATATTTTCTGCCTCATGCGTGAGGGCCTCTTAGAATTGAAAAATTGAGATGTGTGTCCATTCGGATCATTATGGTTTACAAAAAAATTACTAATTCCTGAAAACAAAAAGGAAAGAGGAGTAACAAAAAACACAAATGCTAGTAGAAAGATAAAATTAATTTCATTACAAAATAGCTACTCTGGGCATACCGCAAAAGAAGAATGGAGATATTAGAAAAAATCAATTTTTTTTCAAAAAAGTGTTTATTGAGACAGAGAAGTTGATTAATTAGCATTTGCGTTTGGTTGCTGCTCACCCATGCGTTTATACTTCGTTAACTCAGAAAAATAATGACTTTCTTGAAAAAGAGTGTTGCTGGTCCCTCTCCCAGTTCTCCCTTCTCATTCCCCCGCAAACCTCATGATTCAAGACAGCTAAAGTACAGCAACAGACTTTAAGCGCAATTTTCCGCCATGCACTATCGCCGCCTTCATCGATGACTAGAGATGCCGATTTCAAGTAAACAACTGTTACGCGTCGATTTCTCCAAATGCTAGATGAAGCACGGAAATTTCGGTGATTTCGGCACCAGCAGCTTCCCATATAACTGAACTTTTCCCTAATTTTGGCTCCAAAGAGCGCTTCACACCGCGACACATTTATTTAATGATAAACATCCGATAGCTAGAACAAACAAAAATATATGAAGCCTCGGTCTCTGGTCACGATCTCATCCTCATGCATATGATATCACTTCATTTTCCCACTAATAACCATTTGGATGAGCACTTCAGCTGTGAATTCCTAATGAAGTTTGATGCGCAGAAAAATGTGATGTGGAGAAGACCAAACACCTATTTGACCATTGTTTTTGATTATATCATGGAAGTGTGAGGTTTCGTTGCGACAGCCAATAAATCATCATAAATAATGAATTGCCCAAAAAAGGAATCCTAGGGTTTCCCTGAGAAGTGGAAATTTGCTGGAAAGAATGTCACATCCTGGAACAATCACTCAGCGCCAGCACAATGCGAAAACTACTAAGATAATGGCGAACCGAAGAAAGAATGGCAAAGTTAAAAGTTTTTTACATAAGTTGTTGAAAGGGTGGATTTCTTGTTTCAATCTTGAGAGACCAAAAATTACGAATTGGCTTTGTAAACTCCCAAAATTTTTTTGGGAGTCCGTGGCTAAAAGACCCTTAAAAATTTTTTGTCAAGGCCCGCCTCCGAGGACTTTTTTGATACTTTGCCGTTAGTAATCACTCTCGGAAACGCAACTTTCATATGGTATGATGCAACCAACCAAGAAATTCGGATCCCGAAAGGTAGAAAAGTCGACCGATATTTTAAACATATGGTCTCCCCCCCCCCCATCCCCCCATCACCCCCCCCCTCCATCCCCGCCACCTCCCCCTCGCCTTCCCGTCCCTAATCCTAGATTAAAAGAAATTTGAACATGGAACTACAGAATTTTATTATCCCAGATTCAGTTTAAATTGCAAAAAAGTACGAATTTTAAATTTTTCCTCGGCTTTTTGCGAGTATATACTCGTTATAAATAAATAGTTCATTTTTGGAAACTCACCCCCCAGCAATGCTTGTGGCAAATGACACATCCGACATATACATCGATGACTTTGGTGTAGCTTGTTCGCCAGGTTGTGCTTCTTCCTCATTGACAGCGTTGCTTGAAGCTATACCACTGTCGCTTTTACGATTCAGGCACATCTAGAATGACAAAAACCAATAATCGCCCAGCATGAAATGGCTATAAAAATGAAAAATAGAATAAAAGCATATGAATTATAGTTCACAACACTGTCTTTATCGTAAATTATTTTTATAGAGAATGAGAAGATTCAAAGTTCACCTGTGGCAATGCCGTATCGCTGATAGCAAAGATCGGCGCCAAAGAGACTGGCGTTTGGTAACATTGTGCGGTAAGTGCGGGTTCGCTGAAATCATTCCAAGGGTAACCAAGGCGAAAGGAATTTAAAAAAGGTCTACAAGTTGAGAAGCTGTCTTATACATCCCTGTGAAAATCACTTCTTAAACATTAGCAACTTTTCCCACAGACTTTCGCTCCTGGCACCCCTTCTCACCTACAGAATTCGAGTATAGCCTAGATACAATTTTTAGCATGTTTTGGTTGAATTGAATCACTTCTTGCTTTCAGATTCCTTGACTCTAATCTAAGCTTTTACATAGGTGTTAGAACAAAATAATACTCAAAAATGAAATAAAATGCATAAGATGGTCATATTTTTCCATAATGTCTTCAACAAGGCAGCTATGAACATTTGTCGTGATCGTAATAGACTGCGAACATGCATGCACTTTTGACAGCTTCGCTGTTCTGACATTTTTTATGGATGTAAATTCTAAGTATTTGTAAAGATATTTACATAGCTCTAAAACTGAATTACCTACACCGAATAAGCATTAGCCCTTCTTGTCAACAGACAGCTAAATTGTTCTTGAAAACGCCAATCTCACATCTGAGAGCAACAGCCAACATATTACTAGGTTGTCAAGAAAATAATGTCGTTTTTCATTTGCTTGCTTTAATAAAGCAACCAGACTCAACACAACAAAGGATAAGGGTACTATTCGGTAGAGCAAGGCAAGCTCTACAAGATAGCTCTCATGATTTTGCGCCAAGCTCGACCCACGGAAAGTTCTAACTCAAAATCTGAAGATATTCAAGTGCCCAAAAAATCGAAAAAAATCAGATCTTCGTCCGTATAATTTCTACGGACCTCCCACTCGCACACGTCAATACTTTCGATATCTGATATCCACATGTGCAATTGCTGCACGTTTTCCTTGACTAGAAACTGAGAAAACGAAATTTTTCGTGTTTTTCTAAAGGCAATGCTGAGCCGTTTTTGCATATGTGATTCTATACTACAAGCCTAAGTAAGTATAACTATAGATTTTCAGCTGATTCCGAGAGGTAGTTTTCGAGAAATGTCGCTTTTAGCACTGAAACTGAAAAGAAGAAAGCTGATTTCGACATTTCTCGAAAACTACTGCTCGGAATGGGCTGAAAATCTACAGTTATACTTACCTAGGCTTGTAGTATAGAATTACGTATGCAAGAACGGCTCAGCATTGCTTTTAGAAAAACACGAAAAATTTTGTTTTCTCCGTTTTTAGTCAAGGAAAAAATACAGCAACTGCGCATATGGGTATCACATATGCGAAGTATTGAAGTGTGCGAATTGGAGGTCTGTAGAAATTATACGGACGAAGACTGATTTCTTTCAATTTTTTGGGCGTTTGGATATCTTCAGATTTTGAGTTCGAACTTTCCATGGGTCGAGCTTGGCGCAAAATTATGAAAGCTATCTTGTAGAGCTTGCCTTGCTCTACCGAATAGTACCCCTTATCCTTTGTTGGGTTGAGTCTGGTTGCTTTGTCAAAGCAAGCAAAGAAAAAACGACATTATTTTCTTGACAACCTAATAGAAAAGCAAAAAATGCATGTACATAATTATGGTAACTGGCTCAAAATCCGGATAAAAATCATCAGTACTCAAGTCGTGAAACTGCACATCTCGTGCTGCACCTCACGGCTTT
This sequence comes from Cylicocyclus nassatus, assembly GCA_958299035.1. Lineage (NCBI taxonomy): Eukaryota > Metazoa > Nematoda > Chromadorea > Rhabditida > Strongylidae > Cylicocyclus > Cylicocyclus nassatus. The sequence continues at coordinate 60,946,337 of CATQJL010000316.1, forward strand.
ACGGATGGAAAAATAAAAAGATGAAAGCCTAATTGAGCTCAAGAAGAAGAGGAAGATGAAACAAGGAGAACTTCATAAAATTGGCATGTAAGTCGTAGAATAGCGCGCATGTTCTGCACTCTACCTACACATTCCCCCCATGCTTGATGATTTCACATTTCCAATAAGGTAACGACAATTAGGCGACAATCGCTGGTAATTTTGTAAGGTTTCCAAATGTATGGATAGAAATAGATCCTCTCACCTGTAAATGAGAGGGCAGTTCAACAGATGATTTGGTGATGGAGTTCGTGCTGTCTCTGGTGCATCAGGAGTTTGTAAGTTATTATCATTAGGTTCATCCTGCATATCTGGTGCGCTCTGTAAATGTCACCATAAGCAAAAAAAATCGTTGCTGAGGAGAAGGCTAAAGATGGAAGAAAATGGTACCTGGGTAAATGAGAAGTTTTGCCTTGAATCTGATAGTGAACTTGGAGTTAGTAGACACCTTTTCTCAGAATCATCCATGATGACGGCTGTTGCCATCCTGTAATAAAGAAATTCTTTGAAGAATATGCATGTGCTGCTACAATTTCATAGTGACAGGAATTCTGCTGGATTTTTCATTTGCTAAGTCTAGAACCTTCAAGTTATCTGATAGTCCTGTCTGATGCCATTATAAGAAAAACTTGTTAATGTGCATTAACTCTGTAGGAAAAATAAGAAAGCAGTGAACGTTTCAGACTGCAAGTTGTCATTGCTAATCAGGACGAAGGTGCTATGAATCCTAATGAGTGTTCATTAATTCACCCCAAGTTTTTTCTTCATCCCAAGTTTTTTCTTTTTGCATTTATGTCACGCATAAAATGAGAAGCTTCGCCATCGAAATTCATATGTGAAGAATGAGCGAAAATGATACTTTGCCATGATAAGCTAAGCTCAGGTCAGGTAAAACGGAAGCAGATAGCTTTAGAAGCTCTTTGTTTCAGAATTCTGAATCCAGGTTTTATCTAGCACTACACGTCACCTTTTCTAGCAGCCAATTTATACATAAGACAACCAAGAACGCTCATTCATTCTTTTTTATTCCTCTAAATCAAAATTTTAAATAATTATTTATGTTGTTGTTAATATTTTATTTGAACTGAGTATATTCCCTACAAACGCTAACAAAGGACAACTCTAGAAGCAGCGCGGTCCAAGCATGTGGCAGATGTCAGTGAAGAACGTTTTTCATGAAAAAAAATTTCGTACGATCCCATGACATGGGAATAAAAACCCGGTCTTGGAAGTGAGGCCGGCCACAATCGAACAAAGTACCACAGCACTACTAGATTATTTTGGATCTCCTAATAGTCTATAAAGTTCATGAGCGGGGTAGGGGAACGAAGGCCGTCAGTTTGAGCCCCCTTTTGTGGCTAACTGGTCCTTTTGCAGTGTTGTTGCATGTCGTGCAGGACCAGCAGTCCGCGAAGGCGGTGCAAACTGGCGACTTTCGTTCCCCGACTCCTACGAGTGCCTTTGACACTGAGTAAACGTAAAATTATACAGTTTCAAAATACGATTTATTTCTCGAATTTGCTACCTCATGCCGCAGGCGGCCCAGCAGTTCTGTCCTTGAAAAAACGAGCAAACTCTGAGGGTGAATAAAGTGACTGAGTAAGAGTGTATCTTTTATATCAAAAGAAAAGTTAACACACTAACAACCAGTACTTTTTTCATCTAATTCATAATTACTTTAAGTGTGAATTTTTCGCTCTATTCATTAGAATACAGATAGAAATTCAAAGAAAAAAGCAGAATCATGCATGTGTCCATAATAAGGTAAAAATAAGCTGCCAACTGAACTTTTTGAGTTATTTAGGGAAATAAAGAAAAAACACACAGACGATGAGCCAGGTGCAAATCTCCCACATTAAGTTCTACTTTTGAGAATTTCCAAAAATTTCAAAAATAAACAAAAACATTTACGAGAATTAATCCATTATTCTTTTCAAAAATAGCTGAAAGGCACGATAATATTGAAAACTTACAGACAATTCAGTAGCGACTGACAAAGCTGTTGTGTTGTGCGTTATCAGCTCCAACTTGGTTAGATAAGTTACATGAGATAGGGAAATGGAGTCTTGGTTGCGTCAGCAATGTGCTCACAAACGATGACACGAAAGCCTGAGAAAATTTAGCGATGAGAAACGAAGAAAAATATTGGAAGAATTTCGAACGTGGTAGTGAATGTGCAATTCACAAGCAAAGTAATTCAAGCAGAAATGAGAAGTTTGAGCAGATCTGGTTGAGAAGAAAATGAAAACGAATGTAACTGAAAGGTGTTCTATGGAAAATCTCTGGAGTGTTGACCACAGCAAGTGGGAAAAAGTCCTGATTTGTTCGTCATTGAATTTGAAATGTGTGAAATATAGCAATGCATCATGTGGAAAAAGCCATTTTTGGGACATCCACTGATTGACCGAAATGGTTGGAAAAGCCTTTTCTTTTGTTCGAAAAAAGAAATGTTACAGCGCATGTTAAAAAAACATGAAAATTGGAAACCTCAGAGAAGTTGCACACAATCTTTATGAAGCTTAATCCTATTTTGCTGAAAGAAGAACCTTTGAGGTAATTGCGTCAGTTGAATAAAAGTTGAATAGGAGGTATTCAAACCTCATTAAGTGTTATCTTCTCGATAGCCGCCTTTTAAGCGGAAAAGATCGCAAAATCAAATATCATATTGTCGGAGTGCAAAAAAAGAAAATTAATAATGGCATAGAAAAAACACATCCGATGTTTACATCGACTTTCAAACCGCATGGGTTTCAAGCACCGTTTTTTCGTCTTTTTTCTTTACCTTAATTTTATGAGCAGGTAAAGTAAAAATAGCATATGTTCAACTGGAAATTGCAATTGTTAAATCCGAAAATTAGGCTTCTCTTTCTTGCACTATTCGTGGTTTTCTTTCTCAAAAAATTTACTTACAATAAAACCTTGCAATTCCTACAACAAGCAATATCTCTAAGCCGTTTTAAATGAAAATTGAATTTCATGATTTCGAAAGCGAAGAAAAGAAGAACTCTTCAGAGCAGCTGCTTACTAAGTGACAGTTTGTGAGTGACTCTTTACCAAGCAGAAGCTATCGAGCCATCTGCTAGGTTCAATAGTACTGAACTAGAATATCTGACGAGTAGATATACCAAAAAATCAAATCAGTAACAGGAAAACTCAGCAATCGATGCGATACAGCATTACAACAACATCGAAAAGTCTTAGCGACTGCATAAACAACAATGATTCGAGAATAAACCATAAACAATGAATAGCTATCGATCGGAGAATGGAAAAGAACTCGACAAGGTGAATAAGCCATTGAGAAAGGAGAAATGGGAGAAATAATGGGAAACAGGTCACGCGGCTTTGAAATCACACGCTCGATGTGATGATGAGAAGGCGCTACCAAGTGGCTATCACAGACAAGCGATATATACGCCGCAATGTTATTTGGTTTAGCATTCAGCTTGGAAGGTGATAGCTGGAACTGATTACAGCCAATTGACAACAAATATAGTATTCTTTCGATACTAACGATATTTTCGCTTGTGTTGTCGGCACCGCGAAAGCACAATCTTCGGAAATCCATCGGACTATGAAAAGTCGGATGATAAACGATATGAGAGTGGAAGTGGTGTTGACAATAACGTTTGTACGTGAAAAATATCCACAGAGCGCATATTTCTGAATTTTACTGTCCACAAGTATTTTTCCGCGCATTTGTTGTCATCACCGCAAGTGCACCACATTGACTGTCATCCTACCAGGCCAAATACAGGTTAGTACATGTTCTTGCCGATGATAATTGCATGTAAAAAATAGCCAGAGAGCAACACATCTGCAAATTCTATGCTTCATGGCTAATTACGCACGATTATTGTCGTCACCGTAAGGGCACTATACTAGCCGTCAGATCTACCAGACCACAGGTTTGGTATGTATTCTTGCGCTGCCGAGAACATTTGCGGTAGAAGAAATAGCTTTAGAGCGCATACTTTCAGATTCTGCGCTCCACGGCCATTTGTTGTCATAACCGCAACCGCACAATATTAACAGCCTTATCTAACAAACTACCACAATCGAATGATAAACAGGTCCAACAGCCAAAAATGACTGATCAAGCCACAAATGCTGTTGACATACACACCGGATGCTAAGCGTCTCCACTGCCGATGATACCGTTCGTGATTCCGCCCGCTGTCAATCACCGTGTTAAATTTAGACGCACGACCTTCTTTCTTTTTTCTGCTAGCAACTTCAACAAAAACTAGTTTGATTGTGCCTAATCAGGTGATCCTAGTCATTTTTAGCAACTTTATAGCTTTGGGCGCAGGATAAACAAGGGGAGGGGGGGGGGGAAGAAGAACAGGTGAGTAGTTAAGAAAGGATGAGGATCAAGGGTCCTATAATTGTTAGGAACAGTACTATTATAATTTACCAATCTGAAGCAGTGGTCGTGTCCCCCCCCCCCCCCTAAATCCACCCCCACCTGCCTACTCAGAATGAACTCACATACGTGACGATTACCATTTTTGGCAGTAGTAAATTAATCCCACGTGTTTGGGTTCATTCATAGCAGGCAATGTGTCCTTTGTCAAATCTATTTGTGATGTGTTTGTGCACACATGAGTGAAATTTGGCGGTTAGTGTAGTGTTTCTACGACGTCGACAACGATTGCGCGTGAAAATTGGCCTAGCCTTGAAGTCCAAAAATGAAGAATACGTGCTCTACGCTACTTTTCTTTGTGATGAGTAGTTTTGGATATTGGAATGTGCTTAGGTAACGAGTGCGTATGTTAGGCTAAGTCTTTTAGAGTTTCTACTATTCAGCTTCTAATTTTGAAAAATCTAAATAAATATTTTAATTCAGAACACCTTTGAAAAACATGTGATAAACACTCAAATACCCGAAAAACCCGTCACTATCTCACCCCCATTTACTCCCTTTGAAGTTCCATTCTCATTCAGTTACGCTAATCCACCACTCTGTGCAAGTTTTTACTGACGTGCGTGGGAACCGGCCCGTCAATTGCAGCGCCATGAGAGACGAGCTTACTGGAGTTAGTAGTAAAAGTTCCTGGTTGTGAGATGCAAAGATTTTGTTCACACACTCGAGTGGTTAAACAGGGCCAAACCTCTTTGTCACGCAAAAACGAGTCTACGATAAGGTTACGGTAGGTGTACGGTAGGGTTACTATATGGTCAGACACAGTGAATCTGTGTGAAACTTCGAAGAAGCTGATTTAAGCTGTGTTCAAGTATCCCCCACACATTCGGTGAAAATTATCAGAGATTTATCTACCGTATACCTACCTAATCTATACCCTGATTTTAGAAAAACTATGGAAGGTTCGTAAACAGTCTGCCATCTTCCCCTTATGGGTAACACACTAATTTGCTAAATAAGATAAATACATATTACGAGGTGAAGCCAAAAAAGGCATTACAAGAAAAAAGACATTGTAGACCTAATTTCATTTCATGGAAAATAGCGACCATAGAATTAGGTCCACGATGCCAATGTCGACAGTAGAATCTATTACTCACGTTTTCAGGTCTCAAGTTTACCCATACCTCGGCAAAAAAATTATTTTGTTGGGAATTTCTAGCTTGCACATGTCTTGTTGATGCAGAACTTAAGATTTTTATGATAGAATGTCACCATTCACAATGATATTTGGTGGTTTTCTACTGACATAAAATCAGAAAATGGTATTCTAGAACATTCGCGCGGCTGATTCAGTTGAAATTCAGCGAAAACACGATGCTAATGTCTGAATCAATGTCTGGATGACTTTCTTTACTTCCAAAAAGAGAATGGAAATCTGGGGACGAAACTGTTTTTCTTGAAGGCCGAAGTAAGCATCTGCATAACATTCGTGATGACTTTAGTGGTTGGTTTTTGATTTTTTTTAGTTCGAGAGAGTTCAAAAAATAGATAAACTGAATGACTATGGGCTTATTTTTTATTTGAATCTCAGTTTATTTCTGGACTTTTCACTGACAATTCGACCAACACTTCTATAGTTTGATTTAAGATCTGGAATAGCTAAAATTGTAAATAACGTGAAAGAACTGAAGTATGAAATTTTCGAAACAGGCCCTGAGCTAGGGAATGGCTGACACAGGACGATGTATGACGGTCGAGGAAGCTAAGTTCAACAAAAATGCGCCCCGTCACACACACAGCGCACTCTGTTCGATTCCGGCATCACGGGGCTCTGCTTCTCTGCGCGCTGCCCCGGGGAATCCCCCGTTCGGTTCGTTCGCGTCGTCCTCGTCGTCGTCGGTGCGCCCACACCACGACGACCGAATCGATAACGTCATCGACAACGGAACGAACAAGCACACACTCACACATTACGAAGTGGCTCTAGTCAGGACGGGAAAACCCCCGTTGTCGTCGTTGAGCGGCGGGGAAAAAGTCGAGCGAGGCGCAGCAGTGGAAAAGAGAGATTTTCGAGAACATTCGATCGCTCATCTCAACTGTCAAAAAGAACTCGTCGAACGGACAGAAAAAGAATTACGAGTAGCGGGCTGATGTACGCAGAACGAACCCTAGCAGCGGAATCGGGGGTACTGTTGAGATAATGGAAAAATTTCGACGATTCGAGAAATCTCAAAATTCACTAGGTTGGAAGAAAAGTCTTCGGACCATGATTTTGACGTAATGTTAATTTCAACAAAAATTTTGCAGCCCTGGAAAGTAAGCAGGACATGTTGTACACCATTCGACAGGATGTAAAATCACTAATGAAAAGGTGCTGAGCTATATTGTACCAAATATGGTATGGATTTGAATTTTAGAATATACAAAAATAAAAAGCATAAGATTTTTCTCGAACAAAGGATTGCAGCTCTGAGATATTCCATTCTTTTCCCAGATGCGATGGAAGACCGATTTATTATACATACATTGTATGGTAGACAGAAAGTAAGAAGAATTAACTAAAATTTGGCAGACCGCCCCCATTTCTAGTCCTGCCCACGCACTAATGCGCAATTACGATCGATTACGCGTTTACTCCTGTGTATGCATTTGTGAGAAAAACAAATGAGTTTAGGAGCTTACTTTGCCAAATGAGTCGTAATAAACTTCAACAATCAGCTGATGTTTTCACTTAAAAATGGAAACTCCACCATTCAAAATGATAAACTGCAGTTGCACCTAATGTGACCTAATATAAATAACTTTGCATCTGCAGGTACCTGCAAGGAGGTGAAACCGGAATGGGAAGAACTTGCAGACAGATGGAATGCTGATAACAATACAATAAAAATAGCCTGTTTGGGAGTACAAATGAAGATTCATTTGAACATTTAGACAAAGGATTAAAATTAACAGATGAACGACCAAAGGTGAGGTAAATCAAAGCCCAGCCATTATGGAGCCATGTCAAGTGACCATTGATTCGAGAAGCTCCACCTTCAGACAACGGGTCCGAGAGCAAACATTGACGGAAATATCGAGGTGCTTGAGATTATAAATAAGGTGAAATAAGGACTTGGTGATCATCAAATAGGCCTCATGGGCTCTACAATGCCGCTAACTCGGGTAAAAACGGACTGCGACCTATTAATCTCGCGGGAACAGCCGGGATCCCATAATTAGGCTAAAAAAGGCTTACATGAAATCGGAAGGTGAATCTTGAAAAGTCGGTGATACAAGAAATCGAAAAACCACTAAATCTTCTAAATCTACTTTCATTGAAAGGTATTGAATCGCCGCGACGAATAAATTGCGTTGAAACGTCGCACGCTCAAGATTGAACAAAAATGAAATTTTTCCACATTCTAAATTATATTTAGAGCGAAAACGGCCAGGAAGAATCGATGAAACATCGATCAAAAATGACAAAAATCTATTCAAGCAAAAGTTATGGGGTGCGGCGGCATCATCGCGATTTCCTGTCGCGACAATTCAATGAAAATCCTTCAAACAGAAGTAAATCTAGAAGCCGCAATCGGTTTTTTTACCCGTGCTAGTGGCGACATTGTATAGCGAATTCGTGTGCTAAAAATATTTCACAAAATAATTCATTCAGAGTGTACTATAAAACGTTAATTGGGTGGTTAGAAGTACAATGCCAATTTCAGGCTTTCATGGGAGTATGAACCTAATAAGGACATATGTACATGCTCTGAAAACAAGCCTAGAGGCCTCAAGCATTCATGTAATCCTTGAAAATTCTATAAACCTTCAATTGTTCATTCATACGATAGATAACGTGATGTTCGATATATTTGTTTTGTGGAAAACGTGTAGAAACAAAAAAAACGGTTCAGAAATGAAAGAATCGCCCATTTATTGGCTTGTCCCACTTTGTAATTGAACATAAATAGGGGCGGGGTTCTTCCAGAAAGGGTCGCAAATTTTTTGAAAGTTACTTACATGGCTTACAAAAAGGCAAGTTACTTATTCTACATGAGAAAACAATAGCTTTTGAAATTTTCAAAATTTCAGATGAGCCCAAAGTTTTTTCTGTCGCCACGCACCTCATTGCGAAAATTTTTTGTACCCTCCTCGAACGGAAATTCTGAGACCGCCATTGGGCAGTATGTACCTAAATAGGTTTACAGCCTTGTACATGCGCTAATTCTACAAAATTATCAGATTTAACATGAGATAAGGCAAAGGTATTTTCTTACCAGTCATTCAAATTTAAAAATGAAAAATCAAAAACATTTACTGAAGAAATATCCACTTGTCTTAAAGCTACTCAAAACCAGCAGAAAAGATATATATTTAGCAGTGCACATGAGGTATTTACTACCCTTTACTACACTCTTGTGGTTGAGCTGCTTGATTGATTGCCATTGTGTTCCCGCTCGTAGTAATACGTTATCTCAAGCCTGTTCATCGTCAACAAAAACAAAAAAAGCTCGCTAGAGTAGGCCGCACAGGTGAGCCAAGCAAATGTACATTGTTATAAAGCAAATGTAATTGAGCGTATCAGGCTGCCGCATAAGATCTGTCCGATTTGAATTTTCAAATTCGAAACTAACTTCTTTTGAAATCAACCTTTTTCTATCCTTGCTATCAGAAAAACACTAAGCATGGCTTTAAACCCTGTTGATGAGAAGCAAGAATTAAGAATTTGACATTTGGATTTTTTTCGAGCTTGCCTATTTTAACAAGGCAATGTTCGCTTCTAACAAGAACTGAAGAATTGAAGTAAGAATTGAAATGCATATTAGGTAACTATCAATAGACACAGAAATTTTTGAAGATTATTACACAATCAAAAGGAGTCTATAAAGTCTTTAGTGCCGGGCAAATTTTTTGACCAAGCGAATTGAAGCCGCTTTTCACCCCGCTTTTTGTACATGCACTTATGCCTACTTTCAAACTAAACAATTTTTTAATTTTTCACGAGCGGTGAAAAGTGAACGATGAAAAGGCCCAGCTAGCCCTTGTTTTCCTCTAGCATCTCCACTTTTGGATCCCTTGATTGTCTATATTCAAAGGAAACTATTGCTTGTAGAACATTATGTGAATCAAGACTTGGACACCGCATTCTACAAGCAAGATGATTTTTACATGAAACTGACTTTTTGCATATACTAGCCTGTTAAATCCTTATTCCGCCACCAGTACAAGGACTTGATTTGAATGACGCAGCTTGAAGATTTTCTGGCAAGAATATATTTCCTAGGCAAGAAACGTACCTCGGCCACCGGAGATCTTAGGCTTGTAAATTCGTATAAACTAAAGATTCATTTGAATCTAATATGCATTAGAAAGAGCAAGGAAAACGTTTTTTAATGATACAAATAGTACCCTGCAAAAGATGAAAATCTTTCAGAACAGCTGCTTCAAGCACAACTCAACAAAAATTGCACCGAACTTATGCAACAGCTTAGTACAATCAAGACTGAAAAGAAAAGTTTGAAGAAAAACAGAAATGTTTTGCGAAAGCCAATGCTGCAGAAAGAACGAGCATTCTGCAAGTCCAAGTTTTTCACATATGTTTTGAAAAGCTGAATCGTTAGGGTGCTTCAAAGAACGGCTTTTCTCCTCCCATATACAAGAACATGAGCCTGCAAAATGGCGTGAAGCTGCTATGGCTGTGAAGTGAAGGTTTTGGGAAAGTGGAGCTAATTATGAGTAGAAAACATGTAGAGCTTCTTGGCTAACAAAAAAGACGATAAGAAGAGAAGAGTCAAAAAGTGGAAATAACATTTTCAGGGTTATTGGGTTATCCTATAAGTTCCGTCTGTTTTCAATTTCCATCTCAATAACTCCTGTTTTTCTTGATGCTTTGAAAGCTCTAGGTCAGAATTTGAAAACTACAGCAGCCCAAAAACTAAAAAAATCATCAGCTCTGTTTAATTAATCTCTAGGAAGCCCAACTTGTTCACGCATGTTCATTTTTCATTCAATATTTTTTTGCACATTTGCGATATATTTCCAGTGCTAAAAACGAGAAACAGAAGTAGGTCGAAAATATGAGAAAATCTCTTTCTTTCGGTTTTTTAACGCTTAATCGGAACGAAAATTATTTCTCGTAGAATGCTCGTAATTTGTGGTTGTACTTCTAAGCTTATGCTATAGAATTGCTGTGGGAGCAGCTCAGCATCGGTTTAAAAAACATTCCAAACTTTGTTTTCTCGATTTCTAACAATGGAAATTAGAGTTATATGAGCAAGATAGAGCTTTCTAGAAATTTTTAAAATAGAGTTCTGATTTTTTGAGTTCTTGGACTTATAAAAGTTTTTGTATTTCGATTTTTAATTTGCTGAATGAACTGCGTGCAAATATTTGGATGTCACTTTATAGAGCTTATGGGATTCCCCGAAGCTTTTTCAATAGTCAAGAAATATGGGAGTTATTGAAATGAAAACGAAAACAGACGGAACTTATGGGACGACCTGATAGAATGAATTCACAACATAGTCTCTTATACCACCTTGGAAGATCTTTGTTTATAGAATTTTTTACACGATAACATGATATTTTTGGAATTACCTACTTACCAAAATTTCACCTTTTATTAAAATGAGAATTAACAATAAAAATTATTAATGATTAATTGTTATATCATAATCTACAGTAAAAGGCGTCTCTTGGCCTTGCAACTTTTTGCTATAGACTTTTTTCCTTGACAATTTTTTTTCTAACAACAATAAATTCACCCGAAACTTTACCTAACTGAGACTGTAGAAAATAATTGAAAATTTACAAAACATCGTAAGAACGACGTTTACTGAACTACTGACTAAACATTCGCTAAATATGTTTTAGTGATATTGTATTCGCGTGAACTTCCGGCACCCACGTAACTATGTAAAAACCGCCTCTGTTTCCTGTTATTGCATTTCTTTTTATTTCCAATTTGCCCTAGGCATAACAATGCTTGCTCATTTGCAACAGCAGCAGAACATTCGAGGAATTTTGGGAAAATGGGATTTTCTCAGTCGCGGCTCAATGCAAACGAGATTTGCCTCAGCTCTGAAGAAAAAACGCGAACGCACGTGCGAGCGTGGATATGCCAGAGAACGTTCAGTCCTTGACGATGACGGGGTTCCCCCGTGCGACACGTAGCAGAACAGCTCTCACGAATGCGACGGGGCAATGTTAGAGGATATTGACATGAATAAGTATTCTGACATGAAAAAAGTAGGGAGAGATGGATGGATACTCACAATTTTGAAAAAAAATAGTCGATAAGGTCAAAAAGCACATATCGCTGAAACATTTGTAATTTGAATGTGTATTGTACACCGCGCGCGCAACTTCACGACTTCTAAGACTAGAAACTGCTAATATTCAGAGATTTCCCCTTATCTTCTTTTCTCTTCTGTGAATTGGACTCAGCGAATTGTCAAAGCTTTACTGCGCAAACTTCTATCCGTGATATTCCTGAAAATTAGGCATTGAAGTTCAACAATCAAGAATTAGAAACAGTATTCAAAAATCAAAAAGACCATTGAGATAAAGCTATGCATTTGACAGCATAAGGAAAAAAAGCCGCGAAAATTAATTTTATTGCCAGGTGGACGCCAAACAGCACTATAATAATTGTTTTGTAAAATATGGAAGTATTTGAAATTTGGAAGGAGATGTATTACATAGTTGCATGGGTTGTTCAATTTGATACATTGGAATTTATTCAAAACAGCCATTCTGAAGGTTAAAAACCTTTGAAAATGCAGCTGAGAAAATCGTAAATATTTTGGTCCGTTTCCCAGCAAAAGTCACCATACTCAGCAAATGGTAACCAAAGACAGATGGTAAGCCAAGGCACTTTATATGGTAGTGAAGACCCGCATATTTGAGACAAGCCGGCGAAACCACGCTTCTTGACCGTCTCCCAAATTTGCCCACTTTATTAGGTCACAAAGCAAATCAACCTGGCACTGCGATAAGTGGTTAAAATTGAATCTATCGAACTAAATAAACCTGGATCAAGAAACTGCCCTGTCAAGAGCACGGTAGAAAAACTGTGTATAACATGTACTGCATAGCGACTACAGAAGACAGTTTTCTCAGGAAGCATTTTTTTGATAGTTTTCATAATTTTTCTTCCCAATGCTTTCGTTGAACTCTGTGCCTAGCTTAGCTGAACTACATCATTAGATTAGCAACTGTTCATTATCGCAAAATGGACGACTAACTAATTACTTAATCCAAATGATCTCGTCCTAAAGCTAAACTACAAACCACCAGACTAGTGAAAACAGATAAGCTTCCGGATGCAAGAACTCCAGAGATAAATTGGTTGACTCAATAATTCGTGGTGAGCGAGATAGTTCTTGTAGCATGAGGACAAGAGAATTCTAGAGTCTTCGTTGTCTGCGATGCAACTGACTCAACTGTGGTCGAAAAAGTTTTGTCTCGCCGGCGACTGCATGGGTTCCGGGCTCTTATTCGAATTCAGATAGAAGAAAAGCAAAGAGAAGGAAAGGATGAAGGGATGAGCAGATGTGAAATTCGGTAAAAAGCTAATATATTTTAAGCTCAATGAGCAAGTAGCTGCGAGAGAAGTATTCTAATTCTTATTTAAATTTTACTCTTGTTATTCTTTTCGTTTCCAACATGTATTTCTAGGCAAAAATTCGTATGTATTTTTTTTTACTTTTTTTGTTCCTTATAGATATATACCTTTCACAATCCTGGGGTTAGAAACAAACAATATTGCTACTTTTTCTCATGCTCAATTATGCCAACATCGAAAACCGCATCTCACATTAGATTTATCTAACAGAAAAGCGGGAAAATTCCTGATGTAGCTTTTATTGACGTCTGAGGCGCGAAAGAAAACGCTGAAAAAATGTTAGCGCAAGTGCTTCGTCAAGGAAAAGGGGACAGAATCAATGAAGTAGATTGGAGGGAGAGTAGGGGAGCGGAAATAAGAAGTAAATGAATTCGAACACATTTAGTCACATTAAACGTCTTTCCAAAGCAGCAGACAGTAGGATTCCCCTATTGGATAGATCATATGAGCTTAAACAATTCTCATAGCCTACTTATAACAAATACTTAAACGAAGTTTGAAAGGTTTACAGGATGAAGAAGCGCAAATGGTTTAGAATCGGTTATTTGTTGCCTTAAAAATATGTAATCAAAAATTATTTTGAAAATGGCTAAATGCAGTTAAAATATTACTGGTAAGTGCGTACTTTGCGTTTTCACATTTAATTGAGCAAGATGAATTTTGAAAAAAGAAAAAGAAAAATTTGAAAACAATTTAAAAAAAAGGTCGTAATCGAATAATGCGAATTAAGTCGATATGATAGTAAATAAAGCAAAATAATGGAAATATTAGGCCTACTTAATCTTGGCATGATACCAATATTAAAGATTGTTGTCTAAGGGTTACTAAGGTTGAAATCGTTTTTCAAATAATAACTGTAAATTGCTGATGTAATATTGTCATTATTGACTGTTTTTATTAGTAATAATAATTAACTTTATTGAGAATCTTGTTGACATCAAAGAAGAGTTTACAAACATGTAGATTCTACAAAGATAAGTGTTATACTGTATATACTCAAACTACATCAGCTGATATGGCAATGACTGAGTGCAAGATAGAATTTTTGAGAGCAACAAATAAACGTGTAGTTCAAATACAGGCTGATTTTTCTATGTGTTCAAGCTTGTAGCGAAGTTCTCAAGCAGATTTAAATCTTTATAATCTGACTTCGCAGAAAATGCGAGAAGAGCGTCGGGTGAGGATCAGTCGGCTAGCCGGCCGTGCCTAGTACTGCCGGCGTGAGCTATTCTGTGTGTCTGACTGCTCGACCAAAACTCAACTCGCATCTATGGACGTTTTCGATGTAAACGAACAGCCCATAGTGATCTTTGCCAAAGCTCGATTACCGTATTCTAAGCGGCTCAGGGGTTTTTCGAAACTGAGAACTGGTTGGGAACTTCACTCTATTCTGGGTGATGGCATACTAATCGGAAACGTAAACTGAATGACGAAAAAGTGCAAGTTGATCGTCAAAAAATCGGCAAACCGGTTCTATTACATGGATAAAAAATGCTGAGATAGCATACGTGCATGTACTTATGTTTGGCTCCCACTTCATTTCTTAAGCTTCAAGGGGCCTCAAAATTTATTGCGTCCACCTCGAAAAAGTAAGAGCATAGTCAAAAATGACCTTTTTATATTTCTCAGTCAGAAATGATGTTTTAGTCAATTGTGCATGGAAGCTAAAGGGTTTTGATGAATCTTCAAAAGCGAATACGCAAAAAATGTTTTGGATTCTATACAACACGTAAGGTCCGAAAGAGAGCATTTCAGTTGAGGTGATGACTGTTCATATTCGAATGGATAACCATTTTGTTTATTATTTACCTAAATTTTAGCGAAAGCGCGTCATAATATCAAGGTGGCAATCTCAAACCATTGCTGTTAGAATTCAAATAAATGAGAAAACAAAGAAAATAACGAAATATTGAGTTCCTCGGTTTTGCTTCGCGATCTTTGAGGTTTTTAGGTTTCACAAACAACCTGAGTTGACCACTCTGTGGCAATTTTTTGCCCATTATGGCAGGGAATTTGTAACCGAGTATAATGTACTATTTTCACTGAATTTTTTTTGACTGGCGCACCTCTGAGTGCACAATAAATGATAAAAATGCTTAACTTGCTTCTCAGATGAAATAACAAATTTCTTTGAACTATAAGTTGGACGTTAGCAAATTCAGGGGGATTCCAGCAGACTCACTTCGAACTAAAGCGCGGGAACGGCAGCCGAGGCCGACAATATGCGGGCTATGGAGAGTAAAAGGCAGTAAAGAGCAAAGACAAGACCAGAACGGAAAAGTGTGATTATTCTTTAGTAGAACAGAAAGTGGTGTAAATCCTGATAGCAAAAAAACATAAGGACAGAAGAAAAAGACTCAAAAAAGATATCGTTTATTCTAATTTGAAAAAAAAAACTGAGCAAAGGATCTAATTAGCTTCGAAATCTTCGCAGAAAAGTTCAATTTGAAAACCTCTAACGCTGTTATAGTTATATGATATGTGATTTGTTAGAGACGTGTAGTAAAGTTATGAAAAAGTTCAACACTCTTCGAGAAGGTCGAACAGGTGTTTTGTTTGACATTGACACTTTTCTGGTTTTTCAAATTTCTCTATTGATTTTCTAAAAAATCACACGAAGGAGGACTGAATGATATTTTGCCCCACCAAGAATTAATAGATGCAGTATAAACAAAAAGTAAAGCTATGGGCCAAACTTCACCGTAATATGGTGTGAGCGAATTTATCAAAAACAACAATAAGAAAGACACTAACCAAATTTAATGGACCCCTTGCGCGTTGGACTCCACCTTGACGGGCTTCTGAAAATATACCACTGAATTTTTTTGAAACTCAAAGATAGCGAAAGCAACCAGTTTGATGCACTCACATTGATTTCCAGCATGGAACTCGAACACGACATTCAGCATCACAAGTATTTTGCTGGAAAAGCAGCAGTTGAGACCGGACGGGGACGCAATGATCGATAACGACGGGGGGGGATGATGAACATAATAAACAAAGCGAACGGAATGATACACAGCGTCCGAAAATGTGAAAAGGATGCGCGGGTATCGTTGAATTTTCGGAGATAATGGGAAGGAGACGATTTGGATCGTCTTTGTCTGGAATTGAGATTCAAAAGTGGTAAATCCATTTGTTGGAAAACTTACGCCCAAAAATGAAAATCACACTTATTTTGACTTTTTTACTCAATTTAAATCTGGATAAAATCGATTGGGAGTGGGTGAAAGCCAGTTCGCACACAATGAGACTAGTTCGATGAGAATGCGACGAAAAAGCGGTGCGTGGGGGATGAGCGCTGATCTTCACTATGACAAAGATCACGCATGGATGGCGGATTTGTTCAAAAATTGCAGAAACCTGGAATTTTTGCGTTTAACAGGTAGAATTCGCAGTTGGAGGAGTTGACATGATTACAATTTGAAAATCAAAAAAAAGGTTACTGTTAAATCAGGTATCTATAAAAAGATGTCGAAAATTCCATAACGATATTTTGGCAGTCAGGTAAGCCGGAGAGTAAAAAAGCAAGGTTGAAATAAGGATGTCATTTTTAGCTACACTTGGTTTGGGAAAATTGAGTAAAGCGTGGATTGAGAGATAGTTTGCTCATAGAACTTGCGTTTCAAGTAATAGACAGATATGAGGAATAATTCAGCTTCTATATCTATCCTAACGGCTATTCCCCTAATGGATGGGTCCATAACAAACTGAGACAACAGTGTGCCTTATCTGAGCAAACACACCCCCACTAACATATTTATAAACAAATTGTTTGTTCAGAATCACAACGCTATGTAAACATTCCCTCATCAAAAATGCTCTTTCCCGATCCCTATGGATAGCGGTGAAAAAAAAAAACTAGAACAAGGCTTTACAGAGGTTTTCTCGAACGATCGCAGTGAATGCCGAGCTGCGTCGAGCGGCTGGGTGTGGGAGCTGCGTCGATGAGAGTCACGCCGGACCACGCCCCCAGGGGCCCGCGGATGAGATCTCCGTTTCTCGAGCCACCTTCGAGTTCATCAAAACAGCTACATATGCTAGCTCAGTCTGAGAATTTGCAATGCAATGCATGGAAGAGAGCTGCAGAGAATGTAGCTCAAAAAATTCGAAATAATTTTTATTATGTAGGATATTTATTGGCATGAAGTCGGCGAGCTTATCGCGATGTAAATTATTCATATGACGATAGTTATGAAATGAGATAGCACACAAGCATATTATCGGGGTAAGAATGAGAGAAAGTCTCACTCGTTCGTAAATGTCACATAATGGGTAAAGAAATTCGTAAAGTTGTCCCATAAGCTTTTTTAACTCAGTTCCTGCTAATATACAAAATTCGAATTAGGACTCAAGTTGTCAACCAGGGCTCGGCACGAGGTGGCTTTTCGAAAATTGCGAAAAGCGAAATTCCCCTTGACTTTCGCCATTTTTTACGAAGTCTCCTTTGGTCTTAAATCCTAAACGTAAAAAAACCTTCAAGAACGAAACGTCGACAAAGAAAAAAGTTCACAATTTTTGCGTCTTTTCGGCCTCAAAAACAATACCCTCTTTGCTTTTCGTCCCCTAAAAAACGATATCCAGTTTGCTTGCAAGCCACCTGTACCGAGCCCTGATCATCAACTCTGATAGCGCAAAACAAGCTATGCAAAACGGCCATCAAATATTCGTACTAAGTTTGATCCACAATAAACAAATGTAAAATGTATCAAAAGAACAGTTTAATTGTTTAGATTCGTAGGCTCCTTAACCTGCTCATCCATCTCCATATCAGACATTTATAGATATAGGTTGCTATAGTTTCTCCACAAATGATAGTCTATAACAAAAATACATATACGAGAATGACACTCTTATTCTTTTCTTGCAAAATTGAATAATTATGCACACAAGCGCCTGTGGAAGGCTGGAATATGCACTTTAAAAAGTTTGTAGCGTATGTATACAAAATCAATCAAAGATTTATGACCGACACTGAAAACGCGATTTGAACGCGATGTTGCGACTGCAGTACTGCTACAAATTTGTTGTTTCCCTATCGAACACTGATTTTTGATATTTGGAACTCATATTACCGGGCTTCGCCCGGCACCACATTTACTTCAAGGCAAGAACCGAAGTCGTTATTAAAACGAGAGTGACAACTTTGGCTTTTTGGTTGTACCGTTTTGTTCCTACCTTGGTTTTGGCTGAATAGTTCCCAGGCATTCGGAACTCATCGTGAGGAAGGAGCTCGACTGGATCTATTCAATTTCTTTGTATCTCCCACACACCTACTCTGACCCCCACTGGTCACCAGGTAAATTTTTTGGGGTTCTTTTTGCCATTTTGGATTTTATATTTTCCAATTTTTCGATTTTATTGAATGATATGCAACAAATGATTACAGACGTCTGTGCACTACACGCAATCTTGAGAGCGCCATGGGGTATATTACATTGATTGTGCTCCCTTTGGGCTCATATATGCGCAGGTTTGACGGACTCACGACCGTCGAACATGCCAAGTACAGCTGATAAAGAACAAGGCGAACGTGCAAAGAACAAGGAGATAAGCCCACTCCTACCGTCCACCGGGACTGCCCTTGCGCTTTGTTGACCGTCATAGCGAGTGCAAGCTTTTCCGGAAACGGCAATCGCTCGAAGTCGAAGGACAAATCGGAGAGGATCAACAGGATTATATATGACAGCCTCAGCTTTGAACTTCCCCACCAAGATGGTCGCTTCCATGACGTTTGGCATGAGGTTTCTAACGCACAGTCTTGCCCCATTGCACAACCTCGGTGGGTTGATATTACGAAGGAGCATGATCGGCAAACCAACTTTTAGATCGAGTCTGTGAGAGAGGTATCCATTGCTCTCGAGTGAATTTAGGGACTCATTGGACAAATAAGCAGCCTATTCATGCTGAACCATCGTATTAACGGATGTGTAGGTTGATAGTGGTCCAGATAGGTTGTTTAGGAGCATTGATAGAATTTACGCGCCCATTTCTGGGTGCCTAAATGCTCGTTTGAGATCTACTCAAAATTGCTGAAGTTGGTGGCATTAGTTGGAGCGACCTTTTCGATTAGTTTCCCAACCGAATGAATCATGTTGCAAAATCCTAGCGGATGAATTATCATGCCGGAATTTGGTTCAGTAAGAATACCGCCTTTGCCAAGAAGCAACAGCTGTTGCGCAAAGCTTCTGGCAGTCTCATTGCCAAGGAGCTGAACTCGCATGCTCATTGTGACATTCAACGATCGATCATGTCTCCAGAGATGGAAAGCTTTGAGGCAAGCACTCAGCTCATCTGTCGACCGCGGAATTACTGGCAGAGGGAAAAAGTCGCCTGCCAGTAGCACTACGGCCCCAACCATTAGTCTGTTGCTCCCCCTATGTTCTGTCCTGGAGTTAGGCTAGGAACTTCTTATGCGCCATGATGCTTATCCCACCGTGAGTTTGGTATCTCTAACACCTTGGCTTTCCGTGTGCCGTTGCTTATCCCCATACAAGATGCCTTCAAGCTTCCCTTCGAGCAATATCTAAGGGAAGCTTGAAGGCTGAATGAGCAGTTCGGTCTCTTTGTAGCAGTGTTGAGGAAATCTCTGAGGATACTACTGCTAGTGCGATTTCCCATATTTGCAAATTTCACAACAATGTTTAGCCGGTGGCCATTTTGGATGACATGTATACCATATCAAAGAGCGAGAAACGCTAAATCCAACTCTGTTGGAACAAAAAATTGAATGTGAATTTATGGTAGAACCAATTACTAGCAACGGAATGATCCCAACTTAAGGCCCCAGGCAGACTTCACGCGATTTGATCGTCGCGACTGAATCGCGAGGAGACAACTGTTACAACATCATTGCATGCCGATCAACTTGCATTTCGGTTGTGATACTTTTCCAGCCGGAAATTTTTGAATGTGAAATGAAAATGAATGGAAATGTCGGCGATTGAGTCGCGACGATCAAATCGCGTGAAGTCTGTCCGGGGCCTAAGGTGGCGAATTGGAATGAACCGCATGTCATTAGATGAGTCTTGATGAGCTGATTCCAAATCTCTACCTTTCATATCTGCGATGCCGTTCTCTGCAAAAAGTTATAAGCTGGTGAAAATGTGAAGTCGTTGGGGTCTCAATGCATAATGTGTTTCAAAATCTAACTTGGGAGGGTATGACTAGCGTGATATTTAGTGTACTGATTTCGACGAAAGCTCACATTCAAAAGAAACACAAATAAGTGTTTTTGAACGTCTAAGCAGCCAAAACTTTTTATAAAAGCTATGAGCAATGAAAAGTCCCAATTTGGCAAATTTACGGCGCCTTACCTCGAAAATTAGTTGTTCAAAAACACTTATTTGTGTTTCTCTTGAATGTGAGCATCCGTCGAAACCAGTATACTCAATATCATGCCAGTCATACCCTCCCAAGTTGGATTTTGAAACACATTATGCATTGAGACCCCAATGACTTCACATTTTCACCAGCTCATAACTTTTTGCAGAGAACGGCATCGCAGATATGAAAGGTAGATTTGGAATCAGCTTATCAAGGCGCACTCAATGATATGCAGATCATTGCAATCCGCCACCTTAAGTTGGGATCGTTTCCTTATAAGATCTTCCTACCTTAAATAAAGCAAACCAAGTGTGACGTATTTTTATCCAAGTATATTTATTGATCAAGTTGCTCTGGTCATTATCACTGCTTTCTTGAAGCGCTAAAAACTTATTACGACGAATTTTGTCCTATATGCACATGTGAATCTTTGCTTTAAAAAGAGCTCATAACTCCTAGCCCATAAACGTTCCGCAGATGAGGCGTCCCATCATAGAAAGGTCACCTCGACTATATACGTCTCCTTGCCAGCAAGTAAGAGGTTGATGAGAAACCTCACTCCCACTTGGAGCATCGAGAAAATGTAGCTCACCTATGCTACTAGAAATCGTGTCCGTAACAGCCACGGCGCTAAGTTTGGATCCTCCGTGAGGAGAGATATGTTAGACTCTAGGAATTTCTCCAGCTGGTCAAATCGTAGGACCTCTCGCGAAGAACATCACCGTTAAATGCTTGACCATCTTCACGTCTTGGTGACGGCAAACCCAGCTATTCAAGAGTTTTGCCTGTCATCGACGCGCAAGTGTCTTCAAGCAATATCGACGCTCGGTTGAATATTTCGGGAGAGTAGTCGAGGTACATGTAGTTATCCCCTCTGCGATATTTCCCAAAAATGTTTTCCCTTAAAGCCTTCTCATGCTTCTTCCACAGTATTTGGGGATTTGATGGCGTGCAGGTTGTCAACATGGTGGCAAAGAGACTTTGCAACTGAGCAGCGAAACTTTTCGCAGATGTTTCTGCGAGAGTTCCTTCCCAGCGCTGATCATCTTCAAGCAAGCCAAGTCTTCTGCATGCTGCTCTCAGGTAACATTTGTATGGTATCTACAAGCTAATTTGGATGTTCAAAAGCAGTGGCCTGGCCAAACCAAATATCTCGAATTTTGATATGCATGGTTGCTTGCATCCCAAACATCAGAAAAAAGCAGGTCCGGGCGCACCACATGCTGGCCCTGCCTAGAAAACTGCCCCTAAACCCGTGCTCGTAAGCCATTCTTACAAGTGCTCGGACGAGCTTGCGGTCCCCTCCCCACCGTCAGCGGCATGCCGCAATGCTATAAACAGAGGGGCAACGACTCTACGTCTCCCATGGCAGCGAGTGGTCCACTCATCCAAATTCAAGATGAGAACCCTTAGAACGCCACTTTTCGACATTTTCGTGATCTTAAAGTGTATTTTTGAGACCAGCCGAATCACCCGAGGTAAACGGAAAAACTCCGGGTCGAGGACATGCCGAGCCACTGTCTTCAATTGCATTACATGAGTTCTTCATCAACAAAATATCGTACATACCATACTCAAGCAACCTACTATCAAGTACAAAAATATTAATCTATCACATAGTTATTCTTAATAACAAAAACAGTCACATCAGTTACGCCAAAATTTTGAACATCCGCTAGTCGGTACCGCTCATTTTGGCCATCGCTGTTTCCCTTTTCGTGATTCCTGTCATAATGCACATGACCTTGTTTCGTTAGCCTCGTCGTTGCTCTTCTCTGCGTTGGCGGCGGTCTGGTTGTCCTCTTCGTCGTTCCGTCATTTTTTCCTCAACGTCGTTGGTGGCA
Source organism: Cylicocyclus nassatus (assembly GCA_958299035.1). NCBI lineage: Eukaryota > Metazoa > Nematoda > Chromadorea > Rhabditida > Strongylidae > Cylicocyclus > Cylicocyclus nassatus. The sequence continues at coordinate 60,968,523 of CATQJL010000316.1, forward strand.
TCATCGTTCGATTATACCCAGAACTGTAGTATTAATAAGCAGATTCAGAGCATCGGTGCTTACCTCCTCTTCGAAATTGCGTCGCTAAGGTCCTTGGCTGTGGTCTCCAGTGGAAATGTAGGTTTAAAGAAGGCTAGTTTTTCCCATCAAGAGCTCACCGCTTTTTGGGGAGTGACCCCTTCCAGCTGGCGCTTCGGCACCTGCGGCACGCCTTTAACAGGCAATTTTATCAATAGCGAAACTCGCCATTCGCTGTCAGGCACACCATTTCCCGCTGGGTAAGAAGCATCGCCGTTCTTTGCAGCGCGGCTACTACCTCGCAAAACGGAGTGTCCGCGTCGCCATTGTTGGTAGCGGGTGGTGTCCGCACCGCCATCGCCGGCGTCGGTCAGCGGCCGCTCCCCTTTTGGGAGAGCAGCGGTGGCCGTGCCATTTGCAACAATCAGCAGAGGCTGTTCTGCCCCACGGCAGCGGAGCAGTGCCTCACCCAGAGAAAAATGGCATTGTCCTGGGCCCACCAAGGCCATTGGAGAGCGTCTTCCATTGCGTCCTCGAACACGAAACTGAACCGGAAGCAATCGCATCCCATCGGAGACCCCTCAGGCGCGCGGCTTGTACTTCAAAGGTGTATATAGTGTAACAACCTGATTAATAGGGAAATTCCAAAATGACTAAAAATCCGTAATTCTCTTTTGAGAGACGTCCAGGTGCCCGGAGTCAAAAAGAAATCTATGCTAACTTTTGATCCCGCCAGTGCCATATGTGTATTTTTTGCTCCTCCCTATGGGTCTGCAGATTTTCACTAAAAAATCCAGAAAACGCCTAAAAATGCATGAATTTCCTTGCAACCTGAGGAAAAGAAAAGAAAAGTAAAACGTTGATAAAGGATTGAAGAAAAATTGTATCTTTTATAAGTCAAAAAATCGGCGCGATTATTCCTTGCGAACTCCCAGCCACGCAACTCAAGGTCTGCAAATACAGTGCTGGACATAATTATAACTCTCAAATTTTTTATACAATTACATCCCAAAATATGAAACATTTGCAACACCTATGGCCTGTCATCCAACTTAAACAGAAGCGATCACTGCAATTTTTGCTTTCAAAAGCATTAAAAGTCGCTTCAACAAACAACTGATTTGAAGAGTTTTCAAGCTCCTGTTCATTTCAAATGATAATCGTGAAATCTACTGACCCTTCTGGATAGATGAGGTGAAGAGCGCTTTCGTATGCGTAATCGCTGATTTTGAAGGCAGACTGCAACCTCACCATAAGGTTGAAACGCTTTTAAACCACAAAACTTAGTTTGCAATGTCCACAAAGTACTGAACTTGATTTATTACATTGCCTACATGGGGATGCAACTTTCGCAACAACTTTCATATTTTCCCTAGTGATGCGGTAGCGATTTAGGCCTGAAATACTTTCCACGAAAATTCCCTACGAGCAGAAGATTCGATATAACCCTAGATCTTCTCCTTATTTCCGTCTGTGTTTCATGTCATATTTCACCCCATGAATGAGATTAGCTAAGATTCTGAAGTTTTAAGCGTCTCCGGTTTTATCTCGTGATCTGAGCTGGCTTTGATTGTGCAGGGTGCTCCACTCAACATTCAATGGATGTCAACTGCGGCTGAACCAGTGTGCTCAATCCCTAAATTTTTTCCCAGTCATGCACAAGAGTTCGCTGTTGTATGGCTGTCGAAATGGCTACATTACAGTATTTTCTGTCGCTTGAAAATCGAGTTTTGTGGTGCAAAAGTGCGTAATGGTAAATGGTGCAAAAGTGCGTAATGCAAAAGTGCGTTTTGTGGTGCCCTATGGTAAGGTTGCAGTCTGTCCGTCAAAATCAAGCGATTACGCAGAATTTACGAAAGCGCTCTTCACCTCATCTATCCAGAAGGGTCAGTAGATTCCATGATTATCATTTGAAATGAACAAGAGCTTGAAAACTCTTCAAACCAGTTGTTTGTTGAAGCAGATTGACTTTTGGTGCTTTTGAAAGCAGAAATTGAAGTTATCGCTTCTATTTAAGTAGGATGACAGGCCGTAGGTGTTGCAAATGTTTCATATTTTGGGATGTAATTGTACAAGAAAATTCGAGAGTCAACGAATGCGATAGTGATTAGAAAAACCAGGTCGTTTTATAATCTTGTCCAGCTCTTAAAGGCAGTGTCCCGGCAGATTTTGCACCTCCACCTTTTTGCATGTTTTAGGCCTTTTCGCCACGTAGAATCCGAATTTGAGCTTTGAACGGGCTGAAAAGGCCGATTTTGGGGCGTTTTCCTAATTTCAGAAAAGCAGCTTGGACGAGATTTTTGATGGAAAGTTGCGGGAGGTCCTTAGACGAAGATCCTGCCGCCTGTAATTCTTGCTTTGGATAGCATGCATCATAGGGGAGAGCGCTCGTGGGGTCCCGCGCCGAACAGGCGGGGAAGGCCGTTTAAGCGCGCGCCAGTTGGGGTTGCGCGCGCCGGTTCAAGGGCCATTTTCTCGGCCCAGAGGGAACATCACCCAGCCGGAGTGCGCCTGGAGGTCGATGGGGTGACCAGGAACCCCACCACACGTATATCCCCCAGGACCCGAATCTGCCGGGACACTGCCTTTAAAGAGGGCTTTTTCGAATTTTTTGTTTTTCTCCGTTCAAATTCAACAAGACTGAGAGCGGTTTTGAGAGATCATGATAGGTTGACATGCGTCCAATACAGCAAACTTTCAGACAGATTCATTGACAAGAACGAAAATTACGACGATTTCTAGAGTGGCTTTATAATTATGTCCAGCACTGTATTAGGTTGTCCCAAAAGTAAACCGTACTTTTAAATAAATCAAACCGTTTTTGATTTCCTGGCCGGCTTGGGGTACCATTCGATAGAGCGAAACAAGCTCTACATAATGACCGCAAAAGATCCGTTTATGTCGCAATCCAGGTAAAGTTCGGAGCAAAAATCAAAAAAAAATTTATTAACAGAGATTCGAATTTTTGCGAAGAATAATCGTACGGTTGGTCATTATACAGTAGACACATAGTAGTACTCAAATATGCCTTTACTGGAATTTCTTCCGAGCTTAGAAAGCGAGAAAAAAGAGATAGTCTAAAAATGGCAAACTCCGCCCCCAGCGTCTCCCACATATGTCATTGTATACTATAAGCCTTGCTAAGTATAATCTTAACTTTATTCCTGTAGGTGCTCTTATTATCGAGAAATACCAAGTTTTACATAAAAAACCTGAAAAAGTGGCATTTTGGCATTTTGGGACCATCTTTGTTTCTCAATTTTGAGCGCCGGAAAAAATCAACCAAAAACATTTTTCGGTACTACTATGTGTCTACTATATAAGGACCAAGTTGGAAGTCCGTAGATATTTTCTGGAAGAGGTTCGATTTCTAGAATAGCTGGAAAATTTTGATTTTTGGATCCAAATTTTAACTGGAGAGCGACTTAAACGGTTCTTTAGTGGTCATTTTGTAGAGCTTGCTTCGCTTTATCGAATGGTGCTCCAAGTCTGCCAGGAAAGCAAATTCAATTTGATTTATTTAGATATGCGGTTTACTTTTGGGACAACCTGATAACTTAATTAGACATTTTATATCAGGGGTGCGTTTTAAATGCATTTAGCAGAATAGCGAGCTTTTTTAGCACCTCTTTAGGAACTCTTACAAGGGAACGGTATTCGGTGTCCGCGGCCTTTTAAGAAGAAACAAATACCATCACACTCGTCTTGGAACGCTGATTCCGAATCTGACTTCCGTTTCTGCTAATTTCTCTGAAAGGATTTACGAAGGATTTTCACGTCAATGGTCGCCCAAGAGAAATACGGTCGATGATGCCTAACTTTCAAGAAGAGGCTTGATTGAGGCAGTGCAAAACTGAAAAACACAAAAGGACTTGAATTTGAACCTGCATCAACTTGTGAGGATACCGCACTAGCCACTTCACCACATCGTGCGGCGGTTTTGGCATTCCGACCTTATTTCCTTGGAGCAAAAAATCCTTTATAACTTTTTTCAAAGACGATTAGCAAAAACGAAAGTCAGATTTGGAATCAGCGCTCCAAGATGAGCGTAATCAAACGGACACCAAGTATCGTTTCCTTTTTAGACTTTATCACAGGGTTATAGAGCCAACTGGGTTGCAAGCGTACATCAGATCACGGTGTCGCTGTAGCTAGGAATTTCTTGTACTTAAAAAATTATTTGTAAGGCTGCAGTTATGCAAATCACGAAGACTTCACTTTTTCGATCCTTTCGGATCGTCCACAACGCTTTTTGGCCCATTTCAGAAGGAACGCGTGATTCGCAGTGCCATGTATTTCTACCAGGTGCCTGCGCTAGCGGTCCGCGCGCGGCTGCCGTGAGTAACTGTGGGGCGCGCAAATCTTGCCATCAGCGGCGGGTGATCTACATCACAAATCTTCTATCGACTAAGGTGGCTTATGGAATTCGCACCCGTTATGGACATAACAGACGATAGAAACGCAGGAGAGCGTTCTCTAGAAACTCGAGTCTTATTTTTCTGTAGTTTTCTAAACCCTGATTCAACATGCTACTGATTGGTGAGTTTTTTTATAACGTATTCACTATTTTGTCATTTCTTTGCATAGGATGAGGTCAGTGGAGGTTTTGACTGTTGAGAATTCCTGAATGCTCTCAACTTTTTGAAACTTGAGCTGGCCTCTTTCTGATATTATTCTGATACTGGATTGACCTTCTTTACTTTTCCATTCACTCTAATAATTATTGGAGTCGATCATGTTAATAATTTTACTTGTCTCTCATACAGTGCTGGCCATAGCTATAAAGCCACCCTAAAAGTCACTGCAATTTGCCCTCTTTTGCTTATAATTGTTTGAAAAAAAAGACACTATTCTATGTGCAAACAAACGACATATCATTGACCAGAACGGCTCCCAATTTCACTGGTTTTGGCCGGAGAAAAATTGAAGAATTTGAAAAAACGGGTTCTCAAGGCTGGTCACAGCTATAAAGCCGCCTATCATTCCAATCAGTACTACGTTTTTTGAACCTAAAATTTTTTTGTATATACATCATAATATGAAACATTTGTTACACTTGGAAGCTGTCGCCTTTTCAAAAAGAAGATTCATCCTGCATTTTTTGCTTTAAAATGTATAAAAAATTATAATGAAAAGACTGCCTTTTCATCAAATTCTCAAGCACTCGTTTGACTCGGATGAAGGTCCTAGGATTCGCTTAGCTTTTCCAATGAACACGGTGAAAGGCTCTGGATTCAACATTGCGTAGTCGCTGATCTTGATAAAAGAGCCCCAACCTCACCTCCATGTAGACGAGTTTTCGATGCGAGAAGCTGAGTTCTAATGCCCGAAATGCTCTGTCATGTGTTCAGCACGTCGCCAGTACAACGATAGGCTTGTGCGCATAGCTTAAAGGCAGCGTCCAGGCAGATCTGGACCTATGGGGCTTTTACGTGGAAAGTACTTTTGGGGCCCTAACTAAGGCACTGCCCAAGCGGCAGCTCAGGTAGTGCTGTGATGGCTGAGATATTCCCCTCGAAACTGGACCCCGCGGCCGTGTTTCGCATGGATTCATGGCGCAAAGCGTGGATCCTGGCGCGAAAAAACTGCCATGAATCCATGCGAAAACGTTCGCGGGGGCCAGTTTCGAGGGGAATATCTCAGCCATCACAGCACTACCTGAGCTACCGCTTGGGCAGTGCCTTAGTTAGGGCCCCAAAAGTACTTTCCACGTAAAAGCCCCATAGGTCCAGATCTGCCTGGACGCTGCCTTTAAAGTCAGCAACTCTGAGGATTCTGGTTCCGAGTTGGATGCCTTTTTTTCCGTAATTAGTAGTGCACTCTGTGATCATGACCCGCTCTAACCACTCGATCAAGCGGAAAGCCGCTCAAAACTCTAAAATTCTACAATCCTGATAGTTTTGTAAGATTTGACTTGACGAGGAGTTCAAAGCAGTAAAATTTGAAGTCATGTGAGATACACTGCGCACAACTGAACTGGAGACAAAGCGCTCTAACTTCAGTGCTGCAGTTATGTCTTTGCAAAAATTCTGACAGGTTCTGCATGAGTATGTCGCCATGCAAACAAGGCGTTAACTTCTGATCAAGAGTTTTCGCGAGTCAGAAATCGAGTTTTGCGTCTCAGAAGCCTGCTTACATCTCTGTAAGGTGAGGCTCGTTTGACAATATCAGCGACTACGCAATGTCGAGTCCAGAGCCTTTCACCGTGTTCATCGCAAAAGCTAAGCGAATCCTAGGACCTTCATCCAAGTCAAACGAGTGCTTGAGAGATGAAAAAGCAGTTTTTTCAAACATTATAATTTTTTATACATTTTAAAGCAAAAAATGCAGGATGAATCTTCTTTTTGAAAAGGCGACAGCTTCCAAGTGTAACAAATGTTTCATATTTTGATGCATATACAAAAAAATTAGGTTCAAAAAACGTAGTACTGATTGGAATTGATAGATGGCTCCATACCTGTCACCAGCCTTCGAAACCCGTTTTTTCAAATTTTCTAATTTTTCTCCAGCCAAAATCAATGAAATTGGGAGCCGTTATGGTCAATGATATGACGTTGGTTTATACAGAGAACAACGTTTTTCAGGCAATTTCAAACAAGAGGGAGCAGATTACAATAATTTTTAGGGTGGCTTTATAGCTATGGCCAGCACTGTAGGAAGCTATTAGTGGCAGCTCTGGGCGTGTCTAGGTTTTTCAGATATTTCGGGCCTTTTTTTGTCTAAGTGTACAGTTCATCAGATCTAACCATTAACCATGCAACCGTTCTTTGTGTTTTGAAAACCTGATAGCACTCTTTCATAATCTTTGTCTGTGTATTTTGCAAAAATGATGAGCACATATCTGATGATTATCGAAAAGGAAAATTTCGATGGTTAGTTGTTATGCTACTACTGTCCAATTCTATCCTCTGCGATTTTTATTTGACAAGCATGCTAAACAAAAAGATCTGTTGAACTTCTTGGTTTGGCTCCCATCACAGATTGTCTTGGCCCTTCTTTTTTCAATACTGGGACCATTGCAACATGTTGACAAGAGAAAGATTGTTCTTTACTTAATCCTACCATGAATAGTTGCGCCTTAGTAAGAAATGGCTTCCCACCTAGCTTGGTTAGTTCGGGCCTCACTTCGACGTTCGGCTGACTGGTCCCCGCATCCCTATCCTGGAAGCTTGGTCTATCGGCTCATAAATCTCTTTGAGCATCGAAGGACTCTGTTGTGTCCGTGCTCACGGGCGCATTGACATGAGGTAGACCACAGCTACTTCTGCAGTTTTAGATTTGAAACACTATAATATGTGAACACAGAACTCACACTTTCGATATCATTTTTATCTTTCCTGTTTTCTTTCCTGAGCTGTCGCTTGAGGTAAATGGCTCCAGTGCGGCAGGTAAGGCTTCCCCAACCTCAAAGCGTTTCCCTTCAACTTCTTTTTTGGCAACAGGCTCGGCAACATTGAACTTGTTGCTATTTCACCATTCTAAGCTTCACCTCGTGTCTGTGGAGACAGCTGATTCCAGACCTCTTGTCCAGGCATGAACAGTTCCAAGAATAAGGACAGATGCTGCATAGTGAGCAGTCATTGTGGCTTTTTAAAATATCGCAGCGACATTCTCCCTGTGCAACGGTATACAGGTCCGTGGGGTTGTACCATCGACTTGCCGCTCCACCTCTCCTGCAAATTTTTTAGGTTTTCTCTCACAATACGACATGGCCTTACGATGGCACACGGTAGTTTCTTGCACACGATATGACGTGCTGCACGTCATCGATACTTGAACACGCCATGCATTTACGTACTTCCGTGGGTCAGATTAACTTTCTTTCGTTTGTGTTCGCTAAATCTTCGATTGCTCTAATTAAGTTCACCAGAAAATTGGCTCCTCTTGTGTTGGAATTTCTGTGGAGAAAGTCCTTCTTTAGCTTGATCATTGTAGTCCATCACAGCATTTTGGTTGGCGAACTATAGTCGCACGTTAAGATAAGCAAATTGGCCAGAATGTCACCTAAATAATTTCCCCTGAGAAGAAGCAAGAATCTCCGCAAATAGTCGCTCGAACATTTCAAAATCGGCTCCCAGGAAAAGTCTACTTAGATATTTGTCGATGCGCCCTCGCAACCGTGTCTAGAAATTTACTGTAGCATCGATGACATTCTGCAAAAAAGGTTGTAAACTACCTCCACAAGCCGTGCTGTGCTCTTCCGAACTTCTGATCAATGTGCCACCTGCAGTAGTGAAGTTTTGCTTCAGATGCTAGGAATGTTTGGCGAAATTTATAAAAGCAAGAGGCTTCATCCATCACAATTTGATGTGGATTAAAGTCTGTACAAGATTCTGTATCTCCGCGAAAAGTTTGTGGATATCATATGCTGTCCTGGTGCCACTCAGCAGAAAGCTGAAAATTCATGCTGGTTGAGAGTTCTGCCCCAAAATTTTATATCTGCGGGTGGGTGATTATCATCAACTGCTATGCTTTGATGGGAATACATTTTTAACCGTTCCACCTAGGTGGGGGTGATGATAACTAAAGAAATTGCATCAGTTCTAAACATGTGAGCTTTGTTTTACGCACTCATCCGAGATCCTCTTCCAACAGTGTCGTCACCAACTTCCAACAGGCGTATCCCGTCTTGGGAATTTGCTTCGGCTTTACGCAGCATAAGCGAGTTCAAATCGCTTTTGTGACGATATGCAGGACCTAACCCCATTCTGTACGTCAAGTTCCAAAAGTCGAGTCTGTCTATAAACCAGAGTCTCGAGTTTATGGCTGAGTAGTCCTTTTTTAGACGCCATGATATGTAGAGTGTTAGAGTGTTCCAAACAGCTCAAACACTTCTTCCTACAGTTATTTCAAGGCACCTTTACTAAAGCCTTCAGCAACTGCTTTTGTGCACTACTTAGGCGAAGTAGAGCTGGCTCAATTTCGTGGCTCACATGACCGAAGCACCCAGTCGCAGCGGTCTTCCCATTTTCAACAACTTTAACATTCATGCAGCAATTGCAGCTTGCAAAGTTTTTTCCTGGATGTTGCTCTGGTGGTAATTGTTTTAATGTATGTCCCTGCTCGATTACATCTAAAAATCAGAATCTTGCCATACTATAATTGGTATAACCACTAAATATACCTCAGCCTATAAGAGATGCCATCAATAGACTTTTATAGAAACTGTTTTTGTGTTTCCACATTGTTCATTGAGCTATTCCTGAATCAAATAAATTAACAAAGAAGCTGGTAAAATTTGCGGAATCCCGAAAAGTTCAGTTAACAAGTTTTGTGCATGGAGATTAAGTGACATGCTATCACGATTACGGTATGAAGTAAGGCATTGGATGTCAAGTTACAAGAAGTTACTATAATTCTGCACAGAGGGATCGTGCCTACTTCACGGCTTGGAAAATTAGACACACATACTGTAAATTTTATGGAGAATCCCCACCATAAAAGACCTTTCCATGATCAACATTCAGAAATGTGAACCCTGTGAACCGCGCAAAGTTTCTACGAAATCTAAAATCTTGCATTGGGAGTTGCGTGAGAGATTGAACGCTCTCTAATCATTTCTCTAGCATCGGCGATTTGTTCAGCCGAATATTTGTGGGAGATTCCTAAGCGGCTGTGTACGTTTTTCCTCATTAAAACTTCGGAACAAACATGGCAGCTCCATAGCTCCATTTGAGCTGACGACATACCAGGAGAGCGTTTTGGAATGTAACTATATTGCGAGGAGCTGCAGATCATCATTACGTAAAACTAAAGTGCTCCTTTCTTCTCGAGACCCATAAAACAATCTTTCGCAATAGTGGCAAATGTTCATTTGGATTCAACAATTATGCAGGATCGCTGGAATTGCGAGCGCTTATAAGGTGGCCGAGGAGAGCAGACATGTGAAGCAGACCCAAACATTTTTGTTTGTTTAAATCTTGATTCTTAATGATATGTCCTACAAAATTCTGCCAAAAGTCGACATATTTCAGCTTGAGAAATGGGACTCAGCAAAACACACATTACGTTAGGTGGAGTGCACATTCAAGTGCAGATACTAGAGAAACCCCAGCTATTGCCGAGAGCACTTGAATGGAAAGATGAGACAGTGTGAACAATCAAATATGTCTAACTCATAGTTTAATTGATTGAAATCCATTTGTTTCAAAGCAAATGAACCACGACTTGTATGTCTTTGGAAGTAGTTTGAAAAATATGCAGGTGAGATTAGTACAGATCAAGACTGTGATAGGGAAGAGAATGTCAAAAAAGGAAAAAATGTGCAAAAAACATGAGAACTTCATCAAGAAAAGCTAAACTTACGTTTCTACACGAAAAGGTATACGGCTTGTGTTTGTTAGTTAGTCATATCGATTAGTGCGAAAAATACAGGGTGTCCCAAAAGTATGTATGCACTGTTTGATCGTTAATATCTCTCCTCCCAAGAAGTCTTTTGCCCTGCTTCAGGTACTGTTTGGTAGAGCTGGCTTCAACTTAGATTTGCCATATAGAACGAATCATCCATCTCTCTTCATTACTGCAGGATTACGGTAGAAACTTGAAACATATGGTGTCAATGTGGAAAAAGCTGCCAATTCAAAATTTTTCAAAAAGATGTGAAAACTTGTGTAAGAGGGTTTTTGTGGACGCTGAGTTCAACACTCAACTTCACAAGATTAAAGCCTCCTAAACAACATTGAAAAAATGGCCGCTACCTCTTACCCGGCATAACTATTACTCATTACTACTCATTCTCCATCCTGCGCCGACCGTGAGCGGTTGTTTTCAGGTTAGCTCTCAGTCTTTCACAATATCAGTCAAATTTAAGTCTTTCCATCCTTGTTTTTCTTCTTATCTGTTGAACTTTCGCTCAAGTGCTTATTCGCTGCTAAGTGTTGATCTGATTTTAGGCCTTGAGATCCGATTTTCGTTCAGCCTAATTTGCATATCGATCAATAACTTTGCTTCTCTGCCATCCTCCTCTGTTGCACTATTTCCATCGGCATGCCTCCTAAAACTGCATACAATCCCTCCCAAGCCTACAAAGTCACGCAATGCTCAAAAGCCTGCTGATCCTCTTCCTCCGCCACAACACGTTATGGATTCTAGAGCATCACAGTTTCGCAATTCTAGTGCGTCGCAGGTCCTCGCCTCGCTTTCGCTCGGAGCACCCTCAGATGACCCTCGTACCGAATCAATTGTTCAGCTATTCAAAAAGCTCTTGGATCTTAATATCCCTGAGGTACGAGAAATTACAAATGAGATTCTCGTGAGGCGAGTTGGAGAGTTTGGCGAGACTGCGATCGAAAGAGATTGTAGATCGAGAAGCATTGTTATCGCAGGCCTCCCTGAGCTTAGGGGGGATGGGCGCAATGAACCAACCACTTCAGTGCGCCAAGAGGATACAGAAAAGAAAGTTCGCGAGGTGTTAGATGTTCTTGATTTGGAATGTCGGGCAGTTAAGATCTTTCGCATGGGCAGAAAACCGACTAATATGCCGCGCTTGGTAAAAGTAGAACTGCCATCGAGGAGTCATTGGGCCTCCGCTCTTTCCCGAGCCCGACTGCTCAAAGATTCTCCTTGTCATAAGGGAGTCTATATCCGGCGCAGCATGACGGCTCGGGAAAGAGAAAATGAGCGTGAGTTGAGGGACCAGGCTAGACAGCTGAATCAGAGTCGGAGCTTTGAAGATAGATTTGTTGTCTACAAAGGTGAGCTGGTGCTTGCCAGTTCATTGGCTGCAACAATCCTTCTTCTTCTCAGTCTGCAATAGGCTCACACCAGGTTTCCTCTGCAATGCAGGGAAACTGAGTTGTGGGCAAGGAGATTCTTTGCGATGTATTCTTTTCAATGCTAGATCTTTAGTAAACAAGCTACAACTGTTACGCCATTTTTTGACTTGTAGACTCCCCGATATTCTTTTTATCACTGAATTGTGGTTATCCGAAAATAAGTGATGCTGAAATAGTTTCTAATCTACCGTACATGGTTTTTCGGTCTGATAGAATACTTAAGAAGGGAGGAGGAGTTCGCATATTGGTTAAATCAACGCTATTATGTGAGAGCATTGCAATCAAGGATAACTGCAGTTGTGAAGTAAAGCTGGTTGATCTGTACCAGCCCGGAACTCTCTCCAAAACCCGAGTCAAATGTATCTACCGTCCTCCCAGCTCCGCTTCTGATTCAGATGATATGCTTGTGGACTTCCTCTTAGCTTCTACCCATTGTACTCCGAATATCCTGATCGCTGGTGATTTTAATCTTCCCATGAGATGCTCTGGTGACTCACTACAACATATTTATCCACAAGTTCAGAGATTTCTCGAGTTCTTTCGTGACTTGGACCTTGAGCAATTCGTTACAGTACCCACCCGCGACGGTGCCATTTTAGATTGGGTGCTATCAGGTGCTAACTCAGTACACAAACTATCCGTCAAGGCGCCGTTTGGCACATCCGATCACAGTACCATCCAATTTTTGTACAAACTCCAAAATCCCAAAAATGAACTTATCCCATTTCCTATGTTCAACAAAAGTGATTTCGAAGCAATGAAAAATGACCTTCACACTTTTGACTGGGAAGAGATCTTCGATCGGTACATTAGCCCCTCTGATGTATACTACAGATTCTGCTGTGTTATGTATAGTCTACTGGCTAAATATACTCCATTTGGTGTACACAGAATTGGCTATCTACGATACCCGCGTCACATACAGTCGCTTCTGCTCCAAAAAGAACGACTTTTCAGAACTGCTTAGTACAACCGCCCATTATACAGTAAGGTCTGCTTTGACGTGACATTCCACATCAAGAAATTACTCGCAAATCACGAGAGACACCTGGCTTCGTCTAATCACTCTAAAAATCTCTTTGCTCATATCCATCATATACAGCATTTACAACATCACGGCGCCTTGAAAGACATGCTAGGCAACACCTGCCTAACAAATCACTTTAAGGCTTCAGCATTACTGAGTTTTTTGCAACAACTTTTTCTACAAGTACTACGGATACTAAAGCATTGGGGGCATCTCTGAACCATACCTGCTCAACACCTATAATCATGCCTTCTACTGTCGAAAACTTTTTCAAAACTCTAAAGCATTCTACATTTGAACCTTTTGACGGCATTCCCCGGATTGTCTTCAAACGTTGTGCAAGAGAACTTTCGCTCTCTCTGTCACATATCTTTAATATTAGTTTCATTTGTGGTGAAATACCTGACATCTGGAAAGAAGCAATTGTCACTGCTGTTCCGAAAGTTCCCAAACCTCAATCTTTGACAGAGTTTAGACCTATAAGCATAAATCCAGTACCACGTAAAGTCCTTGAAAAAATTATTCGTGACAAACTTCTCTCTTGGCTGGAAAGGTTCAAATTCATACCCGCGGAACAACATGGGTTTGTCAGCGGTGCATCCACAGTAACCCAACTAATTTATTGTAGTCATGACTGGATCAAGGCATATCTTGATAAGAAAGAAGTAGGTGTTATATGTTTCGATTTGTCGAAAGCTTTTGATCGTATAAGTCATGGTAAATTGTTGTACAAGCTTGAGCATTATGGTATTAGAGGAGCCTTGCTTGATTGGCTAAAATCGTATCTGCACCGTAGTTGCGATAGGGGGAGTGATGGATCTTACCCCCTTCACTATGAGGCCAAACTCCCGATGACCCCCTTCACCTGGGCTGAGATTGGTATTGTACACTGAGAATATGATAAAAATAGTTATTAAAAGGTTTTGCAGGCTAAGTACCTCAAGCAACAAGTACACTCATAAATTTACAAAAGAAGCGGTATTTATGTTTATTTATATTATTTATTTATCCTCGTGGCATTTTAGAGAGCAGAAAGCGAGGACACAAAATCAGTTAATTTTTGAAGCACATAAAAGCCCTCATATCTCGCGGCACAGAAGACCTAGAAAAAAGTCGACGGTCTACGTCGATTCTCCATGATCTCAGCTTTCGAATGGTATACAGCATGTTAGGGCTTCTTTGCTTCCCGGCTCTAAAAATCATTTGCTCCGGTAACCGATAAAAGCCAATACATTGGTGGAGCTGGGTTGGAGCAAGTTAATAGTAAATATCTCCACCCCATTTTCGAAAACTGGTTAGTTTTTTCGCCCAGCAACCTATATACCATTCGAAAGCTCAGGAAAAGGGGATTCGACCTAGACCGTCGACTTCTTTCTAGCCCCCCTCTACCGAGAGATACACCGCATTTTATCTGAAAACATGGTCATTTTCAACAGCAGATTTCTGCCAAATGAAGACCTAATCACTGCTGATTATCTATTTGTGTTAAAGAACAGGTCTTCATTAACAAACGCAGACCGTCGACTTTTTCGTAGCATTCATTTGGAGAGCAGGAAGTGAGGACACAAAATCAGTTAATTTTTGAAGCACATAAAAGCCCTCATATCTCGCGGCACAGAAGACCTAGAAAAAAGTCGACGGTCTTCGTCGATTCCCCATGATCTCAGCTTTCGAATGGTATACAGCATGTTAGGGCTTCTTTGCTTCCCGGCTCTAAAAATCATTTGCTTCGGTGACCCATGAAAGCCAACACACTGTATAGGTCGTCCCGAAAGTTTTTGCGCACGATTTTCAAAAATTCATAATTTTTCATTTTTCCAACCGATTTGACTGCTTTCACTTTTATGTGAAAGGGTAAGTCATGCTTTTTATAATGACATCTCAGCTGCTCAGTATTGGTCATCTGTTGCATAGATAGAAGCTCAAAACCAAAATCACTCAAAATTTGAATTTTTGTGTAGCATAAAAAATCAGAAACTTGCAATAAAAATCGGAGCAGTCGGTAATGTAGATTCTTTCACCAGCTCTTTCTAACAGTGCAAAGTTTGCTCCGATTGAGCGTCTCAATGAAAAGTTATGATTTCCGAGCAAGCAATACAAAAAGGCGAATTTGATTTATTTGGGCATTTTTCAGGGAAATTATAACTTTTTATGGAGACGCTCAATCGGCGCAAACTTTGCACTCTTAGAAAGAGCTGATGAAAAAAACCTACAGTACTGACTGCTCCGATTTTTTTGCAAGTCTCCGATTTTTTATGACCCTACACAGAAAATTAAAATTTTTACCATTTTTCTTCTATCGCTTCTATCCATGCAACAGATGACCACTACTAAGCAGCTGAGATGTCATTATAAAAGGCATGACTCACCCTTTCACATAAAAGTGAAAGCAGTCAAATCGGTTGGAAAAATCAGAAGTTATGAATTTTGAAATTCATGTCCAAAAACTTTCTGGACGACCTAATAAGAGCGAGGTGGAGCAAGTTAATAGCAAAAAATGTGCTGTGGATTGACATCGTTATCAGCACTAACGGGAACGTGAGCGAACGCGTCTATTTGAGCGTGCTTATCGTTGTTATATGCTTATGTTTTTTGGTAAAAAAAATGCGCTTTTGATTGACATCAGATTGGTGAATTTCCACACCTTCACACAAAAACCCGCCCATTTCTGGAATCCATACTCTGTAAACCTAGTGCCGAAGAAGATAACTTTCGTCAAAACGCCTAAACTCACCTAATTGTAGAGAATGGTTGGTTTCAATAAATCAAGAACTTTAAGACATTCTGAAGAATAACATGTTATTAAAATATCCCTCAATGCTTTGGACAGGTTGGCAGTTTGAAGAGGAAGCGGCAGGCAGAATACTTTACAAAATCGCAGATAACTCGCATGTGTTCCAGTTCAACAGCGAGGCAGAAGGAGAATCTTACGCCGACGAAAATGTTGTCGACATTGATACAGAGTTGGCAATTGAGCGAAACTCTCTGATTTCCTGCATAAGGAATCCAAGCAGATTGTCTAGTTTCAATGAGGAAATGTCCAGGAAGTCCATTGCTGATCTTCAGGTTGCTGAAGAATTCAAGGCTGCTAAATTCACAAACATGGATATGAACAAAAGGAAGGTGTTAGTACAAAGCATAGTTACTGCATTTAAATCCCGGCTGGAGCGCGAACCCAACTCTGTGCTTTATGCTTTTGGAAGTTATTCGCCTTGTGACATTATGACCTATGATATTGAAAGGAAAAAAAACCAACGCGCAACATAGTACCTCCTTTTTTCGGCTATTCCGCAGATGCTGTTAAAGAAGAATTTGAGCAGCTTTCTAATCAAGTAACAGGACGTATGCCAGAGAAGGTGAAGCCAGAGTTCGACAAGGCTCAAAAAAGTATGCACTATTTCCTTCCCCTGTCGCGAAAGCATATGCGATCTGGCTCTTTTCCCGTTACTTACCGCAAAAATCTGATGGACTTACTAGCAAAGCTAATTTCCATTCCGACTAGCACGGCAGAGGTGGAGAAAGAAATTTTCTATCTACTCTGTTATCAGAACACAACGCAGAAGTCGTACAACGATAGAGCATCTAAGCGAATACTTAAGATTTGTCAACCTTCTACTAAACACATTGTTATCTAAAAACTTCATTTAAAGTATTGGTATAAGTGGTCCAGACAGGCTGTTACCGTACGACTTTTTGAAATATCCTAAAAATGATATGAAGAAACTGGTCACCTACCTGCTGACTTCCTAGTGCTACCAGAGGGCCAGGAAAAAAATCACAAAGGCGCTTAGAAGAAGAAGAAAGTTTCAAATCCAATTTCGACCCAGAACGCTTTAGCACGCAATTCTACTTCTACTCCGATGACCTTTCGGAGGAAAAAGAAGATTTTTCAGGCAGCGAACTTGTTGTCTCTGACGTTTGATAGTGATGTTGTTGATGATGACGTGCAGGAAATGAAGTTGTTCCTAACTTGTACATCTTTTGGGATAAACCTTATTGCTTTCGTTTTTTGTTGATGCAGTGAAACAGGAGCACAGATCTTCCAATCAATTTTTTTAAAATTTTTTAATTTCTTCTGAAAATTTTTAAATTTTTTAAAATTTGTACCTAGATAAGGTACAAATTAGAGCTCTTCATACCCCCCCCCCTAGACTCACATACCCCCTTCACCCTGGAAGGTCGGGAACAGCCGAGACCCCCTTCACCTGGGGAGAGCCCGGCTCCCCCTATCACACCTATGATCTGCACTCCAGGTATATGACGGTTCGAGTGGGGAGAGATCATTCTGGACGTTTTCCTTGTATAAGCGGGCTTCCGCAGGGCGGTGCTCTTTCACCCTTACTATTCCTATTCTATACTGCTGAATTACCCCAGATTCTAAAAACTCATCCTGACATACATGTTCTCATGTATGCCGACGATATCAAAATTTATGGTATATACAATAGGGATAATAGGGAACAATAAAAGATGCTCTGCAGCAGGCCATCAATAACATGGTCGAATGGTGCACAAATTGGGACATTTCAGTAAATATAAATAAAAGCCCGGTATTCCATATTGGTGCTATTGCAAGTGATGAACACTATGAGCATGCGGGAGTTTCTTTGGTGAGTAAAACATCTATCAAAGACTTAGGTGTTGTGTTCGATAGCACTCTGAAACCAGACTTGCAAATTTCAAGTGTTACTTCTTGTGCATTCTCAATTCTGTACACCATCTTTCGTAATATTAGAGTAGCCGATTCAAAAATATTACTGAAACTCTATAAAGTATTTGTCATCCCTATTGTAGAATATGCAAGTCAGGTTTGGAGCCCCTTTCTGAGGAAGCATAAGCAGGCCCTGGAGAACGTCCAGAAGGTTTTTACTCGCTTGCTTTTTTACAGATGTTATCCCAGTCGTGGTTACCCACGATCGCTTCCAAGCTATGGTGAACGAATGAAAGTCTTAGGTCTTAAAAGCTTTCACATCGTAGGATCCTGCACGATATAATACTTGCTTTTAGGATTTTCAGAGGCGAGACTAAGCTAAGACCTTCTAAATACTGGGTGTTCAGGCCTAGTCGTGGAAGGACCACCGGGTTTTCTGTTTATTTACATCTAAATGGTGGGCGTAAACAATTCAACTCTTTATCAGAAAACAGTTTTTTCGCACGCACTTCAAAATATCTTCAGTGTTTACCTAAAGAAATCTTGTCTTCTCCAGATAGTCTCACTTTCAAACGAAAACTTAAGAAGTTAAATTTGACTGATATTCTCCAAGAAGTTGAATTTGACTGATTTTCTTCCAGAGGACTTTCTTGTCATCGCTCGTATAGTGCTACCGTTTGCCTGCCGAACCCTGCCGAACCCTTCCCACACCCACTGCTATGCATGTTGCGGGCCTACTCCAGTACTTGTTATCGACCAACTCTGTCAATCTCTCACTCATCGCGCAGAAGGTTTTCCAGTGATAGCTCTCTCATGTACCAAGTTTGTGATCGGTGGACCTTCAAGTCACTCGCTGTTCGGATTTTTACTTCATCCACACGTGGTTCGGGTCCGGTTCATCCTTCCGTAGTTATGTGGGAATAGCTTGTCTGACCTGACATTTTTTGCATCACAATCTTTTATCTTGGAGTTCTGCTCTCTCCCCCGAACTCAGTCGGGCAAATTTTCAATATTACATCTGTTCCCCGCATATACAATTGCTTTATCGCAAACTTGTTTTGGACTCCAGAAAACGCGCGACCCGGTAGGTGGGTCTCTGAATATGTTAATTTACATTGCCGATATTTTAATCTTTGAAAGTAGTGGCTCGGCAAATTTGAGTTAGATTAATTTTTCGGAGTTTAGCTACACACTGCTTATTGGGTCATTGCTCAAGTTCCACCCAATGAGGCTTTCTTTTACCTCGGAAAACTGCATTCAAAATGTTGCGCAAAGGGCAATACAGCACGCACCTGTACGACTTACCGGTTGCATTTCGCGTCCTAACACGTTACCAAGCATCTGCATTTGAAGATGTGAATGCAATAATCTGGCTCGTTCATGCAAAATGAATCGCGGTATCGAGGAAAAGAAGGTGAACATTGCAGCAGTTTAAGGTACTCAAAGGATCTCGAAGTAGGCTCAACAGATTCTTTTTCGGTGCAAGATGGACAGGAGAATATGGATGTTCAAAATGCTCAATCAATAACACGGTTGGGGAATCAAAAGTTGTGGATAAGTGAAAATGAGCACGATTTTGTGCTTAGGAATCGCAAACTCCTGTGGACGCCCGGCTAAGGCGATTCGGCTCAACGAGTCTGCTTCCAACCTTAGATTCCATTTTAAAGTATATATTTGCAGGAATAACTAGAGTAATGAGGGTTGCTCTCCTTATGATTTTCCAGGACGTTTTACCAAGAAATAAACTCTCGGATAACGAAAGTATAGAGAAGCTGAGGTGTAGTCTGATGGGCATAACTTTATCTCTACCCTAACAACATACTTTCACCTCTGGAAGGTTTGCGTTAGTTATGGCTGTCAAACTGACGAGGTGGAAATGAGATCTACCTCTATGGTTCTCATTGAGCTTGCTTTGCTTCCCTTTCCTTGTCAGTCGCTGTTGATTTATTCGATGCCCTGCAGCTGGTGCCTTTTTAGTAGGTTACTGGTTGTGTTTGAATATCACGACATGATCCTTTGGTCAGAAGTTTGGTCAAAAACGCGTTATGCTTGAAAAACTCACGAAGGATAATTGGATCGGTATGTTTGTAAGCGTATAGCTGTTCATGCCAGCCATCAAAGGAATGGATGAATGGCCAGGTGGTCCCATGAGTATTCTTTCGATTATGTTGCGAAAGAAGGAATTACTACTTATGGGTCAGCGTATCAGTGGTCCGCGGACCTTTCAAGCCCATGAGTATTCTTTCGATTATGTTGCGAAAGAAGGAATTACTACTTATGGGTCAGCGTATCAGTGGTCCGCGGACCTTTCAAGTCCCTTATCTCATACAAATTGGAGGGATATTCTACGACTTCTGCTTCACATCAACGTTCTTCCATTTCCTTGAAAAACTAGAACAGCGTTGAACAAAGTCGCAAAGTCTGGAAATCATGCTTTGAAAGCCCTAAAAATCGACATTCATGATGAGCATAGGTAAGTCTTCTTTAGAGCAAAGTCACCAATTCGCTTTGTATCTTCGGATATCCAGAAAAATCTCGAATGAATGAGTTTAAGCGAAAAATTGCATAATAGATCTGGAAGAAATTCGAATCGACAGCAGTTTATTTCGTGTACGACAAAGCGTAGTAAGCGCGAAGGTTTCTTCCCGGTTAGTTTGTACGAAGGAATTGCAAACTAGGTTTTCGCAGCTCAAGCTGTTGAGACGGAAAAGTTTTCCTTGCAATCTTTAATGGAAGAAATAAAAGGATGGCAGATTTGTTATATTTTGAGGAGGAAGATGGAACTGACGCACACGAATCTGTAGTATTATTCTTGCATGATCCATAACAACATTCGAGTAGTTCAGAGAGAGTATAAAAAGAAATGCTTTGCGAATCTTGAAGATTCGATCGGATTCCTTAAATCACCCTAAGTCTTAGTGCGCAACTTGTTGAGCGCCATTCGAAGAAGCAATCGTGTTTTCACGAACTTAGATGCTTCGGCCTCGTTCAGACCTTATATTGGCGTTTTGTATACATGTCTGTGTTCACACTTCTTTTGGTTTTAAAAAATGGCATGTGTACCTCATCAAATGCACAGTGAATGAATTAGTAGCTATGCCAGGTGTATCAGCTGTACCCGGATTAAAGATTTTAACTTCTATTATTTACTGTCAAGGCGAGGACCTTATGGTGGGCCAAGGCCCAATTAGGGCCGAGCTAAAGCTATGCTATAATTGACTGCACGAAATCGCCCCGACTGAACGGACGTGAGCGTGTCTCTTGCGGACTAACATTGGCATTCGAGCGCATGAGTGATCATAACGCCCGTACCCAAAGCCGCGTGGCAGGCATGCTCGCGTGCGCTCAACCTTGCAACTCGGGCGATTTCAGGCAGTCGGCTTTACAGCCTGTCCGAAAGCCGCGGCTCAGCTAAGGCGAGTCGAGGCTTATCGCTGGCCGAGGCGATGCCAATCCTCCGGCTGACCGGTAAGAGCTGCGCTTTGCGGCCTCAAATGGGCCGCAAATCATCCGCTCCATTGGCTGAGTATAGAATCATTCTTGATCTTTCTTTAACTTGCCAATTGTAATCGCATAGCAACGCAAACAATACTAGGTTGCTCCGAAAGTTCTGTCCGATTTGCTTTTCTAATTTAAAATACCATAACTATTCTCGATTTTAAGATTCTTTAACAAATAAATACTTGCCAGATCAGGTGGGGTTATGGCTATCATGAACATACAGTTTGTCATCTGAAATATCAAGTGAGGGAGAAGAGAGTATCTGGAAAAATATTGTAAGGTTTTCCTCAAGGACCGCCTATTTTGAAATATTAATGCTCCCATATAAGGGTAGGCAGTCATATTTGGCTGCCATCGTCAAGTAGGCTTATAGTTTAGGGAACTTCTCGTGGTCGAAAAGAATTTGATGTTATTCGGCATAGGAATTTTCATAAGCACACCAAGAAGGCATCATTTTAGCACTCTCTCGCGCGCGTATGTATGCCGACTTTCTGATATTTGAATCTTTCCTTGCTGTTGAAAACGAAAAAAGCTAATTGGCTGGTGGTACCTGCCCTCTTGCTTTACTCTAGCATCTGCAATATTGAATACATCACTGGTCGTTTTACGAAATAGTGTCGCTTGTTGAATAACTAAGTTTGTCTTCACCCTTTTAAGAAAAGTTTGAAAAGTAAGACATTCTTTATGTGGGAAGAAAAGTGTGTGTAGGTTGGTGCATTACAGTCTTATTCACTATGAAACATTACATAGGTATTTGCGTAACACTGCGGAAGTTCTCGCCTTGTATTTGATGATGCTATAAGCCGAAAAGCAATGCATGATTTTGCGCGTTCTACGTCACTTCCTTCAATGTCGTATAAAATAATATGGAAAACTGAGAGTGGGTTACGACTCGCATCATGTTTAGGAGCGGACCTCTGACTGACTTTGCTTATCAAGATGATCAGTTATAGTGTGTATCCCGGCTTGCTTCCCGTAGGTTCCTACGCGGTGCACCCGCAGCGCACCTGCTGCTCACGCTCGGCTTGATGCTTTTCATCTCGCTCATGAGTACGAAAAAATCCACCTGACATAGGCGAGAAATAAAAAGTGGAAAGCTTAGTTTAATTTCATAGCTGTGCAAGAATAAAACTATGCGCTTTCCACTACTACCTCAGTATTCCAATGCAGACTTCAGCTCCTACTTATGGATCAGTGATAAAGAATAGCATCATTCTTGAAAACGTTCCCCTTCTGCAGATAAACATTCAAATGGTCAACTATTAATTGAAAGCGTCAACTTAAATTAAAACATTCCAAGAAAAAGCTTTCAGGACTCCCAAAGCACTCAAAAACTCGTTACGGGATACTGTCGTGGATCGCTTGTGCCGAATTTAGAGATTATAGGGCAATAAAATAAGAAAGGGTTAGAATAAAAAAGTTCAATCGAAAGCATTGTAGGGTAAATTAAGATGTAAGATCAGTGTTAACATAGTTCCAATGCCCTAGATAAAAACCTTTTGGTGCTTGATGCAGTTATGTGTTATGCTGATTCATTTTAATTTGAATGATAAAAGGGGCTCCATTGCAAAAGCTTTGCTATATTTATTGATCATCGAAGCCGCTTTGATGTTCTCAAATGGAACTTCCAATTACTCAAATGCGCAAGGTAAAAACCATGGGTAATAAACTTCGTATCGAAACCGCTTTGAATGTTTCAAATATGTAGAACGTCTAGAAATTACTCAAATACACAAAGTAAAAAGCAGTGGGTAAGTAACTCTTGTGATTACTTCAGCGTTAATTAAGAAAAACAATTCAAACCATATCTGCTAGAAAGGGGAGTCTTGCAACAAAGCTCGAAATATTTGCTACACACTCTACCCAGCGCGGTTCAGATGGAGGAACGCTACTCTTCTCAAACGACTCAAAATGCTTTTGAAGTCAATGCACTCCAAAACCGCATTCCTTTCTCAGTTAAAGCATTCTAATTAGCTTTTACCAAGGCTGTGGGATAAATTAAGCTTTTTCGATGACTATTTTGTTTAGAGCTTGGAAATTCACCGTGTCCTCGTTAAGTTTTTTATCCAACTTCGAACCCTACCCTAGAATGAGCACAAATCTGAGCCTCAAAAATCAGCTTCTGTTTCGCGCAAAGAAATGTAGTGAAGCAGCTGCACTGTTTGCATGATGATATATTCCTGCTGGTGTTTTTGAGCTTCCTTCAAAACTAATCTTGAGGCTACGGAGCAAAAAACAAAGTAAAGCTGTGATTACAATAGAAAAAACGATGTTCTTGTGTTAGTGGAATGACGCCTGCATGGCCGAAATAAACGCTCAATGTTGCTGATTTTCTCTAGTTTGAATAAATCTCAAGAACTTCTACATACTAGTGCTTACTTGATCGTAAGAATGGAAGCTAAGCTTTGAGGCTCGAAATTAGGTTAACTCTAGGGTAAGGTTGGGACTTCCTTGAAGAATGCACGGAAACAGGGGGATTTTCCAAGGGTCATACAGGTTATTTATTGAAAAAGTTAAATATACCTCATCAAATTGGTAGAGGCTATCAAGAGGCTCTAACCGCAAAAAAAACAAACGTCTTTTTGAAAGCAGTGTCCGGGCAAAAACTCGATTTTGAGATTTTGTACTTTCCCGGGCCTATTCGCTACGCTGAATCCGAAAATGCACATTGGAGAGCGCGAAAACGGCGAAAAACGGCTCTAACAAGGAGGGAGCAGGTGGGCGGGGTCCTCCTCACTGTGAATGCACGCGCCCAGCTTCCGGAGCGATCTTCTCGCTTCCGTTTTTAAGTCAATCATTCACACTTGGCCGGTAGCGATGTTAGGACGGCTAACGGAATCAAAAGACCGCTCAGGGAGCTGGGAGCGTGAATTTATAGTCTGGAGTATACTTTGGAATATTCGAGAATTTTTTTCGAATAATCGAATAACCGAATATATTCAGAAATCAAAAATATCGAATAATCGAATTTCGAATATTTTCAAAAACAAAAAATGTCGAATATTCGAATATCGAATATTTTCTCAAAACAAAAACGCCGAATAATCGAATGTCGAATATTTTCGAAATAAGCAAATCGTCGAATAACCGAATATCGAATATATTCGAAATAAAAAAGTCCGAGTAGTTGAATGTATTCGAGAAAAAAAACCGAATAAACGGATATTTTGCATCAACTATGTCGAATATTCAAACAAATTTTGATTGAATTAACGCAATGATGGACTAAATGCAGTAGGCAACTTGGATAACAAACGATGGTCGCTGATATAGCAGTCAAAATTGTGACGCTGTCAAGTAGTTATTCGATTACACGAAAATGTCGAATAATCGAATAATTTCTGAAAATGAATATTCGAATGTTCGAAAATTTTCGAAAATAAAATTTTTTGAATAACCGAATAATCGAATGAATTTGAAATTACAAATTTCGAATAAGCGAATATCGAATATATTCGAGATTTTGAATTTTTCGAATAATCGAATTTCGAATAAAATTTATTCGAATGCTTTATTCGAATACTCGAATATTTATTCGGTTCGTTCCGAAGTATAGTGTGGAGGACCCCACCCACTTGCTGTTTCCTCCTGCTCTAGAGCCCTTTTTTGCCATTTCGCGCTTTCTAGCGTGGATTTTTGTCAGCATGCGAATAGCCCATAAGCACAAAATCTCAAAATCGAGTTTTTGCCCGGACACTGCCTTGAAGCGCAGTGACTTGCAAGCATTTGAAGCCATATGAAAACAGTAACGCTTCTTTTATTCAACTGCGCTGGATTCACCGCGTAGCAGATATCTCAAACGTTGTTAATGTAACTTCACAGAAAATTCTGATTCGAAAAATTGCAATTTTAAACGAAAAAAAAAACATTGTTTCAGGTGTTCAATAATGGACCGCTAAAAATTTGCATTCGGCGCCAAACTATCCCCAAGATTGACACCGATTTTCATTCTTGTGCCGCGTATACCGTTTTCGGCTTGTGCTATTTCACATAACACCAATGTTTTTTTGTTTCCTATAGAATTTCACAACCCTCAAAATATGGGTTTCACAACCCTCAACTGCGTTACTCATTACGGATATCTTGCAGAGAGCGGCATTCCAGGATTTCTGACCAGCACAAATTGACAGAAGGTTGACAGAGTACGAGCGGTTTGATCTTTATGAAATGGGTTCAAAACTGCGTTCATGATGAAGTTTGTGATGCTTGATTAAGCATGAAAAACATCAAAACTTGTTACGCAATAAGACAAATTCTTACTCCTACATCATGTTTTGCAAAGATATTGCATTGTAGACAGTGTAGTGCAAGTTTTGAAAGTGTGTATACGTCCATTATCACTAATAACTCACATCACACTAGGTTTTGCCAGTGTTTTGCTATCATCTTATACAGCTGCCTTCAACTTACATATATCTACAGCGTGAAGGAATCAGTGACCACTCTTGGATGATTGAGAATTATTAGAAAATTCCGAACACATCGAACTTTTAGTGCAGTTTAACTGTATTTTCCAGGAAAATCTAGAAAATCCGCTGTGACTTGTGATGGTTTGCATTCGCAACGAGACGGGCGCGAGCTAGCGCAATCCACCAATTGTCGATTTAGATTATTCGCTGCGTTCAGGTCTATTTCTCATCATTTGTTGATAAGACAACTTTTACTTGAAGAGATATTATAGCAAAGAGCCAGCCTGTGCTGTCGCCACAGAGATAGTACTCAACATTACTGAAACCATGCCTAGCTATGTCAGTTTGAAGCATTTTTTTAAAGTCAACCAGTTTTATCAGCTGTCCTCTTTCTTGCTCATGTTTTTTAAATAGTCTATTCTTTTGTAACGCATATTGTATTCGCGAATTATTTCCTTATCTAAATAATTTGCATTGTATAAAAACCTTTGCTTGACAACAGATGCTTTGCTTTGTTGCTGATCACACTACTGGCATCTGTGTATGCTCAAAAACAACCACGAGTACACTTGAGCCAGAATATAAGCTGAGGATTCAGTGAGCTCAATTTACGGAGATTTTTTGTTGCCACAAACAAAGAGTCTTTTCGACGTTCATTCGCGCTGTTCATTAGAGCTCTGCGTTCTTGAATTTATGTTGTCAACAGAGTCACGGTAGCGAGCGGAAATCAATCATTCATTGATTGGGGTTTAGAATGAACTTGTCGGGTAATCATTCAGCATGCGATGGAATCCGAAATTTGTTTGGACTATGGCTTATGGAACTATAGCGACAGAGTACTGTTCCTTAGGCTATTTGTATGCGAGATATAGATGTGCGGTACGTTGTCGGGTACGTGCGCTGGCTGCTGGTATAGATGCGGTATGCGAAAAGCCTTGATTACTCACTTATAATTGACTGATTTTAGCATAATACGGCCGGATTTGAACCTGATGATGCAATTTATTATCGATTATTGCGTTTGCTGCACTAATAATCCATGTCGAGAAGATTGCTCACGAGCCAAAGGGAAACATGTTTTTCAAATGCGTTAATGTGGAACCTGTTAGACCCATACAAATCAATGTTGAATTTACTCAGTTGAAGAAAACAATAGACAATACGCAGTCGACGGGAGTTGAGATGCAGAAAGCTCATTCATGCAATAAACCATGGGCCCGAATCTGATGAGTTCGATGGTAAGTAAACTATATATGCTATCGCCATTAATTTCGATTGGAAGTTTCGTTTTTGAGATATTAAAACATACACGAAGGTTTGAGGGTTCAAAAATATTGACTGTCTGATAAAATCCTGGATATCAATACCTATATAATATTCGGATAAGCATTTTTTTTATGACCGGTCTGAAATGGTACAAAGAATCAAGGATTTTGGATGAAACTTTATACACATGAACTACGGAGTGGGGCGGGTGTCACTAAGCTTCCACCGAAAATCACCGAGTGGCGCTATCAATTTATCGATTTTTTGCGTTTTTCGCATGGAAATTTCGTTATGACCGACCTAAAATGTTAGACAACTTCACTGAATTCAAACGCAACTTTGCACACATGAACTTCGGGGTGGGGCGGGTGTCACTAAGCTTTTTCACCGAAAATCATTGAGTGGCGCTATCGACTTACCGATTTTTTGCTTTCACTTAGAAACTTCGTTATGAACTTCATAAATTCAAACGAAACTTTGCACACATAGCTTCTAGGCGAAGCGGATGTAAGTATTATATTTTCACCATATAAGCATTATCGATTTATCGATTTTTTGTGTTTCAATCTCTGTTGAGCTGAAAACTGGCAGGAAGGGATAGCTAGCATGGTTGATTTGAATAAAATATCTATAAGTTTAACCACTAAACTTTTTACCTTTTTTGATTTTTTGTCACATTCTGGAGGCTAGCTGATATTAAACTATGTATCGACCTCTTGCGACCGATTTGTCGACTGCTTAGCTTATCAACAAAATCAAAATGTTGAGATCAATGTCTTGTAGCCAACGCCGAGATTGTTACAAACTTTATTGGCCAACGTTTCGGCTTCTCGCCTTCGTCAGGGCCTGAATGGGGTATCGATTCGTAACCCAGACGGGCAAATGTCTTTACAGCCTTACGAAAAAGGTCTAAGCCTTAATTTTGGTCAGTAGCTTTGCAACAGTTACTCACCACACAAACAACACCCTTGGTAGAACGACCGCTCGGCTGACCGTATATGGAAGTACTAAATGGGAGGTCAGCATAGTTGGCTCAGATAAGGAGATAGTTCTCTCATGATTGCGAGGCATTCTTCTTTACGGTTAATTTGTGGGTTCCTAGTATGAATCCACAATGCGAACTCCACTCCAAACTTGCGAGCAGCCGTTTTAGGTTTACGTGCTAATATCTTTGCGGTCACTTCAAAACTCGATCCTTCATGCCTTAGTACTCTGTGTGTTCCTAACGGAGTAGAAGTTCGCTGTTTATCCCTGCCATCTAGGTGTTCTTTTATACGAATACATAGGGGACGTGCGGTTTCACCTACATATTCGTCTCCGCAGACGGTACAGGAAACGGAGTAGACCACCACAGTTGACATGCAATCTCCGCTTTTACCTCCTGGACTATGATACAATTGTCCGTAGTACAGCTGCTATCATACATGCGATTTCTTACTAAAATGCACTTCAGGTTGTTCAGTGGCACTTCTATTATCGACACCAAATCAACTAATCCTACTTTCTTAAGGCTTCTGCCATTGCTGTACTTATCATCTCGGTGGAGATGAACGGGACGTAAAAAGGGATCTTTTCGTTGGGTCGGTCTCGCAAACTCTTTCCGTGCTTCGTTGTATCTGTGAAGTTCCCGTACCCATTCGAGGAAGCTATTTGACGCGCAAGCTCGAGTGATCAAAATGGTTCTTTCACGAGATCACATATGACCACCAAATCAAAATACCCTATCCCGGCCTTACGTTCATTCATAACATGCCTTCATCGGTCGTACCTTCTTCGGATAATTTTACTCCCTAGACCATGGCGCAGACATTGACCCCCTACACCAATGGACCGTCCACCTCCACACCTCAGTCGCAGATCCATATCGCCCAGAGAACCCGAGCCCGTACCGCTGCAAGGCGCACTTCTGAAGCCATGCGTAGCCGCCTTCGTCGTAGCCGAGAAACACCAGAGGCACGAGAACGTTTTGCCTCAAAGCGTGAACGTCATCTTCGTCGACGGCAACAGGAACTACAGCTTAACGGACGCCTTCAAGAGACACTGGGTCAATCCAGGCATGGTGCGAGCCCAGTATAGTTGTAACCAACGGAAATTTTTATCGAGTGAACGAATATCGAATAACTGATTTTTGAAAACTTTTCGAACGAATGAATATCGAATAATTGGTTTTTGAAAATTTTTCGAATGAACGAATATTATTCGACTTCCGATTTCAATATTATTTAAATTTGAATATTCGAATATGGTCACACTCCAAAATTGAGTGAACGAATATTCGAATAACTGAACTTGATCGAATATTCGACTATTCATAGTCGAATAATCGAATATCATCGAATATTCGAATGCTATATTCGAATGTTCACGTGGAATATTCGAATATTCAAACGTAATTCGGAATCATCGAATATTCGAACAACGGTTTTCAAAACTTTTCGAATGATCGAATATTCGAATACCAAAACGGGTTGGCTAACGACGATACGAGCCAATCGACGAGAACACAACACAAACGACCTCTACGCTTGACTCGCGCAACAAGTAATGTTTAAACCAGCACCTACCTCCACTCTCATTTCGCAGATGCACGTCGCGCAGAGAACTTGAGCACGTGGCGCACGGCGGAGTTCCGCAGCTGCACATGACCTCTTCACCATAGCGAGAAAGCACCAGAGGCCCAAGAAGAACTTACCCCGATGCAGTAAGTTACCTTCATTGTCGCCGGCACAACCACTTTTCAAAAATGCGTTCAGGAGACGAATGCGGGCACACATCAAGGACGATCCGAGGAGACCATTTCCACATCCCAGTCGTAGATGCACATCGCGCAGAGAACCCGAGCCCGTACTGCTGCAAGACGCACTTCTCAAGCCTTGCGTAGCCGTCTTCGCCGTAGCCATGAGACACCGGCTGCGCGAAATCTACTTCTTGCCTCTATGCGTGAACGATATCATGAACAACACTTACCTGCTGATGTGCCTTCCGTCACTGAGCACTACCTCGGCAAGTTGGATGTTATTTGCCTCCACTGTAGCGTCGCATTTTTTCGTGCTGAAGTCTTTAATGGCTGTGATAAGATTAATGTGTGCTGCGACTTTGGCAACATCATCATCGAAGACCTCGCCAATTTCCCTACAGACTTGCAACAGCTCTTGATTGGCAACGACGATCCCTTCCAGAAGCTCCGCCGCAAAGCACGCCGATTCAATTCTGCTCTGGCGATGGCATCAATGGGTGTCGAAGTCGACTTACCTTCCCGTCAGGGTCCATGGGTCTTCAAAATCCACGGCCAAATCTACCACTATTCCGGTCCTCTTGATCCCGCCCCTAAGGCGCCGCGATCGTATGGCCAGCTGTACATTCTGGACACGGCACAAGCAGCCGCGGAGCGCCTCCGTCACCCTGCGGACTCGGAATGTGATCCCGACGTAATGCGATCGTTAAGTGCACTGATACACCGTGTTAATCCCTTCGCTCGATCCTACAAGATGATGAAAGAGGTGTTTAAGGAAGAAAAAGCTGCCGCATCAAGGAAGAACCGCAGTGCTGAGCCAGTTCGTATGGTTTTCGAGATGGGCCGTTCCCTTGACCGTCGTCGCTATGACGCCCCTACATGCAGCGATGTAGCCGTTGTTTACGTCGGCGAAGACGGTGACGTTCCCGCTCATCGCGAATTTGCCGTGCATCCATATGTCAATGCAGTTCAGAAGATCTCAGAAATTTCCAATCTTGCCGATCCCCTCTGCTACCCGGTATTTTTTCCAAGGGGAATTTTGGCTGGAGCCCGGATCTGAAGAAGAGGGATCAGTCACGCCCATCGACGCTCCCGCATATCTCAACGGATATACTACTCCTACTGCTTAAAATCAGGTTGGCAAGTTTAATCCGATCCACCGCGAAGGCCCACTTACGCAGCAGTTCATTGTCGACGCTTGGGTTAAGATGAAGCTACATTAGTATACATTAAAATGAAAAGTGTACGAGGCAGCGAAGCTGCCAAGTGCCAGCCGAACCTGCCGCGTAGTGGCAGTGAGCGGCTGGTATTACAATATTTAAATTGCCACACTCAAACTTTCGATTCTTGAATCTCTCATTACATTATACCTATCGTAAACATCTTGATGATCAGTGACCAATCTGCTTGCACTTTCGAGAGTTAGCGATATCGGTGATGGCTATGCACGGCAACTAGCTGGGATACCGCTTCCACCATAATGGCATACCTAGTCGACGAAGGTTGGAACGGGATGCAGTCAGTTTTCCGGCTATTCTATGATTCTTGGAACCGTCTGGATGTGGTCCATGCAGATGAATCTTTTGTGAAATACAGCTTATTCGGTTCGGCTTCATCCAGTATTCTGAATGCGCGAGCGAGGATAATCTTTGTGGAAAGCTTGTATAGCGCACTCAGTAGGCATATTGAACGGTAATCCCGAAAATCTTCCCGTTCACCCTTTTTGAAAAAAGGACGGTTCGCTGCACTACTGCTTAAGAATCCCTTCATCCTGAAAGTAAGATGTTAAGTGTGACACGAGTATATAGACGATGTCCTCCAACTCGCAAAGTTTCGACGGAAAGATAGTATGGTCCTGAAGCCGTTGACGTCTTCATGGTCGGAATTGCGGAGGCACTTCGGCAGGTAGAATTCTTGGTGGTACCTCTCCAGCGGGAACAAGGGCATCTGCACGGCGTTGATGAGCGCAGTGGTTGGTGTAGAAGTTCTTCGCGATACATTCCATTTTGTATCGGGAAGAAGTCGGGGTTCCGTCTTCGTTAATAGTGCAGCCAGTGACACGTGATATTCGCAGAGGTCCCTTCGGCACTTCTTAAAGGCAGCGTCCAGGCAAAATCTCGAACAAAATTTTTTTTCGCTTACCTGGCCTTATTCTTCTCGTTGATTCCGAAAATGCAGCTTGCAGAGAACGAAGATGTCGAAAAAGGGCTTCTCCAGAAGCAGTTGATTTTGAATAATGACGCTTGCCGCCGAGGTTAAGACGCAGAGTTGCGTGCTTGACATGCGTACTCTGGCTATCGATTGAAGGGGCGGGCACGTTGCCGGATAGGTCCTGTCGCCACTTTTGAAGCGGTTTTCTCGCTTCAAAAGCAAAGTGGTGCAATGCCACTTGAGCAAGAGCTCCACCAGGCCGAGAACCCCTGTACGCTAAAGTTTCGTTTTTGCCCGGACACTGCGTTTAAGACTTCGTCTTCCTTCAGCTGCTACCAGTATCTTAGCTTGCATGTACTTCCTGAGATCCTCCTGCAAAGCTGTTCTGAAACTGGCATTGGCTAAGTTCGAGATGGGTTGCATTCGGATCCTGCCTCAGAAATCTTCTTCTCTCGAGCATTTCCTTGTGGTCTTCGAAATGCGTTCCACGTGACATTCTCGCAGGCTCGCATTCCTTTCGTAAGCCGGTCGTAGAGTCCGTTGGGACCACCTCAATGGGCCAGTCACAAGTTGATATGAAGTCTTCCAGTCTGTTACGATCATCAACACATTCTTCCTTCTTGCTGTACTGTGGCAAATCTTCTTTCCCAGCTTTCAAGGAAATCGTATCCTCGCTCGAAGGAAACGCTGATCGAAGCCACTGCAGAAGGACAGAACTACTAAGACATCGAGCAAGCTCTACGTTGGTTAAATTGTGGTCGATCTCCGCATTAGCCGTTCCTTTGTCATGTCCGCACGTTTATTCATCCTGGAAATAAAATTCCCAAGAAGAATTGCTGTCAAGAGAAGCCCAACAAGACGGTTGCCGTTTTTATTGTGAAACACATATCCAAACTTCCCGATTTTATATTCTTTTATCAGTGACACCTCGATTTTCGCATTGAAGTCGCCCACAACAAACTTGTAGAGGGCTTCTTGTTGCGGACGACCTCCTCCATGTCTTTGTAGAGAGATCTAGTCCTCATTCATCGGCTGCTGATGTTGGCGAGTACCAGTTGAGGTGCTGTGGTCTTCTCACGTGGAAGTCATAGTCGTAGGATGGCTAGTCGAGGTATAGGATCACATACGAATCGATAAGATGGGCGATAGGCCTCGGGCAGAGTTCACGCGATTTGATCGTCACGATTCAATCGCTACAAACAAGTGTACAAGTTCATTGCATGCCGATCTTCTTGCATTTCGGTTGTGATAGTTTTCCAGCATTTTACAACACTATAATCGTGACTAATTTTGAGATTGTGAGCAGAGTTAGTCAAGTAGTTAGTGCTCCATGTAACATTACCGTGTTGAAGGTCACGGGTTCGATTCCACCCTGAGCCTAATTTCTGCGGCAAAATTCTGCTCACAATTCCAGTCAGGCTGCCCTTCTAAAGAAGGGCATCCTTCTAAAGAAGGGCATGCGACAAGCCGGCTGAGAAACACCTTGTCGCATCAAATATGCAGACATGTCCCATAAAGAATCTCGAGTAAAGGCTAGGGCGTCCCCCGGAAGCGACGCGCATTCGAGCCCGACGAATGCGCATAGTGGGCGAGGTTACCGTCTCAGCAAGGTGAACGGGAACGGCTAAAGCGGCTAGTTCACCAGAGGCAACGATCCAAGGCATCCATCGCAGACTCTCCGTCTAGCTACCATCAATATGGGTACACTCACTTCTCGTTCTCCAGAGTTAGCAGATCTTCTGAAGAGACGGCGAGTTGATGTAGCCTGCATACAGGAAACGAAGTGGAGCGGGGCAAAGTCACACGACATCGGAGATGGATATAAGCTCCTCTACAACGGTGCCACCTGCACCAGAAACGGGGTTGGTATAGCTGTCTCGGAGACTCTAAGGAGCGATATAGTTGGCGTTGAGCGCATAAGCGATCGTCTGATGAGCATAAAGCTAGATACCGGGAAACAGGTCCTACGAGTAACCACTGCCTATGCGCCACAAGTCGCATGTAAGGATGATGAAAAGAACGCGTTCTGGCAGGAGCTTGATGACCACATCAGTTCAATTCCACTGAACGAGACACTCCTGCTAGGAGCGGACCTCAACGGACATGTGGGAGAAAGGCGAGAAGCCGGGAAATGTCACGGAGGCCACGGATACGGAACATGCAATGCATGCAATGAAAAAGGTGAGCGCATTCTGGAATTCGCCTCAGCTCATGATCTGGTCTTGGCGAACACATACTACATCAAGAAGAATGACCACCTCATCACATATGCAAGTGGAGACCGACGAACATAGATAGACTTCTGGGCTATCCGACGGCGTAACCTCAAAAACGTAAAGGACTGCAAAGTCATTCCCGGTGAGAGCTGCATACCTCAACATAGACCACTCCTTCTCGATCTCAGAGTCTCAATGCACAGACACACCAGGAGAGCCACAGAAACCAGGACACGCATCAAATGGTGGAAACTGAAGACCAACAACCAGGCGAAACGAACACTGTCAACAACTCTACCATGCCTGCAGGAGAACCCAGAGCAATCCTGGGCAAGCTTGAAAGATCGAGTCCACCAAGTGGCACACATGATCCTGGGAAGTACAAAGCCAGGAAAAAGGAGGATTAATCGAGAAACCTGGTGGTGGAATACGGCGTGCAAAAAGTCATAAAGGAGAAGAGGGATGCGTACAAGCGATGGTATAAGACGAAATCGGAGGACGATCGCCAGACATACCAACACGCCAAACACGCTGCGAAGGCTTCTGTAAAGAAGGCAAAACAGGTATACATGAAAGAGCTCTACGATCAACTAGAGTCTTGCGAGGGAGAACGTGAGATATACCGGATAGCGAGAAGAAGAGCGGAATCCACAAAAGATATGGAACACTTCCTCCATATCAAAGACAAACTTGGTAGGACGCCAAGAAAACCAGAGGACATAACCGAGAGATGGAGAACCTACTTCGAAGAGATGGCTACCACAAACCGCATTATCAACTCCATCCCAGAAGCCAGTCCCATAGAGGGACCAGTACCAGCAGTCACGAAAGAAGAAGTATGGCTGGCTGTGAGAAAAACAAAGAATGGCAAGGCAACTGGTCCAGACGACATACCAAGCGAATTCTGGAAAATATGTGGACAATCCGGAGCCACATGGCTAATGACTCTCCTCAATCAAATCATAAGGAGCAAGAGCATGCCTCACGACTGGTACACCAGCACGACCATCCCGACATAGAAGAACAAAGGAGACATAGCAGATTGCGCATCCTACCGACCAATCCGACTGATGAGCCACACTCTAAAAATCTTCGAGCGAGTAATCGAAACGCGTCTTCGAGATATCATAGAATTGTCACCAAATCAGTGCGGATTCGTGAAGGGAGTAGGCACAACTGACGCAATACACTCCGCTCGGATAGTGATGGAGAAGTATAGAGAGAAGCAGAAGGAATTGCATGCAGCTTTCCTGGATTTGGAAAAAGCCTTCGATAAGGTGCCCCATGAAGTCATATGGTGGGCCTTACGGAAACACAGGGTGCCAGAGGAGTACATTGAGTGGATAAAGTTGATCTACCGCAACGCTTCAAGCCACGTGCAGACAGCTGCAGGGCAATCGAAAGAATTCCAAATCAAGGTTGGAGTGCACAAAGGTTCAGTTCTTTCTCCCTTGCTCTTCATCACTGTGATGAACGCCGTGATGGAACCACTCAAACGTGAACCTCCTTGGACACTTCTCTACGCAGATGATGTGGTCTTCTTGATAGCAAGTACCAGAAAGGAGCTAAAAGACAAGGTACAAAACTGGAAGAACAGGCTAGAGTTGTATGGCCTGAAGCTGAACACCAGGAAGACAGAATATATGGAAATAGGGAAGCAAACTCCTGGTACCATAAGCATCGATGGTGAAGAGCTAAAGAAGACAACGTCATACAAGTACCTAAGCAGTCACATCTCAGCGGAGCGAGGCTTACAAGAGGAGGTCGCAAGCAGGATGAACACAGCATGGATGAAATGGAGAGCCTTAACAGGAGTTCTGTGCGACAGAAGAATGCCAGTGCAACTTAAGTCCCAACTGTACCGGACCGTTATCCGCCCAGCAGCACTGTATGGCAGTGAGTGCTGGCCGTGTACGCGGAACGAGGAGAGCAAGCTCAGTGTCATGGAAACAAGGATGCTACGATGGACCTTAGGAGTCACACTGAAGGATCACATCTGCAACGACACTATACGAGCTAAAATCAAAGTTGCTCCAATTGCCCAGAAAATGCAAGAAAAGAGGCTACGATGGTATGGGCATGTCTGCAGAAGGGATGAAAGTCACATCACAAGGTTAGCCTTGGCGGTGGAAGCACCAGGCAAAAAACCCAGAGGTAGGCCCAAAATGAGGTGGATGGACAGAGTCAAGGCCGATCTGCGAAAACTTGGTATAGACGAAGACATCATATAGAATAACATGGAGACATCTGACGAGAAAAGCAGACCCTGCATAAGCGGGACACATGCGAGGAAAAAAATAATCGTGACTAAGTTATCACAACCGAAATACAGGAAGATCGGCATGCAATGAATTCGTAACACTTGTCTTGCAGCGATTGAATCCCGACGATCAAATCGCGTGAACTCTGCCTGAGGCCATAGATGGGTGGACGACAAATCCCAGCCTCCGAGGTTTCGTGATGGAAGCTTCTCATCAATGAATGGTGAGCGTCCCGTCACTCATCTATCGCACGTGCCTTTTCCTGTACTTCGTTTCCTGCAGAGCGATGACGTGGTACTTGATGTGCTATACAGTGTCGAAAAGGGCGTGGAGGTAGGCGTTTGTAAAACTTGTCCTGGAGTTGTAGATGCAGAGCATGAGGTCTTCATGGCGTGTCGTTCGGGCAGACGTGTCGTTTTTGTCCAATCAAGGAGCTCTGAGAACCCTGACATCGTCGTTTTTGCTACCACGCGGCGCCGTAGGCTGGATAATTAAGTTTTCCCCTAAACAAACTCTTAGTACCCTAATTTCACGCGGATAAGGCGCACTTTTTCGAATTTTCAAGCGAGCCGCTCAACCGCTTCACTGTATTCCGGAAAGAAATCCCTACATCGCACGATTCTCTCAAGCAGTATACAGCACGTTATAGGGTCCTTTGGTTGTAAAGTCCTTTGGCTTGTCTGGGCTGGTCGATCTTGGAAAAAGATCCCCCGCGCCTTATACGCGTGAAATTAGGGAAATACTAAGCCAACTCTTGATTTCCACGAGTCGGTCGCTAGTGTGGAGGGGAAAACTCCTATCGATCAGAAAGCCAGACGGCGAGGAATCTGGCCCGTCTAGGTTGTGCATCCGGAATGTCGAATTTATTCCCAGCTAGACCCTAAGAAAGTATGTAAGCGGCTGTGCATTGCTGTCAGACACCCAGGGCCACCCCATGCCACAAATGGTGGACCATAACGGGGTCAACTAGTTTCGTCCCTTAGATCCTGAAAGCGAGTATAAGGTCATGAACAATACGACGGTATGAGAGACTCTAATTTCCAGTAATCTGCAACGTTCTTCGTATGTAAAATGAAAGTGGGAATAAGCTGGATTAGGAAAATATTAATAAAACAGAAGTGAAGAGTTTTTGAGCACTTTCCAAGCTTCATTTGTGCTTATACCGATAAGTACAGATGATGGATTACAAGTGCACCATGTTCACTATTCATGTTTACGCTTTTGATTTCAGAAAACGATGGGGAGGAGGGGCAAGGTAACAGACGCTTGCGCTTTATTATCATACTCTTTAATAAAGCGCAGGCACCCCCATCTGACGTCAATGTCGGTCTGTTCGTGCCACTTTTGCTTTGTTTACCCTATGCTCTATGATGCTCCATGTACCCCCCCCCCCCCTCGCCTGCACTTTAACACTGCCCTTTTTTGTACAAGTGATCTTTGCCGTTAGACTGTCTGTCTTCGGTTTTGTTTATCAAGGTTCCTCATCAGCCAAGAGCAGCCAAAAGCCACCACAACACTGTAAGCGGTGAGATCGATTAGTCTCATCTCTGCTTCTACAAACTCGCTCTATTCCAGCTATCAAGGTTGGATTCAATATCCAAGTGCAACGACAGGTAAGGCATATTTCTTTTGTTGATAAACCCATCTCTCACAAGCACATAAGTTATCTTCTATCGCCCTGTAATATCTTCCTTTCGAACTTCATCGTTCCTGTGATTATTTATGACTTTCACATTGCTCTCAGAGCAATAAAATTCAAGCCAGAGCGCACCAAACATATAAAATCTCATTTTTATAAAAAATCTTTCATTTTTGTAAATATTGCATCAGATTCGAGGCTTCGACAATTGCTTCAAAGTTCTTTGCATTGGGAAAAACCAAATAAATTTTTCTCGAAAACTCAAAATAAAAGTACTACATAAACAATATATTAATGCTGTCTCTTTTGAGAAGTTCACGCCTCAAACAGAAAAGATTTGAGAGGGCGACAGTTGATGCGAATTTTCATGACAAGAGACGATAAAATTCTTTTTCAGATAAGCAGTTTCTTTTGCGAGAATCGAAATTTGAGAAATATTTTGAGTTTTTTTCGTAGGCGACTCTATTTCTGATGTAACCGCACAGAATTCTCTTTTTTCACCAAAAGGGCTTTTTTTTGATTAGATCATTCCACATTTTCAAAACGATCATCTTTTATCCGGTCATATTCGATCTAAAGATTATGGTATGTACATTCTGCGCCAACAGGGTTCAAGAATTTGGTCGCGTTAGCTTAACACTATCAAATCGATCGAAAAATGGGTTATTTTAGTTTTCTGGATAAAACGATTCGCAAAATTACTAACCGCTGTCTCACACTATCTGCGATTGTGTCATCTGAATCTGGACGTTCTTATGTCCTTGGGCACATGAAATTTACAGTTGTTGCGCAGTTCCATGAATCAGAAAGGAATAAGTAAGCTTTTTTCTACTTCTAATGCG
This sequence comes from Cylicocyclus nassatus, assembly GCA_958299035.1. Taxonomy (NCBI): domain Eukaryota; kingdom Metazoa; phylum Nematoda; class Chromadorea; order Rhabditida; family Strongylidae; genus Cylicocyclus; species Cylicocyclus nassatus. The sequence continues at coordinate 61,007,012 of CATQJL010000316.1, forward strand.
GTTGCAGTGGAAAACTTTCTTTTAGATTACTCACAAATTATTTCAAACGTAAAACTGATCGTTTTTTGAATAGAACATTTCACAGTTGTGCTCAAATATCATTTTCTCTATTATGTCCGTGAATACCCAAAGATTATGGTGCGAATGTTAGATGAAAGAGTTTGTCTAAAGCTGCCTTCCATTTTTTCTGCTAACCTATCTCAGCAAGAAAGTTGAAGTTATCCGAATTCCTGCATCAAATGCTTAGTATATATTTTTATCTCAGATAAACTGCATTAAATCTGCTTTCAAAATTTTTCGCGAATACTTTTACTTTCTTTGGACAATCTTTGTCTATGAGGATTTTTTTCAATGAGCATTTTGTTTGAAGTGCCTATGATTCCAAAAAAAATTGTCAGGTATTAAGCAGAACAGTTGCGGTAATTCAAATCTCAAGGGCATTACTTCTCACAATTGTCGACACTAATCTGTTCACTCAAAAGCGACTTCATTCTGGGTTTTTAGCGGTAATTCAAGAACAGCTTTGATCGTGCAAGCTTTGTTGTTGGACAGCGCTTCAGTATTTCTTCGAAAACATTGCTAATTTTGTGCAAGAGATCGTGATTGATACGAATTCGTTAGGTGTTTATATCTCTGAAAATTGCAACATGCCATTCAGAAAGTCTTCACAAACAGCATCCATTCTGCAATTGTCTACTACTCAAAAGTTGTAAAAGAGTGCATTTTAGTCCATCATAGTTTTCACTGTGCGCCTCAAAAAACTAAAGAATTCGCGCTTTCTAAAGATCTTACTTTTTTTGAACTAATTTTGTGAGTATTTTTTCTACATCAATGTATGAAAATTTTTTGTTCAAATTTCTTTTCTAATGCAATTTTCGAAAGAGCTGTAAAAACAGTCTATCCAGAAGCCAAGCTTTTTATGTGTCATGTGCTCTTTAAATGTGAACATTGCACAACCTCAAAATTGTGTAAAGAGCGGAGACTTGCTTAAGTGAGCAGCTAAAAGCGTAAACTCGCTGAGTAGGTCATTTAAAATATTTGAATCGGTAGTTTGCTAATAATGAGATCACCAGAGAAAGGAGTGGATTTTGGAGCACTTCTTTATGAATTGCAGGCGTGTTGGACAATTTGGAAAGTTCTTATGAAACGCGATTGAGATTTTGACAAAATTACTTGAGGAGGAGGAGGAATTTTGACGCTTCTAAAGAGTACTTTGTGAAGAGGAAGAGGAAGTATTTGGATTTGCAATAGATTTTCTAGATCTGATAGTTTAAATGTTGGCTAATTTTTAAGGAAGTCAATTTGTTTCTCGCTAATTTAAGTTCGGAAAGAGATAAGAGTAGTCTGAAATGGGAATGGTCAGAAATCGAAGTGGCCAGTTTAGACAAGCTACATATCATTACATGCAGCATGAAAGCTGACTTTGAATCCATATTCCACATCTGCGCGCCTTTGTGGGCGAAGTTACTAGCCGTTGAAGGTCGTTAATTTGCTAAGAAATCGTGCATGAAAAGCGCAAACTTGGCAGAACAGAGTCATGTTTTACTTGATGCTGGGCCACACTCATAAACTTCATCCACGAATGCGCTAAGCAGATAAGGAGTACTGATTCCAAACCAACGTTTATCGCTGCCTTGAATGGTTGGCAGCTTGCTTCGATTGGCCACATCGACTTTTGACATTTCCCATGTGAGTAAGAACTTTTGAGGGAGTGGAGGTTATAAAAAACCTTGGGGAGTGAGGGGGGGGGAATCATTCAGTGTGTGTGAAACAGGTCCCAAGTGGGGAGAGTGCACGTGGCTTATAAAACTTTGCCGGTTTTGAGCGCTTGCTCCTGGGCAAAAAGGAGTTAAGGGGGGGGGAGGGAGCAATCCTCAAAGAAGTCGGATAGTAAAACGCTATGCAAAATTCGAGTATCTGTAAAGCAAAGAAAGGAGCGATGCAGCTTGAAGAAGCTGGGAGGAAGCGTCGTAATTCTGTTGTCACTTTTGATAAGAAAATCGAAATCTTCTAAAGCAGGAGATCTATGACTATGATGACTTCTGGGGTCGTTACGTTTTTGAATCCGTGCCATCGAAAAGATTCGCTAAAAATCTTTGAAAAGGTCTAATTTTAGTTACATCCTACTTCACACACACAGCCAGTACAAAGCGCCGCGAAGCGGCGCTTTGGACTGGTCTTATATATAAAGCTGAATGTCTGTTTGTCTGTCTGTCTGTCTGTCTGTCTGTATGTCTGTGTGTACGTATGTTCCGAATAGAAAATTCCATTTCTGAACCGATCCGGACCAAACTTGGCATACATACACTTCGGGCCCCGGCGCGTGTCATAGGCTACTTTTCGTCATCGATCGATATCGATTTTATCGATTTTTATCGATTTTTTTGCTGAGTTCACCTACGGGGCTGGGAGTTGGCACAGGGGGGTAATCGAGCATGGGGATTCCGATTACAATATTGGTTTTCAGGATTATCGATTACTTTTATCGATTTTATCGATTTTTTTGCAAAGTTTGAGCTACGGGGCTGGGAGTTGGCACAGGGGGTAATCGAGCATGGGGATTCCGAATACAATATTGGTTTTCAGGATTATCGATTACTTTTATCGATGTTATCGATTTTTTTGCAAAGTTTGAGCTACGGGGCTGGGAGTTCGCACAGGGGGGTAATCGAGCATGGGGATTCCGAATACAATATTGGTTTTCGGGATTATCGATTACTTTTATCGATGTTATCGAATTTTTTGCAAAGTTTGAGCTACGGGGCTGGGAGTTCGCACAGGGGGGTAATCGAGCATGGGGATTCCGAATACAATATTGGTTTTCGGGATTATCGATTACTTTTATCGATTTTATCGATTTTTTTGCAAAGTTTGAGCTAGGGGGCTGGGAGTTGGCACAGGGGGGTAATCGAGCATGCTGATCATCCCCAAGGGGGTGATCAGCATGCTCGATTACACCCCTGTGCCAAATTCCAGCCCCCTAGCTCAAATTTTCAAAAAATCGATAAAATCGATAAAAGTAATGGACGATCTTGAAAACTAATATTGTATTCGTAATCTGCATGCTCGATTACCCCCCCCCCGTGCAAACTTCCAGCCCCGCAGGTCAAACTTTACAAAAAAAATCGATAAAGTCGATAAAAGTAATGGACGATCCTGAAAACTAATATTGTGTTCGTAATCAGCATGCTCGATTACCCCCTGTGCAAAATCCCAGCCTCGCACGTCAAAATTTACAAAAAATCGATAAAATCAATAAAAGTAATCGATAATTCTGAAAACTAATATTGTATTCGGAATCCCCATGCTCACTTTCCCCCCTGTGCCAACTCCTAGCCCTGTAGGTGAACTCTGCAAAAACATCGATAAAAATCGGTAAAATCGACATCGATCGATAACGAAAAGTGGACTGTGACACCCGCCAGGGCCCGAAGTGTATGTGTGCCAAGTTTGGTCCGGATACGGCGGAGCCGGGTAAGCCAGCTAGTATAGAGATAACCGGCAAAAGCGCTGCCAAAACGATCCCTGCGACTACGATGCGTCACTAATGCCGCTCAGCACACTGCAGTTGTACAGAACGGCTCCATTTCACACCTATTACTCTCTATGTACAGTTCCAAGAGTTCAAAGTATTCCAGCGATCAAAAAGAATGTCGTGATTGAGAAGTGGCCAAAAAAGAGTAAAAGGTGACTTTGTAATAACTTTGCAAATCTTCAAAGATTGTTCTGTTTTATTTCCGCTTTCGAGGATTCAAAACGACTCAAACAACGGTCTAGTTCTTTAGAAAGCTGAATTTAGACTGTTAGGAATGGGTAACTCGTAGTCGAAACAACCACAGTGAGTCCTACAAAATCCTGTCATATGTATTTTGCGGAGACGTCAAAACAATAAAAAGTATTGAACGCATCCGATCTGGGTTGGCACAGGGCAAAGAAAGCTAAGCTTTGAGTGAATGTAAGCTGCTAGCCGAAATAGTTCGTTTGCAGATTTCATAAATTAAAAATGCCATGCCGATTTACATGTGGTTTTCAAACGGTAGACTCCCAATCCGAGACTGGTGATATATACTGCCTGTTAGCTGTGTGGAAAGCTTAGCACTGCGTCCCCTGAGAAACTTAGCGCCTAAAGTACGGTAAATTTCCTGAAAACTGAACAAACGTTAGAAAAAGCGGCCTTAACAGAATAAACTGATGCAAAAGTTTTCACTCATCGCGTTCCTCAATCACGACAATACCATTCACGGTGATTCGTACGATACGAATCATCAGTGTGTGTAAGCACTGCAAGTTTACGAGAAGGTACATGAGATTTCAAGATTGTGATGAAGGTACATGTTCGAAGACGTCTAGGTAGCGCTTCATTAGAAAACTACTTTCGGATCATACGACCCATCAGTGATAGAGAAAAAACGAGAAAATTGGCACCGATGGACGTAGGTCCGAAACGGCAGAAATTGTTGAATTGTCTCTATCGCTAATGAATAAAGCCCTTTGCAGCGCCACGAGTAGCTAGTGGTAATTACTCGTAGATTGTCCCAGGACTTTCCGCCAAGTAGTCTTTTCTGCGTCTTGAGTATAAGGTAATGGAAGAACGGCTTTGTGAGCAAGAATGCATCCGAACCCAGCCGATTTACAACATGACTTTATAAAGTAAATGAAGTCGTAGTTCATCTTTAGCAAGCTTTGTCCTGTGCAGAACTACTGCATTATGCTAGAACCCCAGCTTAGCTGATGCTATACCAGATGCCGAGCTTCTTTTTCGCCCATAAGCGAAAGCAGCATATGAGCAGCAGCTGTTCTGAGTGCTCCGCCCTGTGTTGCTTGTTCATGACATGATCCTCCAAACTCCCACAAACCCACCCTTCATGTCTTGGGGCATCCTCTCAAAGTCTCTGTTGAAGCTCTCGCCTTAATTTCCGAAGGTGCCACCTGCATGAAAGTGAAAGCGTCTCTTCCGTTATCGTCATTTGTCAGTCTTGCGTTGCTTTTTGCCCTGCACTGAAGAAGCCACTGTGACAGAGTGTTATTCTCCAGCAAACGTCTTCAGATGCTACAATAGGGCGTTGAGATGAATATCGCGTTCTTTTTTATTACATGCTCATTGTACAACCAGCCAAGTCAGATGATAATATCATCTAGCCTACACTGATACTTCTAAGACGGTCAAAAAACCTTCCGCATCTGAAAACCGGCGTCTTGCTTCACATCTAACACGCTCTTATTGTCGTATTGAATACATCATACAGAACACCAAATACTTAATTTCCCTGTTATATGCTTCGTCGTTATTACTCACTGTACAGTAGCCCATTGGTGTGTGGGTTGCCAGATTGTGACAATGGTGTCGTTCGCGATTATTGCTCATGAAGTGCGTCACAAGGTTTGAATCACTTTAACAAATTCTTTACTCAACTCTAAATGAAATCCCTTCAACTACTAGATTCTTATATTTGTCAAGAGGAAAGAGAAGAAAAAATATGGAAAATCATGTTGACGGCTGTGAACCATGTGCGCCGCCGATATGACTGTCACGATGTGGCAATGCTCTATGAAAGCGTCTGACCACCAGCCGGCATAGCATCATTTTCAATATAATCTCATAATGATTAACGCCACTTATACTTGACAACAGATGCTTTTCGTCGTTTCGCTCACAATATCGGCAATTGTCTGTGCTCAGGCGCAGAGCCAGCCAACGCCACAAAACGGTCTACGCTGTGGATTCTGTAGGTCAATTACTTCCTTTTCTTTGCTGCTGCGACCAAAGGTTATTTTGGTAATTTTTTTCACACTTGCCACCAAGCTAGATTTTGCGGGCAAGAATTGCATTTATCTGAACACGGCCTAGTAGATTGTGGATCGTATTCATCTGTTTCTTAGAGTTGAAAAAGTAGGCTGACAAAGATTTTTTTCTAAAGGTCCATTAAGTAAATCACTCAGCTTGTACAAGAACAGCAAACTTTACCGGGAGCATCGACGGAGTTATGACGACGGCGACCTGCACCGTGGATGGAATGAACCCGAGAGATCGCTGTGAGGGATGCTGTCAGGCGCGTGCGTTGGCTGCTGGACTAACTGCGGTATGCACAATAATCTTAGCTATTTTTTCCTCAAGGAGTAGATTTTAGTTCGACGGAGCTGGATTTCCTTCCAACAACGGACACGATTGCGTTTGCTGTATCTATAACGCATGCAAATAAGCTAAGTCCACTCAACGTAGAAAGTGATTCATTGTGCAGTGATAGTGAGAATGAATAAATCAATTTGACTCTTATGCAAGGTCATTTTTCTTGATAAAAACACAAAATCAAGTAGAGTCTATATGCGCGTAACTCAATTATGGCTATGGCAAGAAAGACATTATTATTATCACACTATTAGAGTCTTGCTTAGACTCTTCATGGAATAGCAATATCGTATGATTAAATTACCAACTTCTAGCAGTTGATGTTAGGCAATCACTGTTTGAGGTCGTAAAGTCACGCGTCCCGACCGGAGTCCGGCACAAATCGTATGGAAACAGACTGGACTTCGTTTTTGCGACGAAAAGCCAAGGGGATGTCGTTCTCGCGGGGTTTGGGGCGAAGCCCCGGAAAAATCATGTCATGCGCTACTAGAGAAGTACGAGAGGACGATCGCACATATAATGTGCAAGACATTCAACAAACTTCCTGTAGCGCAAAAAACACGAACTTTCAGTCAAGAACAAGCTTTAAAGGCAGTGTCCCACCAAAGTTGAGGTTGCGCGGATCTTCATATATTCTATTACAGGGACCTCTAAATAGGCCATTGCAACAAGTCCCACTCAGTTTGACCTTCTCCACGCTGAGAAAAATTCCCTCAAAGTGGTACGCGGAGAGCGACTTGGTACGCGCGGACGACTCCTTCGGTCTCCCCCCTTACGCGTTTGAACATGTCTCTCCACTTGACATCCACCTCCCCTGTGTTGCTGCCACTGTGGCTGAGGCTGAAGTTGGAAGGCACAACTCGTCCACGTCGCCTCCGCGGGGTCTTCAGAAAACGGTGTTTTTGGGAACTTCATGCGATTTTAAGCCCATACAGTGCTAGACAGGGTCCGACAGGCTTGCAAAATGCAAAAATCTCGGCAACTAAATTTTGGTGAGACAATGCCTTTAAAGACAAGTCGTTACGCGATGGGCGTGCTACATCGTGTAATAACCTGTCTTGCGAAAAGCACGCGGTTTGAAAGCAAAGCCAAAATCAACAAACTGCTTGTTTACAGCGTAGAGCTAGCATATGAAACCAAATTTGGACTATAGGCATAGACTTTCCGAAATGTCGGAAAGTTGTAATATTTGATGACATGCCACTCCTCGCGCTGAGCAGGTCTCAAATGATGGCATTTTTTGCTTTTCTCTTGAAATATCTGTGCGACAAAGACAACGTAGATTCACCTTAGCCATAAATGATTTACGAAGTATAGGCTAAAATGGGTAACCAAATATGTCTGCCAGTCTTCAAAGGAGTGCATTAGTATGTCGAAATAAACTTTCTTAGAGTAAACCTTGCAGAATTCCTCAAATTCTCTTTTTTCTCTCACTTGCCTTCTTCACATGGCGTGCTGTACTTATGATAATCGTTACTGGCCTCGTCCATAAAAATGTAATTCGTTCAAAAATTTCTGAAAAGTAATAACATTCTAAATCAGAAAATGTGCAAATCGGACAGAACTTTCGGAACATTCTATAGATATAGTATCCACAAATCGTGAAAATGATGTTCATCTTTCGTTCCGATTTGGAGCGACAACGCTGAGGATTATGACTTTGTTTTAACGGTTCAAGGGTTTGAGTGGAGGCAAACGGAGAGCAAAAGGATTTTAGATGCTGCTTCGTAGGGCGAAGACTGAGCGAAGCACAAAAAATTTTGAGTGATTTATTAGCTTGTAAAAAAAGTTCTGCCATGCTTCTTATATTCATCAAAATTAATGCGAAGCAAGGGGTTAATTTGGGATGTGTGCTGTGATTTAGTGAGCGGTGCCAAATACGCTATTTGGCACGAAGAAATTACTGTAAATTAGAAAGAGAACTCCAAAAGAAACAATCCTTTGCCCTTAGGTCTGCGAAAAGGCACTTCAAATAAATGCGCAAAACTTGCGGAAGCTTGGTTTTGAAATAAATTTTACAAACTTCGTAAGATGAGGCGACGTCCGACTATTACTTGTTCCGATATCTGACCCATGTTCATGCCCAAGCAAAAATATTTCATTGAGTTCAACGTTCAGTTGGACTCTTTGAATGTTGTGGAACGCAGCCACCCGATTCTTGGAAAAGAGCATCTATGATATACCTAATCAATAGTTCAAGGTTGTCAGCACACATGACCAAGTTATCGTTGATTCACATCCACTCATTATAAGCGCGCAGATAGAACAGAAGCTGAAGTCAACTGGCAGAACTTTCCTCACAACCGTACCAACATGAACAAACGAACTGCGGGGCTCTGCAGCTAAACCACTTAGCAGATTTTGCTGAGAGTCCCGCTACTTGTACAATTCGCCGCAAATTCATGAGCCTCTCATGTTCTGTACTATGTCAGATACATATTATCTTGTTTTTCTTAAGGTATTAATAGAAATTTCTTCGGATATGATTACGAAGCCAGTACATGTGCCAGTGCTAAATCAGAATTCTAACCTTCTGTTTTATGTTTTTTTCAATGGGAAACAACAACACTTAAAAAAACAACTTTTAAACATCGCGTTAATATTCTTTACTAACTCGTAACATCTTAGAGGAACCCCACGAAATGTAACTTGCATTACCGAGCTGATACGTCTAGTTTTGAGGACATGTTGCACAATTCGTCGTGAGAAGTTGATGAGCCGAACCGTTGTTGCGCTACACTCTCACACTTTTGTCGGGTTTATTTAGCTTGCACAAGTAATACCTTACTGTGAACTTCATCTGCAACCCGAAATGGTTTTGATAATTTTATGAAAACAGTCAATTTAGACAACAGAGATGGATTCAACACTCTGCCAATCACTCGCTTACATACAATCGCTTTGGTGACTATACAACCATTGTACTCTGCGGAAGCGTGATTACCACAAATTGAAGAATAGTGAATGCATTGAAATACTTCGAATCATTTAAACTTCTGTGATCTGCCTAAGTTTCTCGTTCACAGCCTTCACTTCTTTTGCAGCTTGTTCCGTTGCTTCTTTCGCCTACAAACGGTCAATTGAATTTTTTTCAGGAAGTGAAGAGCTTTCAACATAAATTATATACTCTGTAGCAATAAATTATCAGAGAGCTATCTCAATAATATTTTTTCTAACAATAAGAGCATTTAGATTGGAAAGCTTCAAGTTCCATGATATAGGATTTTGTCGAAAAGCATTCTACATTTTTTTTGAATTACGGATTATAGCCGTTACATTGAAACGTACTTTTTCCACAACTGTGTCCTTCGCTTCATCTAACTTTTGGGCCACCGAATGCAGAAAGTCCTTTTGTTCACTCATCTATAAATTTCTTACAAATGATTTTAAGGAATTGCAGGCATTGAAATTGTGAACTAACACTGTTGTGACGCGAGGGCGACAATTCAGATGCGAGTGCCGTGAAAGGAAGAGATAGCCTCCTGATATTGGGATGTGTAGAGGTAGCTTTATCCAGCTTTTTGGCCACTGTATCCAGAAGATCCTTCTGTCCGTTACCCTAAAAGTCCAAAGAAGTTGACCTGCAGCACTTCGAAACTGAGGTCATTTTGAGTACTAGATTGTCCCGAAAGCTGTCTATTTATATGATCGGTTACAAAGCATCGTTCAAGGAGACCTGAAGCTTTAAACATGCATCCGATGTAGATTTTTCTTCTCTTCTTGAATATTACTTTTTCGAACCATAACCTGTCGAATGGTCCTTGAAAGTTGCCAAAATTCTATGCATGTCATTTCTATCTGCTAGTTTTGCTAATTTTCAAAATTGTCCTAGATATTCAAAAAAAGAATGAAATAATACAAATGAGGAGAAATCTGGACAATATCTTTAGATCTGCTGATTGCTTCACAAAATCGTCTTTTTTATGATCTCGAATTTTCTAAGCCATACAAGAGAAGCAGGGACATGAAAGTTTTTGTAATTTTTGCGTTCTGAAGTGATAGTCATCGGACATCATTTGTGCAAAGTAATCAAAATCGATTTGCTTCGTAGAGTCAGCTTTTTGGGATTTTCGGTTGCGTTCGAAAAGCTGGACTCTTCCCAAATAAATTATTACAAACTTCATAAACTTGACTAGTCAAACTAAAATAATTGGTTAGATGTTCATGGCAAGTACCAGCGCTCCTTTACAGTGATTACTTACTGGCCCGTCCTCACACGACGTGCTGGCCTCAGCACAGAAATTTCCAATTTTCCTTGTCTCTCGCTTAAGACATCCCCAATCTTCTTGATTGTCGTCGGTGGCTGCTTCTACGAGTTTCAGGTGCAAAAGTCGTATCAGCTAGTTTCACAGCTGGTTCATCCTCTCCACGAACACGTCTGCCCATCTCGTTGGAGTTCTTTCTCGGGGAGTGTCCATCTGTCATCTGCTCCTCCCATGATGTGACCGGCCCATAGATGTTTCGCTTTCGCAACGTATCTCAGACATTCGCGGTTAAGTCCCGCAGGAGATCCGCCCACAAAATGAGAAATCGCGAGAAAATCGGGACTCTTGCGCGACACCCGGTTTTCTCGCGACTTTCGGGATTATCCCGACAGAAAATTCGAAGCGGGAGATTATCGGGAGTCGCGGTTTCGAGGCGCGCTCCCAGTGTCTGAGCGTAAAGGATACTTGCGTGAAATACGACGCATGGTCAGACTACCCTCAATGTCCACAACTTTGGATGTGTTTCTAATCTTACAAGCAAGAACACTATTAATATGTTGTCTAACGGACAACCTTTGAGAGGATCTTGTCGTTATCCGACTTTGAACTCGGACTTGGTTTCCGAAGCTGATGTACGGTGACTCTAGCTGATTTTTGTATATGAGCGGGAGTCCCGCCGGTGATTGAATAGCGACATTATCGGGACTCCCGCAGGAGCTCCCGGTTTTCTCAGTAGAAAACATTTCAGGACAAAAGCGCGTGTCGCGCAGTATTATCCCGAACGAAATGTAGGAGTCCCGGTTTTCTCCCGAAACATTTTACTTGAGTCCCGCAGTCATTCCGTCGGGACACAACTTTTTCACCGGCGGGACTTAACCGCGAATGTCTGAATGTCCGAGATCCTCTGAATCATGAAGCCGGGACGTTCTTCTCATATCCGTAAAGCGAAGTAAAAAGATCTTGTTTGTGTCGGTTCGTATTCAGAAGACTGTACTCAAGCGCTCTATAGGTGGACATTAGAGCTTTGGACGCAGCTACGGCCCAAGTGACGGCCCAAATCTCAGCTGCGTAACAGAGCGCCTGGAGAACGGTTGAGTCGAACAGGTGGGCACGAAGCTCCGGGTCCGTCGTTGGTCGGTGGCTTCCTTCAGAGGCCCGAAGGCGGCCCAGGCTGCTCTTCTTCTCCTGTTAAGTTCTTCCCTCAAGTCGTTCTCCTGTTTATCAAACGTCCGAGGTACACGTAAGAAGACGTCTCTATAAAAGGATGCCTCCCAATTCCATTTCTGCATCTTCGTAAAGGGCGTTCTTTATGAACTGAGTCTTCTTCCGATTTATTCGCAGTCCTATATTCTTCTCTACTTCGTTTAGTTCCTTCAGCATCGTCTCTGCTTCAGTGATACTGCTCGAGAAGAGAACGATGTCGTCCGCAAATGAAGGTTCGACAGGAATTTCCCATCAACTCGTATGCCTCTATCGTCCCAGTCCAGTGGCTTTATCACCCACTGCAAGGCCACGGCAAACAGCTTCCGCGAAATTGTGTCGCCTTGTCGGATCTTCCCAACTGTGATGGTCAGGGGGAGATGGAATAGTTGCATCGTTGTTGTGCAGTCCTTATAGCAGTCGGCTAGTGTCCTCACGTAAGCTGGGTCCACTCCTTGATCGACTAGCGCAGACAGGATGGCGTTAATTCCGACGTTGTCAAAGTCTTTCTCGTAGTCGACGAAGGTTAGGACGAGAGGCAGCCAGTTTTCCGACAGATTTCTATGACCTTCAAGATCATCTGACATCTGGGTGTGGTCCATGCAGCTGAATCCTTTGCGAAATCCAGCTTGTTCTTGGGGTTGGGTTTCATCCAGTGTCCTAGTATGCGAACAAGAATAATCTTCGCGAAAAACCTGTACAACATACTCAGCAGGCATATCGAACGGTAGTTCCGAAGATCCTCCCGTTCACCTTCTTGCAGAGAAGAACGGTTCTTGACGTTCTCCAATGCTCAAGAATCCTTTCCTTTTGAAAGTAAGATGTTAAGTGTGACGCGAGAATCCCGCGCAGACGTTTTCCTCTGGCTCGCAGAAATTTAACAAAAAGATGGTCTGGTCCTGGATGTCTTCATGGTCTGAATCGTCGTGCGCACTTCAGCAGGTAGAATTCGTGGTGGTACTTCTCCAGTGGGAACAACGGGCATCGGCAGGGTGTTGATGAGTGGAAGAGGTTGGTGTAGAATTTCTTTGCGATAGATTCCATCTTATATCGGGAAGTGATCGGAGTCCCTTCTTTGTTCAATAGTGCAGCCAGCGGTACGTGAGTTTCGCAGAGTTCTTTTCGGCACTTTATAAGACTTCGTTTTCCTTCGGCTGCTTCCAGTATCTTGGCTTTCCTGTACTTCCTGAGATCCTCCTGCAAAGCTGTTCTGCAACTGACGTTGGCTATCAGTCGCTCGAGATTGGTTGCACTCGGATCCTGCTTCAGAAATCTTCGTTCCAATTCCTTGGTGGTCTTCGAGATGCGCCCAAGTTCTTCTCAGAAGTCACTGGTGCACACTCTCCGCAAGCCCCCATTACTTTCAGAAGCCAGTCCTAGTCGCACTGGGTTCTCCTCAATGGGCCAGTCACAACCTGATATGAGCTCCTCCAGCCTTTTACCGTCATAAACGACTTTCTTCCTTCTTGTGGCACTATGACAGACTTTCTTCTCCAGCCTTCGACTGAATCGTATCTTCGCTCGAAGAAGGCATGATCGGAGAGACTGCAGAAGGATTGAACTACTGAGACATCAAGCAAGCTCTTTCAGTTGGTGAGAATGTGGTCGATCTCCGCGTGAGTCATTCTGTTGGGCGATTCCCATGTCCACCGTCGATGTTTTTTCTTCATGAAAATAATTCTATGGAAAAGTCGTGCGGCAGAGAGAAGCCCAACGAGGGGGTTGTCGTTTTCGTTCCGGAGCCCATATCCAAACTTTCCTATTTATATTCCTTTTCTAGTGAATCCCAATTTCGCGTTGAAATTGCCCACACAAATTTGCGAAAGGACTTCTCGCTGCGACGACCTCCTCCACGTCTCCGTAGGAAGCATCTAGTTCTGAATCGCCAACTGCTGATGCTGGCGATGAGAAGCAATAAATGATACTGATGGTCTTCTGACGTGGATGTCAGTCGCAGAATGGCTATTCTAGGTGATAGGATCTCATGCGAATTGACAAGATGGATGACAGACGGGTGGACGACAAAGCCAACGCCTCAAACCAACGTTTCCTGATAAAACCTTCCCACCAGAATGATGAGCGTCCCATCACTCATCTGTCGCACGTCCTTCTTCCTGGACTTCGTTTCCTGCAAAGCGATGACGTGGTCCTTGATGTGCTCTGCAGCTCGTGAAGAGTATGAAAATCAGCGTTTGTGGAGATGTACTGGCGTTGTAGGTGCAGAGCATGAGGCAGTCTCCATGGCGTGTCGTCCGGGCAGCCGTCTCGGTTAATAGTATAAGCGGCGGTTCGGCTGGTACTTGGCAGCTTCGCTGCCTCACATCTTTCGATTTATTCTGCACTGCGGAAATACGGAACTTTTTTTAGAGAATTTGGTAGTTCGCACGAGATATAATCCAAGAAGGCAGAGGAAAAAAAGACGCTCTTTGTACATCGAGAGTGAGCCTTACTAGTTCACTGAGTCTTTCATGAAATCCCTATTATCGGCAAGTGCTCAAAAAACACATTTGCAGAACAGCTCAAACATCTAAACTCACATGGTTGGCATGGTCTGTTAATGACAGTTCGGATGCAAGAGCCTTCAAAGGGGCTGGCAGCTTTTCGGCTGAAATAGGAATAGCCTCAACAACTTCTTCCAATTTTTTGGATACTGTATATAGAAGATCCACCAGTTTGTCCTTCTAGAATTTCAATATATATCATTGTAATGTGCTTTGCGCAAGCATAAGAACCAACCTCATCCAACGGCGGCAATTTGAGCGCAAGTGCTTTGATTGGAGTTGGTAAACTTTTAATCGGTATGCAGGGAATGGCTGCAACAACTTCATCTAATTTGTTAGCTACTGCATCCAGAAGATCGTCATATTTGTTATTCTGGAAGTTTGATATCAATGATTTCGGAGTTGCCTGCAAATCCTAGGTAAACGAAATAACCTCATCTGATGGCGATAATCCAGATGCAAGTGCTTGCAACGGAGCTGGTAGCTTCTCGATAGAAGTAGAAATGACTCCAATGACTTCATCCAATTTTTTTGCTACTGCATCCAGAAGTTCCTTGTCACCCTAAGAACTTGATATAGGAGACTGTGGAGCGCTGATTTATCGGTCATCTGTCGCTGGGTACGTCAGTGTTTATCCATTATAGAGCTGACAGATTTACAGTCTCGTAGAGGACGAATTTTGTTTGCTGAATTCAAGTAGGACATGAAAGGCTCAAGGAGAAAGTAAAATCCCGAAGGCGGTGAGATTGCTGCCATTGCTCACATATCAAGCTTTCTCGTTTTCTATTTCCTGGCAGGCACTTTTCTGCTAACAGATGTTAGCCTTGAATCATCTGGAGAAAACGGAGATTGTGTTTGGGACCTTATGGCATATTGTGTGAGCAATGGCTGCAATTCCAGCGACCTTCACTACCACGCACAGCCCTATAGCTAGTGCGAGCTAGCTATAGGTTGAACCAACCGCGCACAGCGGCCGCTTTGCCGCGCACGCCGTGCTCGAATTTTGTAGGCCACAAAAACTTTCCGGCGCTAGGTGCCATGGTGGCAAAGTGTGGGAGAGGAGTGGCTCGACTCGATGCCATAATTGATATGGTGACAGGAGTACTGCTGGAGCTGGCTCTTGCATTGTTGACGTTGCGTAGCGCATCGCTTCGCGAAAGCCCAGACTGCTGAAAGGACCAGGCACAGCCGGAACCAGGCTGGCTATCGTTTCTGGGGAAGCGAAGGAGTGGCGCTTTTGCGGGCTCGGAGCTGGAGAAGACGCAAGCGTGTCGCCCGCGTACAGGCGGCATGCTCTAGCCCAAACTAACAAAAGCTTTGTTTATAATTATTTACAATGGTATGACACCAAATTTGGCGTTCGCATCGCGTGAATGAGACACAATTTTCCTAAAAAATCATAAAAACATGTGAATGAAAGCCGTGCTTAACTTTTTCCCGATTTGGCTGGAACAGTTCCAGCTTTAACCAGCTGGTCCTTCCTTTAGGCTGTTATATTTTAATAGCTTGTTCTATAGCATAAAATTTCGCAGCTCAATCTACTCCGATCGTAAAGCGCGCCCCTAAGCAGACCAGCGCAAATCGCTATCATTGCGAGCGCGCTATCCTAAGCTAGCGTTTTGGGCTCATCGCGGTCGGGACAGACTGCACGCTGACATACTGTTTTTTTTTTGCTTGCCGTACTCCATGTGTTGATGATTTATGTATTACCAACCTCAAAATCTGTAGTCTTGATAGCCTATGGTCATGTCCATAGACTACGTTCCCAATTGCTTATATTCAAGTACCGAATCACTCACTGTTGAATGACACCCGTTTAGCAGCGGTCGCGCCATGCGGTACTTTCTCTCTCAAAGTATGTATCCCAGCTTGATTGTGACGGGTCAGTTCCGACTTACCATCTATACGAAAAGGTCCGACTGTAATATGCTCTTCCCGGTTCAAACCGGTTTGTCCGAATAAATTATTCATCCCTCCACCATTGTCAACGAGACACTTGATTTCCACCAAACCATGGAGTCTGGCACAACGAAAGCTTCACCACGACGTTCGACGGCTGATATGCTTTACAAAAAAAACATTTTTCGGCTTGCTCCCATATTGACCTTTGCTTCTTATCATTCGGTCAACTCCGGTAAGATTGACTCAGCTGTTAACAGGATTTAATGAAAACGTTATACTGACAAGGATGAGCATTTAACTCAGGGCTCGGCACGAAGTACCAAATGATCCGGAACCTTCGTCTTGATTTTCCCTGGAACTCAGCTGGCACGGTGGCAGCTAACTCAGCTAGCAGAGGTATAATGAGTAAGCAAAAAAGCAGCACAGCTTTCATTCACATAAGTTTTCATAAACTTTTGGGCCATAATTCGCCCCCAACGCACACGCACACACCGAAATTGGTGTCATATGATCGTGTTTTGTGTTTGTAAACAAGGTTTTTGTTTGTTTGGGGCAGAATTCAAAGTAAAGCGCTGTGTTAGCACCGCCGCTGACACGCGAGAGGTACACCATGCTAATTAACAGAGGTGTAAAGAGTAAGCCCAGCACGCCGGCGGCATGCCCCTGGCATTCTAGCAAACAGGGACGACTAAGGCCTAAGGCATACCTCCCGCGATCCCAGTCGCGTCGCAAATTCCAACTCGGACATATGTTCCGAGTCCGCAGCGCAGGCGCCTCCAGCTGTGTGGTCCCGCCGCGTCTGTATTATATTGACGCCGCGACGGATCGCGAGCCGTTTTTGGACGGGCATACATTCTGCCTCAATCCCAACCAGGCCAAAATTGACATAGCGGGAAACCGCGTCGCTAGGGTTTCGCCGTCACGCACACGGCCTGCTTCTCTGCTCTCTCTTCAATCATTTTGCTCTCTCCGACAGCGCGCACATGCAGCGCGGACCGCTAGCGCTGCGAGCGCGCAAATTTACGCCGACGGTTCGGCCTGATCCCGATTGGAGCAGACTGTAGAGAAAGCCCAGCAGAGAAATCGTCGCGACATCGCTGAAACTCAGCGATGTCGCCGTAGCTAGTTCCGACCCAGCTATGAACGAATCGCTCGAATAGCTTCTTCTTTGTTATGAAGTTTTGTAATTTTTTGCAAATGCAAATTTCATTTAGGACTATTCCATCTCACACAAGCGCTTCCTCTCTGCTTGAGAGAAGGTAGGTCATGTAACATTCCATACTATGAATTCTTGAAAACAACACATGCGAAGTATATAGTATGGAATGCTTCCCACATGTCACCTCATTCACTGTGTTAGCATTTACTGTTCTCGCAATGCACTATATTCTCCTGTTCTTGTTTTCCTAAAAACAAATGGTGACCGAATCTCAAGTGTTCTTGCCATAATCTCTGAGCAGAATAAATGTGCATTGTCGGTTCTTCAGGCATATATGATCGCTCCCAGATTCGTGTGGAGGCGTATTGCAGACTTTGCCTGATAACAAGGCTGAACTTGTTAGACCTCCACGTTGTAGCATTGCTTTTCGTACTCTCTCGCTTGCAAAGATCGCCAGGCTGTGAGTTGGCAAGACTCCACCTCAACACGAATCTGGTGATTGGCAGACAAGAGCTCGCGCAGCACTTGTTGTTAAAATAGCCTACCCACAGTTTTTTTACAAAGCCGAAAGCATGATTTTACTGCACGTATATGCGTATCAGTGACTGAAAGAGAACTCAAAACTTTATGAACTGGTTGTCGATTTCATTGCAGATGTAACTGTTGAACTTGCGCCGATAGAAAAACGTTGGTAACTACTGGGATGTGTGTAAATTCATATTCTTTCTGTTTGATGTAATGTTCTCTTGAAATATATGGCGCCACGATCTGTTCGAATTCTCTTGAATAGATGACTTCAAACAATTTAGCGCAAGTTTTCCAAAAGTGCTTATAATGCGGTGTGGTGTGTGAGCGTTCACAGAATCGCTACGGGTGTGCCCAAGAGACGAGCGATGGGTGATTTTGACGCAGTGGAAGGTCGCCCAGGCAGTCTAGTCAGCGATCGAAAATCGTGACGATTGGATCGCTGGAGGTATGCCTTAGGCCTAACCCACAAAAACGATATCTTCTTTGCTTTCCCCTCAAAACGATATCCAGCTTGACCCGGTGCCAGCTGTGCCGAGCCCTGATTTGATTGACAGTATTTACAGAGGAAAGCTCGAAAGCTTCTTTTTTGGAGAAACTTAGAAGATTACAAAATTCGTATGTAGTTTTTTAAACAGGGTCCATGGCCGCAAATACAAGCCACCACAAAAACTGTGATGTTAACACGCTGAGGACAACGCGCATTTCCAGTTGTTTGCCTTGTGGGACAATGCCTTCCACGAATAAGCCGAAAATTTCTCGCTAAAATGCGCAGATCATCATCTGTACTATACTTACACAAATTCTAAAAAGCAGCCAAAAAACGTCAAATATCCTCTTGGGCCAGAGCGTAAGAGACCTCACGAAAAGAAAGTACCCAATTATAGTTATTTTGAAGAAAATTAAGCCGTGTTACGCAGTCAGTGCATGCCACCATGTGGGTCAAGTTTTCGTAAATGTTGAATGCATTATCCAGGTAAATCTGGGCGCATGAGTCAGCCTGGAAATTGATGAGGGGTTCTAACTAAGGCACTACTCAAGCGGCAGCGATGGCCCATTCACGGCTGAGAAATCCGTCCTCCAAAATCCCGCGCTTGCGCCGTGACCGTAACACGAAAACGACTTCGCTCACTTCAACACTACGTTCGCGCTGGGACCCATCCTAAGTCTTACGGTCACGGCGCAGGCGCGGTGGATTTCTCAGCCGCGAATGAATCATTTGCGCTGCGGTTTAAGGAGTGCCTTAGCTGGAACCAGGGTCAAGCGTGTGATGCGATTGTCGCAACGGGGGGGTCGTAAAGGGGGCCTACGGTGGGAGGGAGTCGTAAGAAAGGGTAGTTTGGATAAAAAAGCCGCATGCTTGAAAGCAAACCAAATAGCAAATAATTA
Organism: Cylicocyclus nassatus; assembly: GCA_958299035.1. NCBI lineage: Eukaryota > Metazoa > Nematoda > Chromadorea > Rhabditida > Strongylidae > Cylicocyclus > Cylicocyclus nassatus. The sequence continues at coordinate 61,026,020 of CATQJL010000316.1, forward strand.
TTAGGTTGGCACATAAGTTTTGCAACTTTTCGCGCAACTTTTTCCTTATTTTATGTAGCAATTTCATTTTGTGATATCAAGTAGATCGTGATGTAAGCTGCAAGTCTGCGCAAACCGTTTGATTTTTGATAACGTGATACAAAAAATCTAAGCATTTTTTGAAAACTGCTGAAAATCAAGGTTTCACGATTTTTTGGCAAACATGAAGCCCTACGAAACCTGATTCAAATATATGAAAAAGCAATTATAGGCAGCATGTAGCTGGAAGTTGGCACATTGGAATCAGTGAAAAAGAAATGTAATTTAAATACAAATTAAGGTGGGGCGCCTTTGGGAAGTTGAACAAGTCAAATGCGTCAAGTTTTGAAGGCAATTTGTCAATAACTAAGCTGCGAAAAGTCAGAATTTGCTATAACTTTGCACTGTAGGGTAATCCTATACGGTGAACACGAATACCATATTCATTTGTCGCTAAAATGAACTTCATTTTTTGATCTCACGAACGAGGCCTTTTCATGCGAAACGGATCTCATTTTTGTGATCAGCATGTCGAATACGCCCTATAGGTCATATTTCAGCAAAATCTGATGCACTCTAAAATTTTTCCCATAGTATCATTAACCTACCGTAATCCTTACATAACACGGTAAAATTCGGCAAAAATGTGAGCATTAGAAGCTTACCTCATAGTCCTTATATTGCCAAAAAATGAATGTGCTACGTTCAAAGAGACAAAAGTTATATAAAAAGTTGCATTACTTATGTGCCAACCTAATATTACATATTCGTTATAATAATTCGTAGAATGCAGAGTACCAATATATCAGATAAGAACGACTGAGCAACATGCAATGTAAAACATTTGCCTATATAGAAACTCGCCTTATTCGCTGCATTTTTGGGAGAGTAAGACTTGATTTCTTTTTTTTACCTAGGTGACCTGACCTGAAGTATGCCTGAAAATTCAAAAAAAAAACTTGCAGAATCACATTATTGAAAGTGTGTACGTGTGCTACAGATTCTGGGCGCACCCACTGGCCTAGAAATTCTGCTTCCAGAACCTCACCAAAGCCTCACACACCTCGACAAAAGCGCACATCTAGATCAACGATGACAATTAATGATTCGTAAATCTTTTTGTAATGCAATTTATACGCCCTTACAATTTATATGTACTTTGAATAAGTCCTGCTATGACTATGCAAAATCTGGTGTTATTCTGTAAATTGTGGATTTTCTTATGATTTTATGTATGGTAGCAAAAAGTCAGGAAAGGGGGGGTCGTACCTGGGTCGCATCTAAATTTCTTCGGAGTTATTGAAGCTTGTTGGCTGCAATTCTGCTGTAATATGAGGCCATCCCCCCACTTTCCCTCATAGGAGTTGCAGGCTGTTTTATAAGTTCTCTGGTAAGTTACAAAATTTTGAGCTCAAAAACCCCAGTTTTTGCTTTTTAAGATTGCATCTTGATTTGCGAGAGTCGCATCTAAATTTTTTCGAGCTCACTGCTCCTCAAGGGCTGAAACTTTTTCTTTGGATAGTCTGGGCACTATACTACAGAACCTGTACTTTGCAACCTCTCAGTCTTTTCCTGGCCTTAGTTACGAATTTTCAAACTACCGTGCTCATGCACGTTTTTGACGTCGTTTTGGACACCGCTCAAGCGGTTTTTTTCGAGGAAAAGCTGTGGAAGAGGTAGGAAGTAAGCTTCTTAGTCGAAAACATCTTTTGTAGTTCAAGGATGTTATTTTTTCTCCGTGCAAATATTTGTGTCGCCTGCTGGCCTTGCCTGAAAATTCAAAAAAAAACTTGCAGAATCTCAAACATTATTAAAGGTGTGTATGTGTGCTACAGATGCTGGACGCACCCATTGGCCTAGAAATTCTGCTTCCGCTCACTGAAGTTCTCACGCAAGTGTTTTTTGAGATTGGCATTCGTTTATGCAGGTTACCGCGAGGAATGTGGGCATGGGAGGTAAGGGGGACAAAAGGGGAGGGGGGGGGGGGGGTCGTACGGATGGGTACCTTCAAAAAAAAGGGGGGGGGGGGGTCGTAAATGAGGGTCCCGGATCGCATCAGCACGCTTGACCCTGGCTAGAACCTCCTCAACAATTTCCGGACAGAAAACCTATGTGGCCAGATTAGATTTGCCTGGACATTGCCGTCAAGGGGAATTGTTAGGTACGAAGATCGCGCAAGCATTCCTCCCGAAAAAAAGCCGAAGTGATTTTCGAATGATTCCACAAGGTAAGCGTTGTGGATAGCATCATCATGCTGTAAGATTGCACAATGAGATGGCAGATAACTTTGAGACCAACTACGGGCCATTTACTACACAGCTGAAACCTTCGGGAATAATCGGTTTATTGAAATGTCTTTTCTTGGCTATTTTCTTAGAAGATTACATTCCTCGTTTGTATTTGAACAGGGTCCATGGCTGCAAATCTACAAGCGACGAGTTCATGACACTTCCAGATCCAACTTGGAACCATTTTGTCTGTCAAAGGCCATTTGGATCCGTATGACACACGATTTTTGAGACAGCACTATCGGAACCGCTTTTGCACAGTAAGCTACAATGCTAATAGCGTGTGATATGCACAATTTGACCCAATAGCTCAACTGCCACTCTATGTATTCTTTTGAGAAACAGATTTTCAGGTAGTGGTACACAAAAAGAAACAGAAGGCCCTAATGCCTTGTTATGTTTGAAAATGACAAAAATTTTGGACAGTAGAATATTTTGGGCGACCCATTTTGAAAAAAAAGAACTAACATTCTTACTGCCATCTGATAGCGACAATTCGTACGCAAGAGCTTTAATAGGAGCTGGTAGGTCCTTGGATGAAGAAATGGTTGCTATGACTTCATTTAATTTGTTGGCCATTGTATGCAGAAGGTCGTTACGTCCGTCATTCTGAAAAACCCACATACTTTTGCTGTGTTTTGCGAATATAAGCTGAGAAACTTACATTTTTGTACCAATTTGATGGTGCCATTTCAGACCCAAGTGCTTTGACAGAACTTATGTAATGAAATAGAATACAAAGGATATTGAGTGACGGAACCAAAGCTCTATGGGGAACAAAAGAGCTCTCAGTTATCAAGGATGGATGCCTTGAATCTGCGCGAAGAGCCACTGCTCACTGAAGACGATTTTAGATATAATGCCATAAATAGTGCTCAAGAAAGTTTCAATCACAACTAGGACGTTGTTGTGACCAATCTTTCAAAATTCAAAGTCGTTGACTTCAATCAAGAAGTTGCATATATCTTAGAAAATGATGTTCTAGTGTTCTTCGAATCTTTTGGCAAGTAATGAAGTCAACAAAGTACTTCATCTTTCTCCATAATTCGCAAAACATTTCTGTTCTGTTACTTGATGTATTTGATACAATTAAGGGCCAAAGTTCATAAAAACAGTTCGAAGTACCCATTCGAAAATAATTAGCCAGTCTTTAACACGTTGACGACGAGCCGTTTTTTGAAGGTCTGTCCCTGTGGACGAACCGTTTCCGGGCATTTCATGTATGTATGCATCTATGCGTGGGATACAAAAATGCAAGTGGGCGGGGAAGCTCCGCCCACTTTTGGCAAGCTCCGCCCACTTTTCTAAAATGCTGAAAATCGCTTAAAATCAATGAATTCGTGCAAATTCCGGCATTTTTTGGAAACTGGGCGGAGCTTGCCACTGAGGGGGTGGAGCCTGCATTACGGGAGGCGGGGTCAAAACTAAAATTATTTAAGGCTCCCCAGTCATCTGTGAGCTTTTCTAAGCGATTTGAGAATAAAAAAGTTTTTTGTAGAGGCAATGGAATGGGCGGAGTTTGCCAAAAAGGGGGCGGGGCCAACATGAAATACTTCCGATCCTAAATTGATTATGTGAGCACAAATTGGAACCATTGTGCACGTTAAAACTGATATTTAGGGTGTCGCGCACCATTGCGCGACATCGTCGTCAACGTGTTAATAATGGAAAGGAGGAAAGCCGGCAATGCCGTTTATGGAATATTTTCAAAAGCAGTGTTGCTTTGAAAGTGCAGCAATGCCGGAACTCGCTCTAGGTTTCTCCTAACACACTCTAGTTTGTATTCTTGGAACCACTATTTGATACCACTGATAGTGTGTTAAAAAAACTAATTTTGTGCCAAACGGCGATATTACATGACGTCGCGTCGGAAGTTGCCGCATTGGTATAGCTTTCTGTACAAATTCTTTTCAACTTCCGCTCATCAAGCAAAGCCTGCTTTACCCGATGATATATTTAGAAAAGTGAAAAATTTGATTTTTTCATGTGCCGCAAAGCGCAATAAACCATTGTTGCGTCGGAAGTGCGATGCAAGTGTTTTGATACAGCCCAAAAAAATTTAGTATGGTTTTATGAAAATGTATATCGTGAAACTTGCAAAAACGAAAAGTTGGTAACATAGATTGAGAGAGCTGATTTATGCTTGTGAGCATTCGCTAAGAGTTAACAAATTCATTCCACTGATGTTTCATACTCGTGCCTTTTTTAGACCCTAGCAGGATCACGACATTTGTACTTAAAAGGGAACCGTGTCGAGTCGAAGTGGCCTTTCCAGATGTGACCCATACTGCTTTGAAGAGCATTAATCGGTGATTCTAAATCTGCTTTCCAAATCTGCCAAGCGCCTCTGGGCGCCGAGTTATACTCGTTTTTCAGGTCAAAAAATTGAACGCAAAACTGAAGCAAAATTGCCCAAATTTGCTCAAATGATCCAATGTCAAGTATAAGAGCTGTTTATGCAATGGGATACATTTTATTTAATATGCTAATACTTAACATTGCTTTATCTGAGCGCTGGAAAGATTGTAACAATCATTTTTACCTAAATTCTGCGTTCATTTTTCGTTCCGAAGAACGATCATAACTCAGCGTCCAGAGGCGCTTGGCAGATTTGGAAGACAGATTTGGAATCATCGTTTAATACTCTTCAAAGCAGTATGGGTCTAATCTGGAAAGGCCACTTCGACTCGACACGGTTCCCTTGTTAGCCTCCCAGGCATCTATCCGTCAACAAGCAATACAACTCAATATATGATCTGAAACGGCAGAAGAGCCTACTATTTCACTGTTCTGCAAGCCCCTTATGTATCTGATCCTGACGAGTACAATGTCGTCCACATGAAATTTGTCGCACAATCTTTCGTAACTTTGCAAGAACTCAACAAAATTAAATGTTTCTGTTTTCATCCAATAGACAAGGAATACGGTATAAGATCATGTAGATTGCTTCCAAGATATCCACTTCCGGCTTTGGTAAAATAAATTATTCTGCTCGGAGAATTTCAAAGCGCGCGTCCTTTTTTAGCAAAAATGACTTGGGTTTGGAAGAGCGAACTTTTTGCTCACAGATAGGCCAGAAAGAGAATCCGTGGGTTCAAGAATGCTTGAGTTGAAAGCGCAAACATTGTTTGTTCATATGAGGCCTCATGAAGTTTGGACATCGAAAAATCCATTTTTTGGTCTATTTCACTTCATCTTTTGATAATAGTCGTTTTCTCCATACTCTTTTCTCCCTTGTGGTTGTTCCTGACTTCAATTCTTATTCAATCATAATCAAGTAACAAATCAGTTTTTTATTAAATGCAGTCCCCTTCCCCATGAAAATCGCACGCATCGAGATCCTGAAAAAGCATAAGAAGCAAACTTTGAAGGGCCATGGTACCTTTTTGTGTCAAAGCAAGCAACTATGGACGCTTTTGGGAATTTTTAGCGTGACTAGGCTTCAATCCACAGCGTCAATCTAAGATAGAATTTTTTTCTCGATCAGGTGAAAACGAAAGCTTCTGATTTTATTCACTTGCGAAGCTGTAATATTTTTCGCTGTGTCACGCTTTGTATGGACCTCCCTGTATATCGGAGTTTAAAAGAGGGCTTCAGAGTTTGGTACGGAGCCAACTCATGGATCAGCAATCATTATTTTTTTGCGGCTCATTTTTGGTAACATGAACAGCCGAGCCCGGATTGTCAATAACGAATCATTGCAGGTGTACGAAAGCTAGTGAAGCTGTCAAAAGGAAGCTCAATTATTGCCCTGCATATTTGAAAACTCTGAAAAAATTGTCAATGGTTCGTGGTTAGTGACCATCAATTTTACCTTCTAGACCCTATGTATGGACAAATCCATGACTACATGTCGCCGAAAAGTAGTCCCACGATATCTGCGACGAAACACGCAGCTCCACACATTGAACATTACAGATTTGTACAGCTATCCGCGCAAGGTTTAACCCATCGGCGGCGCATAGTTTCCCACCCAAATCCAAGAGTTTTTAATTTGCTTAGTAACATAGAAATCCATATGAACCTACTTCTGTCTTTCTCTAACGAAGAGACGGCTGATTACTAGCTCTGACCATCCAACGACCAAGAATGGAAGAAGGAAGAACCCGGTGGAAGAAACCGTGGCTGGTCCACCGCGCGAAACCTATCGGAAGTCAGAAGAGATTCAGGGAAGCCAGCTGGACTCACAATCGCTCAAGCACTTGTTGGCAAGAAGAACTGACGGACATCAGCGCGGCGAAATACGTAGCTCCACTATCAAAAATACCTTGTGAAGTCCACGGTTTTATATTGTAACCAATCGTCGAGAATAATAAACGAAACAGAACGGAACAAATAAATCAAAGTTTGGTGTTGTTTGCAAAACATAAGCAATCTATACAGCTCCGAAAGAGAACAACAACAGCCTTCAATCATCATTGGGCAGGCATAAAAAAACTCGAACTTTTAAGTTTTTGAATGACAGTGTCTCTTGCATCCTTGAAATGTGAACGCGCTTCCTCAATAGTTGTCTACTTTTTCGAGAGTTCATATTCGTCTGTGGTGCGTTTTTGAGCACTTTAATCACTTGACCATCTACAAGAAAAGGTTGCATTTTTTCATTCAACGAAAAATGCTTGAATATGCGTTTCACTACAAGGTTTTGCAAATTGATCTTATGATAGAGCGCCATAGCCATTTTCTCTTTCATTTCTTTCTTTCTCACTTGTCTTCGAAATTCGTACGTGTACCAGAAGCTTCTTGGATTTTCCTGCACAGTTCATGCTAATTGGGTCAATATTATTGAAAAAGAAATATTTACTGTATCGCTGGGTGAAAGCAGAAATTTTCGCTTTCCTATGCAAAAGGCAAAACGATCAAACCCACTGAAGGTTAGCGAACACATGCTTATATGTAGTGCTTTTCGTAGTCAAAATACGCTGCGTTTCATAACGATACGACACCCCTCCCCTCAAAATTTGGGATTTCGGGATTTACAAAATAGATCGAATACTCCAGTGAGTGCCTATGTGACCTACATATGATGCTGAATAAAATGACATCTCAATCAATATTTCTACTCCCTGCATTCTACATAAAGAGACATTTCTATTCTTCCACTGTTTCATAACTGTACAACACCTTTGAGCAAGGTACTTTCACCAAGGAAAAGAAAACGCAAAACAGTCTTTATGACTAATCGGGGCACCGGGCCTGTTTGTTACTTCATCAAGTCTATTGGGACATGCTTTTTACAAATTTGAGCATGTCTCCGGTCCAATGCTATTAAATGCATCCATGACGAACTGCTCCGACTTTTCCAATGCCTCGGACTCTTTGTATGCGCTTAGAAACGCTGTGCCAGTGAATTTCAGAGATTTTCCGAAGCATTCAAAACGAGACAGTACGGTGACCTTTACAGAAGCTGCTCGCAATGTTGGCGGTTAGTGACCCGCATGCATGTTCAATGCGTTGTGCTGCTTCGAAACGTAGTGCCACCACCGGCGCTTGTGAAAGGAGAAAGTCGTTGGCTTTCCAGTACTTCTTGTGTGGTGCGAATCAATCCCCAAATCTTGTGCCTTTCAAAATTCTTCGGTGCTAAAGTAACACGGCGCCAAGGTAGGGGGTGGGGGATGGTATCAGATACATGATTCGATGCCATAAGTATAGTTTCGTAAAAAATAGCAAGAGCGACTTTACACTGCTTGCATTTTGCGCGCATTGCGCCTTTCGCGTTCCCCTCCCCCCCCCCCCTTCTTGGCAGTCTGCGCGCCAATTCTATCATTAAAATTCGGACTCATGAACCACTTTAAATGCTTCCAGATTATGAAAGAACCTCCGCTAAAGTGTTCCACTTACTAAAATGATGTGCACCATCCTTACATCAGGCCAGTCTGTCCCCTAGCGGTCACAGTAGTTCAAACTAAATTTTTTTTTATTAGATAACACCACTAAACCATTAGCTCATTGTTTCTGTCATATTCTCAACAAAGCGCCTGTAACAGCACTACGTTTAGCAGCGGCACCACGTACTGAACATGCACGCGAGTTACTTATCGCGAGCAGCTTCCGTAAAGGTCACGTACTATTTCGTTTTGAATCCTTCGGAAAATCTCTGGAGCTTACTGGCATGCGTTTCTAAGCAGATACAGACAGTACGAGGCATTTAAAAAGTCGTAGCAGTTCATTATGGACATTTGATAGCATTGGACCGGAGACATGCTTGAATTTGTAAGAAGCGTGTCCAATAGACTTAATGAAGTGACAAAAAGGCCCGGTGTCCCGATTAGTCATGAAAACTCCGTTTTGCGCTCTCTTTTCCTTGGTAAAAGTACCTTGCTCAAAGGTGTCGTACAGTTATGAAATAGTGGAAGAATAGACACGTCTCTTTATGTAGAATAGCAAGGGAGTAGAAATATTGATTGAGATGTCATTGTATTCAGTATCATATGTAAATCACAGGCACTGCTGGAGTACACGATCTCTTCTGTAAACCTTTAAATTCCAACCTTTGGAGGGGGGGGGGGGTGTTGTATAGTTATGAGACGCACTGTACATACAAAAAATTCTAAGAAAACACTTAAAGGCAACGTCCCAGAATTATAGGTTCCGGGTTTTCACAGTTTTGCAGTGGCAGGCCACCAAGTAATCTATCAGTGAAGTCTGGAGGGAAAAAGCGCCTTTGGTACGCCTGGAATCCAAACTTATTCTTAGGAAACCCCGCCTCTTTGCTCCGAAACCCTTCCATTTGCACGTATTTTGCAGCGAATGCGGACATGATGGGCTATGAATAATACCCATTTTCGCCGTTTTCACGCGCAGGAGAGCCCAGATATGGGTTAAGCACTGCGAGAAGCTCTTAAAACGTAAAAGCTGGACAACGAAATTTGGCCGGGATACTGCCTTCAAAGATCTGCTACTGCTACCTACAGCTAAGATTATAAAAACCTTTGAATCCGAAAATTTTCTATAAGTTCAAATTGCTCATAAACCGTACTTGTTTTTCTATGGGTATTTTTCCAACAAGAAATCATTTAGAATGGCAACATGGTGACTGTTTCAAACACAATTCACAACCTCTGCACAAAGATACCATCAAACTACCGGAGCAAATGACTTCGCTGCCCTTTAAGTGAAGGATAGACAGTTGCATTTCAAGGTTCAGGGTCATTCCGCAGCCAGCAAAATTTGCATCCGACAACTTTTCTCGTTCATATGCAAGAAAACTTTGACCTTCCAGGAATGCAGGATATCGCTGGTAACATTTTTGGCCAAATCTCTGACTGATAGCTGCTTCTGTATTTTGCGGCAGCTAGTTTTGATTGCCGTATTCTTGAGAGTTTTGCGAAAATTTTATGTAATTATTGATTAGTAGAAGAGATTAGTACGTATAGGAAATATCTTTGCTCTTGAATTTTGGCAAACTCTATTTCATATTCCACAAAATTATGTATCTTGACGGAAACGTACTGTACAATTCTTTTGCCATAGAATCTCTGCAAGAAAGTGCAACGAAAGATAGAAAATCACATTTTGCAGAATTTTTTTTCACTGACAAGTTACTATCACCTTATCTTTTCTAATCGTTTGTATCATCATTACGTGTTCCTTGGCTGTGACCGACTGGTATCAGTAGTTCTAAGCAACATAAAACTTGTATCCCTTGTTTTCTGCCCATGCCAAACCAAACATTCTGGAATAGGGAAACGAGAACTTGTTATAGGGTCTTTTGCTTGCGAATTCTACGCTACAGGTAGTTCAGAGAAAGGAAACGAAGTAATGCCTTTGATATTTCCAGAAAAAAAGTTTTTCGCTGAATCTGATCTATTCTATTCATTATTTTTTAAAATTGAAGACTCTCTCAATTGTGACAATTTGGTTAATAAATAATTTTGGTCGAATTCGCAGCACCTGTTTAGTGTATGTCTTATGGAAGGGTACTTCAATGAAAAACGGAAGAAAAATTTATTTTCCAGTAAAGGAAAGGGGCAAAGAAGTAAGATAACCAGTTTTCTCATTGTGCTCAATGTGAAAAAATTTCCATCAAAGAATTCCAGAACATGACCACTCACTGAACAGGGAAAATTTGTTTGTATCCAAATAGTAAGATAACAACTCTAAATCCATCACAGCATGAAAACAAAGCTTAGAAAGTCACAGAACTGAGCTTTTGGAAATGTAGCCATGTTGGGGCATTACTTTCCTTTACTAATTCTGGAAAAGAATAGTTGACAGATGATAGTAGGAGCTTTGAACTGCTTCCCCTAAGAAAATCAAGGATAAAATACAGTAAGAAAAGTTTTTATGGAGATTTGCATGTCGAAACAAAATTATTTTTTAGATAACCTAATACTTATTTACTCGCTTTTTATTCACTTTTTGTCTGCTCATTTGGTAAATTTATGGCAGTGCGTACCCTTGAAAGATCAACAAATTCTGGAAGGGACAAATACCTATGTATGATCCTTAATTTTTACATAGCGCCATTCCGTGCTATTAACGTAATGGTCTGACTTTCAATTCTCTTCTAAATTTTCAGAAAGAATTTTTCTCTCGGGCTCGGCACGAGGTGGCTAATTGAAAATACAAAAAACGGAACCCCCTTGACTTTTGCCAATTTTACGAAGTCCCTTTGACCCAACACCATAATCCCTAAACTCCAGAAAACGAAACGTCGACCGAAAAATAAACGTCGCAAATTTTGTGTCTTTTTCGGCCACAAAAGCGAAACCCCTTTGCTTTTCGTCCCAAAAACGATATACAGCTTGCCTATAAGCCACCTGTGTCGAGGCCTGTTTTTTGTGAGGGAACTCTCCAGACTCACTTTTCTTCGTTCCCATTGCCATTCCCAAATTCGCGCTCACCATCACCGAAGTCGTACCGTGTGACACTTGCGAGTAGATGAAAACACGATCATGGAGGAGAAAACCTGTCCGATTCGTACTGTAGCCCCTCTCCACACCACCCCCCGCTGTTTGTGGCTATGAATGCTGATGTCAGCGAGTGCTGCCCATATTGTTTTGACGTTACTCGGCTACTGGTTGCACTACTTCTTATAAAGTGAAAGCACTTGTAAGACGTCTCGCTACGATCGTTTAGTTAGGGGTGCATTGCGTGTCTAGTGACCATAAGGTTTTGATTGTTTACCCTTCCGCGAAAACCTTGTTTTGACTAATTAATCTTCTTGTTATTATTATGATGATATCTTCACATTCAATCAGAAGTTCCGCTTCCTGCGTCTTTTCTTTTCTCACTTCACAGCTGAGACTGACTATGGTCATTAATGACTTACAGTGTGAACTGGTACCGCCATCACACGCTATACCGTGCCAGGAACACTTTACTGATGCCAACGCCTCTCCTGGCAGTTCAAAGTCTCCGTGTCCTGTAGCTTACATGGGCCTTTCGAATGCCAGTGGTATTCACTGGGTCCTTCGTAACCTTGTAAACGAGTTCTTTTATGGTGACATCATTTACCTCGTTCTTAGAGCAACCGACCGCTGATCAGAAACACTCATAGTTGGGTATGGTGATGTGATCTATTGTAATTTTTTGATTTTCCAGCTTTTCAGCAAATCAACTGTTAATAATTATTATAAAATACTATTGTACTCCGGTAAATTTGGAAGCTTTTGACTCAAAATATTTCCGCGAGAACAAGTGACCACAAAATATCGAAAAAATTGAATTCCTGTCAGGCTTTTTTTCTTGGAGGAAAAATCTTTCAACCATCCTCAAGCATTCATATTTGGTCGCTCTCATACTGTAAAAATTTTCAAGTTCAGAAAGCAAGGAACTCCTTTTAATGGTCTCAGGGCTTAGCACTTTCTTGCACATGCCGCATTTAGTCGAACCTTTGAACAGCGAACTTTATGCGAGCGACAAACCTTCACAGAATGCAGAAGTGACTTTCTCTTGTAACAATAAAAACGCTATTTGCAATTTTCATTGTATATGCGAAAAGGCAAAACAACAAGCTCACGTTTCAAATATTAGGTCATTCCGAAAGTAATTTCGCTTTTTTTAAACGGGCGCCACATGTGATCGAACAAGGGTTTACAGGAGAACTTGAAGGCATTTGATGCAGAATTTCATTCTCTTTTTAATGGTTATGAAATTGTTGCAAAACATTCAATGAGCTTTCAGAAAATAACCAAAATTTGCGACCCATGCTTTTTGAGATGGTCAAGTTTCACGATTTCTAAACTTTCATATCAATTTATGGAATACAGTAATGCTTTTTTCTCCTTTTCATAGCTTGTCATACATTTTTAACAGAATTTTAACTGATGCTACCGATTTCCATACTTGGGCAGCTAAATCCTCGTAGAACATCAAAAGAAGAACAGCTCGCGCACTATTCCATGCAGCATTTTCTCCTCTTTCTAACAGGTGTTTTTTTCCGATTCGTTTAGATCCCAAGGAAAAAATCAATAACTCATTTTTTTAGCGAGCTCCAGGCCGTACCCGAAAAACTCGAAATTTCATATTTCGCACCCATAAACCCTCACTTGCTTTGTAAAATTAATGCTAACTCACAGTACCATCTTGGTAGTCTCAAATTCTGAATAATTATGATGTTTGATGCGATTGTGGCTGATGTGGGCCTGCCCAAATCCGTTGTTTGTTAAAAAATCTTTTAAAAAACTATAGCGCTATGAGAAAGAGAAAAAAGTAGTGCTGTATTCTATAAGGATTACTCTATTGAATCGTTACTTGAACTCTTTCCGAGGATTTATAACAAAGTTTTAAAAAATCGTGAAACTTGACCATCTCAAAAAGCATGGGTCACAAATTTTGGTTATTTTCTGAAAGCTCATTGAATGTTTTGCAATATTTTCATAACCATTAGAAAGAGAATGAAATTCTGCATCGAATGCTACCAAGACCTTTTAGAAACCTCTGTTCGATCAAATGTGGCGCCCGTTTGAAAAAAGCGAAATTACTTTCGGAATGACCTAATATTTTTTCATCATTTCCTCTGTCAAAAATTGGCATTTTCGAATTAAAAACCACTGAAACTACGTAGGTGACGTCATAGTCCTGTATCAGGCAGTGTCCCTAAGCTGATCTGACGGACGCAGTCTTTGCTTACAGGTGTCAGTGTCGAGCGATTTCGGTCCCGATGTGTGCTTAGCTTAGCGTATTTCACGCCTGACGTTTCAGTCAAAGCACATTGTACACCAGGCTTAAAGCCTACCCCCTCGCCCCTAACGGTTCCTGGTTTAGTTCATTTCCTTCTCGATTTCTACCAAGCTTTAATCGTTAGCAATGACATCTGTGCTGGAGAAAAAACAGTTTCATTTTCTCATAGAAATCCGAGATATTCGCTTGGGCCGAAATTCGAGAAAATCGTCTGGAGTTGTTTGTCTTTACATTTTTTTCAACTTGGATTTTCCAGTGCATATATTTCTCGAAAAGAAAAATATGACAGCTATCCTCCTGCTTTGAATGTAGCGAAGTACTCAGGCAGCTGGAGGTGGTCACCTCTACCCCTTCCGGCCGCGTAAACAGTTGAGTTGTTATTGGCCATGCATTTTTTTTGTGTATGCGCACTAATATCTTCACAATTACTATGCTGCTTCGATTTTTCTGTTTTTATGCCATCTTTTGCAAAGGAGTAAACAGTGCAATTATAAAGACTAAGCTCTCAATACGCAGCAGCAATACACTCCCATTTCTCTAGTCTTTGCTTCCAGAATCCCGGAAGTTTCATGACACGATGTTCAGTCTCATCATGATGTTTATGCTCATTGTAAGCAATATTGGAATGGCATCAGAGTTTTGACGACCAATTGAAAAAACTTCATTGCATAGCTCTGATTTTATTGAGGGATTATGCGGTTTGTTGCATCTTTTGAGCGGCTTCTTCTGAGAAAAGGTGTTAGAGTATGAGGAGATTCTCTAAAAGAGTCTCTGAAATGATCATTGGGAATCTGACACGAACAGCAGTCACTGATACGAGTTTCGAGATTTAAAATCCCTTGAGACCATAGCAATGACCAATTGGTGACCACTTAAGTGACATACACTTAAGTGAGATATCAGATGGAAGGTTGCTTTCATGTAAAAATAAAAAGGAAGCCATAAGCATTCGAAATACTCATAATTTGTGTTTTGTAACCTTAATCACAAAAAAGAAAAAAATAGAAAGCCTTTTACATTTCCGAAGAATTTTTGAAAATGGTCGACAATTGCATGTCAACTCCGTATGATGATTTGAAAAGGTGAATTTGCACGTTTTTTGAAGACCAATAGTTTTTAGAATTATTGCAGCATGTTAATCATTTGCGAACTCTTCATAAAATCACAGCGGGAGCTCAGAAATTATCGTCAGTTAATCTTGGAGGAGAAGAATTTTCCACAAGAAAATTTCTTTGCAGCTCACTGCAGAATTGCCATGGTTTCTGCCTATTCACATTCTAAAAACCTGCAAGCTTTGAATCCATTCGAAAACTTTTGGAGAGATAACTGACAAATTTTCTGTATCTGTGAATTTGCTACCTGCAGAAATTTAAAATTCATCACAATAATCATTTCTTCTCAAGAACTTAATATTTGCGCTAGTAATGAATTTGAGTTTGGTGGTTCACCATGTTAACAATCTGTCCTCTAAGGCTGCTAGCCTACTCAAATCAAAAGTTCTGATCATTATGAGTAAAACTCGTTTCAGTAGGAAGACCAAACCCGTTTTTCTTATTTCTAAACAAATTCGCAGAAAATTATTTTCCAGAGACAGCATCAAAATTGCAGAAAATTGGCTTCTTTTTACACACTTGTCACACAACTTTGAGCCAACTGTCAACTTTTGAAACATGTTTCCTTCCTCTTGAAATGACCTGAAATGAAGATGTCAGCTCACCGGAAATGTTTCATACTTACAGTTGCGTCATCGATTATGCAGCCCATTATGAGATAGTCATCGGTGCAGATCGCGATTGAAAACACGTTGATTCACCGTAATCCGGGCTAGAAGGATTACGGTGAATCAAGGTAACCATAAATCGAACTGGTTGCCACGTAGCAGCGCTTTTTTCTGGTTCTTTCTTCACTTTATGTGAACCCGGGGAGTTTTTTCTAGTGTTTTCACCGGATGTGGTGAAATCATCTGGAAACAATCGTGACAAGGGTTTCTGCTGGAATATCACAGGTTGTTCTTTCATAATTCATATTCCTTTGAAAGCTAATTTTCCACTGCTTAACTGTC
Source organism: Cylicocyclus nassatus (assembly GCA_958299035.1). Taxonomy (NCBI): domain Eukaryota; kingdom Metazoa; phylum Nematoda; class Chromadorea; order Rhabditida; family Strongylidae; genus Cylicocyclus; species Cylicocyclus nassatus. The sequence continues at coordinate 61,041,512 of CATQJL010000316.1, forward strand.
GACAATTCATGTGAAAAATCTGGTTGCCGACGGTTTTTCCGTCGCGACACATTAACTCGAAAAAATCGTAGCAGTGCCCTGTTTTTACTTTCTCCGAACACGCCATTGCTGACGAACATTCAGATTTAACCTTTGAATTTACAAATTTTGTATTCAAAACTCGGATTTTCTAAGATTCAAATTCTGAGCAAGAGGCAAATAAATAAATCCACGACGAACCCTCGATTCCCTATTCTTTACTGCAATCGTTTATCACTGAAAGATTATTGGGACTCATTTGACTTTGACTGTAATATTAGGCATAGGCATACCTGTGGAAAAGAGTATTATCAATTCTGTCTCAGTCGAACTTGTTTTTTATGGTGTGAAGAAAGGTAATCCTTTTTTATAGTCATGAGGTGAAAAAATCTCTGAATCTTCTGCTAATTTTCGCCGTGCTCTTTATCAAGCGTCGTTTACATGTAGAACTTATTCTGTGCAGCTTATATTAATACATATATAAAAGGCTTCGCTAATTCCTTTGTGCATGATTACTGATGCAAAAGATTTGGCTCCTTCTCTGAGAATACTAGGTTTCTGGTGCACTTATTTCATTTTTGCTTTCACTGCGTTTGTACACAATCAAAATGTGTAGCTTATAATTGCGTCAAAATAAGTTACATAGTTACTCTTTGATTTTTGGGATTTTTCAAAGAAAATTTCTAACATATTTTTGTTCCGCTTGCAGATATAACCTCTTCTTACTGCTATGTGTAAATTGGGGTTCGTACAACTGCTTGAAATAAATAACATTTTTGCATATTTTTGATAAAAATGATTTGATGCCGGTGCAACACATTCAATATACCGGTCCACTTAACTCTGAAGAGGAGAAGAGTTTCTTTTCTCTTTGCATGCAATCGTTCGTTGTATGAATAAACACTAAATGACCATCTATACAGTTATGACAAGAAAATTAGAAAGATCTGCAGAACACTCAAATATTGAGCGCTCATTAGCACGCAAGTAATGGAAAAATTTCAGCGATATTTGAGAAGACTATTGTTAATGTTCGCTGTATTTTATATAAGGCGCCGAAATGTCTTGTGTGGCTTTCCCATAGAGCGTCAGTGTGTCACTAATTGCAAGTGCATCGTTAGCTCATCTTATATATAAAGCTGAATGTCTGTTTGTCTGTCTGTATGTCTGTATGTCTGTCTGTCTGTCTGTGTGTACGTATGTTCCGAATAGAAAATTCCATTTCTGAACCGATCCGGACCAAACTTGGCACACATACACTACGGGCCCCGGCGGGTGTCATAGGCTACTTTTCGTCATCGATCGATATCGATTTTATCGATTTTTATCGATTTTTTTTGCTGAGTTCACCTACGGGGCTGGGAGTTGGCACAGGGGGGTAATCGAGCATGGGGATTCCGAATACAATATTGGTTTTCAGGATTATCGATTACTTTTATCGATTTTATCGATTTTTTTGCAAAGTTTGAGCTACGGGGCTGGGAGTTGGCACAGGGGGGTAATCGAGCATGGGGATTCCGAATACAATATTGGTTTTCAGGATTATCGATTACTTTTATCGATTTTATCGATTTTTTTGCAAAGTTTGAGCTACGGGGCTGGGAGTTCGCATAGGGGGGTAATCGAGCATGGGGATTCCGAATACAATATTGGTTTTCGAGATTATCGATTACTTTTATCGATTTTATCGATTTTTTTGCAAAGTTTGAGCTAGGGGGCTGGGAGTTGGCACAGGGGGGTAATCGAGCATGCTGATCATCCCCAAGGGGGGTGATCAGCATGCTATTACACCCCTGTGCCAAATTCCAGCCGCCTAGCTCGAATTTTCAAAAAATCGATAAAATCGATAAAAGTAATGGATGATCTTGAAAACTAATATTGTATTCGTAATCTGCATGCTCGATTACCCCCCTGTGCAAACTCCCAGCCCCGCAGGTCAAACTTTACAAAAAAATCGATAAAACCGATAAAAGTAATGGACGATCCTGAAAACTAATATTGTGTTCGTAATCAGCATGCTCGATTACCCCCTGTGCAAAATCCCAGCCTCGCATGTCAAAATTTACAAAAAATCGATAAGATCAATAAAAGTAATCGATAATTCTGGAAACTAATATTGTATTCGGAATCCCCATGCTCACTTCCCCCCCTGTGCCAACTCCTAGCCCTGTAGGTGAATTCTGCAAAAAAAATCGATAAAAATCGGTAAAATCGACATCGATCGATAACGAAAAGTGGACTGTGACACCCGCCGGGGCCCGAAGTGTATGTGTGCCAAGTTTGGTCCGGATACGGCGGAGCCGGGTAAGCCAGCTAGTCAAATATAAAAACGACACTTATCGAGCAGACCTCATGGCCTCAGTACATAATACACCTGAATTCAGTTTTTAGCATTACAGACCAGTTTTCGACTGCATCCAAAAGGAATTTTTAATATATAGCTGTGTTGTTTTCTTATTCTTTTTCTCTTATCCATGTCGTCGAACGCAAATCACGACCTTTTTCCATCTAACTTATTCATACAAATTGCAGAAAGTATGGTCGTCCTCTGAAATGTTGATGGTCAAAATAAATAGTATAATAGTTACAGTTCGAGTGGGATACATAACTATGCGCATACAATCTTGGTTATTCTAATAGATTTACCAATTCGGTCTAGGGCTCGGCACAGGTGGCTTATAAGCAAGGTGGATATGGTTTTGCAAAAAGAACTTCGTAAAAACTCGCAAAAGTCAAGGGGGATTTCGTTTTTTTGCGTTTTCCAGCCACCTCGTGCCAAGCTCTGGTTCGGACTTTACAACTTTTTGTGAAATTCGGTGTATCTCTGTAAAAGATTTTCAGGTTGTGGCCTCCTCGAAGCTTCCCCTTGTCCATGTTCCAACAATTTGTAAGAATTGTGATTTCTGGGGTCCGCTGTATTTGTCTACTATATGTAAATATAAGCAAAAAGAAGATAGGATGGGATTCTGACTTTTTTGGGATTCACTGATGAGTGCAAGAAAGCACTGCCGGACTGGTTTCCCGATGGTATGCAAATTTACTTTCCTATGAGGTCACTAAGTTCTCTTATAAGGTCCTTACATGACGGTCCTTCCTCACCTTTTCATTTTATGGGGTTTTTGGCAAAAATCGATTTGGCGCATATTTTAGGTTTTACCTCAAGTTTTATGTGAAACATATTTTCAACGCATTTATGGAATTCATCTCGTACAGCTTTGCTATCCACCTACCTCATCCGCAAGAATCAGAGTGAATAAATTTGAAGACAACCATAGTTTTCTTGATGTAGAACTCATTAGTCCTGTCAATGAGCGAAGAATGATTAGAAATGGATACCCATTTGGTAAAGTCAAGACCCTGGGAACTTTCATACTAGCGTCGTCTATGGGAAGGTAGCTGAAGTACGTAGTAACTTGCATAAATAGCGCTGCACTCCAAAATTTGATTTTTTATGGATTCAGCATAGCATTAAACGAGATTGGGGCATTTTCAAATTCTTTTACATAAGTTCTCTTCCCGTAAGCTTTGATTGAACGAAATCTCATAACTTTCGAAATATCTGTGGTTCAACCAAGAATATTATCTTCATCACATCCTTATCTATCATTATGGTTATCTTCCCCTAGCTACCTCTCAACCTTTGACCTTGCATCTTTCTAGTCATTTTGTCGACTGCAGAGTAGTCCATGTGCATTAGCAAACGTTCCAGGACCGTTCAATTGCCACAAAAAGTCAAAAGAACCATATTCGATGGCAAATGGAGGAGTGCTACAAAATCCATTAGGGTGTCCCATAATTATTTACCGTTTTTACCTTAAACGTCAGCATTTCTCGAGAACTGAAGCACCTTCAAAACTTTCAAATACATGATCGTACTTCTATATGTATGAGCTATATGATCACGTGTGTGGGAGGATCTCAGGACTTCTAAGGGCAGAGTTTGCCATTTTACCTCATCCATTTTTTCTTTATTTCTAGCCTTGGAAAAAATTCGAAAAGCATGCAGTCGAATGTGCGATGTGTCAAGCATCTGCCAGAATAAATTTGGAATTTTTTAGATACTTTGGGGCGGAGATACAATTTTTGACAGAAAAGATCGTTTTCAACTATTATCAGATTTTAGCTCAAAACTTCACGTGGGATATGATTTGGGCAGACTTCTGATACCCATCTTGTAGAGCTTGCTTTGCCCTATCGACTGTTTGCTCAAGCCGCATCAGATGAAGGATAGATACGAAAAGACGACCATCGAAGTAAGAACGGTAAATAATTATGGGACAACCTAATAGATACCCCAATTTCTGCCCGAACCATTCGTTCTAATTTTGCAGCCAGAACCAGAAGTCGATTCTGAATTTCGAAAAAAGTGATGAAAGATACATTGCAATAAAAATATTTTCTAATCTTTTCGTTCCTTCCTTTCCATGGGAAAATTCAGATTCTAGACTCTCTTGTAAGCTAATAAGAGCGCAAATCATTTAACTATGAAAACATGTAAACAACAAGCTGTAAGCTCAGTGTAGGCCGACTTTTCATGATGTGAATAAATTGGTATGCATTAAGGGACGGATACTTCACGCGATTTTGGTCGCGACGCGATTTGGCAATATTCTAACTGTCCATAACTCACTTCAAGCACATTTTAAATGCACAGAGGATGGGGCATTTTATCAAACCACGCAAGTTATACACACTATGCATGTGCTGTTTGCTAGTATTGCATCTGAAGACTTCTGGCGAACTGCCAAATCGCTTCGCGACTGTAATCGCATGAAGTATGCCCGACCCTTTAGCTGTATTGTGTTGGAATGAACGTTTATTAGTGGAGAATTGCTACGTATATTTCCCCACTTGTTTGATTTTTGCTGGTTCAAGTAAATGGTGAGAAAGGCAATTTTTTATTACACTCTCCAGATCTTCGACCACCAATAATGTTGACTAATTGATAAACATTAGACATACATGTGTTCAAGACTTTCTTCAGCAAATTGGCATAAGTACATTCTTTCGCAATGTATGCGGCAGGTTAGGCATTATTCTGCCAAAACAACGTCGTCATGTGGCCTGAAATTCACCTTATATAGGGTGGGATACGCCAACATTTGTTCAGCTGAACATTCATTTAGTGTTTGATGAGCAGAATTGCTCTCGAACTTGGGCTACAATGATGCTAGATGTGATCAGATTCATTTCGGAATTTCAGAGAATCGCTTATTTGCTTTTCTCCGTTTATTTCAATCTTATAGATATTCTCTTTTCGATTCTGGACATCACTTAAAATTTTCATACGGGTGACTGTAACTTCGAACAACGAAAAAGGTAGCAAGTAGTCAGTTTAAAGACCGAAATTTGAACCCTTAAATAATCAAGCCAGAAGTCGCGGAAGACCTGAATAGTCTTTTTTTTTTTGAATTCGTACTGAATAAACATTATGAAGACATTTCCCATGCAAGATTGATACTGTAACTCTTCCTCACTTCCTGCTTTCCTTCTTATACCTCAATTCCACCAAAAAATCCAGTGTGGTTTGAGGAATCAAATTTCATCATCTTCTCTATGCGTTCCTATTGCATTGCTCAAGTGCCCTCTGACGTCAAAAAGCCAAGCCACAGACATTTTTGTGTTTGAGGGGCAATCGGTGGCCTGTTTGCTTGGTCAAGTTCAATTATCTTGTGCATATACGGGCATGCCTAAGTGTATTCACATCTTACATGTTTTTTTTCGTTTTTATGTCATAATTTGCGGATCTATTTCTTGTCCGATATAAGCAAACTGCTAAGATTCTTTTTCTAGAAGCTATGAAATAGCCAAGAATAATAATGTAGCAGTGGGAAGGTCATCAATTTGTTCCTAACTTTTCCCCACATTCATGTTAGGACTGATTTTAGAAAAAAAATTGGTACGCGTACGAGACAGTGCACCAAGGATTTTTTTATAGGATGCAGGCAGCGAGGAGAAAGTTTTTCATAACGAAGGGTCACAACGTCAGTCACATCCTCTTAGACAATTCACCGGAACTTCCGCAGAACAAGCAAAATTTGCAGCGGTTCCGCAGGATTTTGTTTTCTACTGCGAAAGTGGAAACGTTGAAAATGATTGCAGGATTTTCACGTCAAACTTGTTGAAAACGGGAACTTCCGCAGGACCTTCTACAAAGCGCTGTAGGACTTCGGAAAATACCAGCGGTTCCGCAGCGTTTTGACAAGCCAGTACTTCCGCAGGGTTTTGAATGTGTTGCCTCGTGATGTTACCTTACTAGCAACTAGAGTGCACTCGAACATGTTAGCCACGGTGCAGAGGATAGTAGGTGGGTCTCACAGTCAATAGAGTTAGGTTCGAATCTCGCTTACGTCTTCTCTTTTGCTGTTGTGGTTCGCATTCTTCTTAACTTCCGCAGCACATCATTTGGGAACTTCCGCACCACGTTTACGGAACTTCCGCAGGTGACCCGGCAGGACTTTCCCAAACGTTCTGCAGAGGTTCCGGTCCAGGTCTGAGCTCCGGAAAAATTTTTGATAGTGTTAGTTTTTTGCAAGTTCAAAACCTTTGTGAAGGTAGTGTGGCGGTAGCCAGGTACACGAACATTTTTGCAGAGCCGTTCAATCTCGAATTTTTTTGAAATTTATTGTTTGATCACAATTGAAACAAAATGTTTACCTGTAGGATTCCGTAGCTCATGTGGACTACATTATAGAATTTTATGACATATCTTTGTACTACTACCCACCTAGAACAGAACAGCAGTACATATCGCTTGAAGGGAGAAGGAAGAAACTCTGAGGGTGGAGATTGCCATTACTCAATTGCCTTTTCTTATTTTTTCTCCTTTGCGTGGTAGGTGGGGAGCCTGTAGCATTTTTGGAGCAAAATCTATAGTGGCTAACTGACTAAAAGATTCTATTTCTATCACTTATTATAGATCACGATGTATGTGAGTGTTGTAAACATTTTCTAAATCTCCCTTTCTTCTATCGAACAGTGGCCTAATAACCCAATGAAAGTATGAAGAGTAAACCTTTTGTCCAAGTGCTTAAAAAGTTATGGGACAACCTAATAGTAACACAATAGATGACTCCTCACCTTCTTGCCCAGATGTTCCAAGTTCCATGGCCAGGTGCACTTGTGGTTCAGCTAGTATCTGTGCGTTCGTAATTGCAGCCACTATTCTGGAGAATGGAACCGGCCGTTAGCGGTAGAAACCGCCGCCATTCGCGCAGCTACTGATACTCCGAGGTTTGCAAAAGTCTAGGCTATCGTCCTCATTGTTTTCATTTCCATTTCTGGCCATTGTGAGATCCTAATGAGCAGAGTCACAATTTGAGCGTAAAGGGTAGCAATCAATAGTATTTTTTGCTTTATGAAAAAAATTTGGAAGCTTTTGAAAAAAGAAATCAGATCAGTTTTTGCTATGAACGTTCGCAGAAGTTCTACCAAATTTAGCAAGCGTACAACCACTTCTTTTTTCCTTGCTTCACCTTTTTTATGCAGGTCAAGCTGAATTTGTCTACAAATTTGATCCTGCGACATATATAGGGATGGAGTTTTGAAACTTGAATTAATAATGAGGAATTCAAAAATGCCGAGTGAAAAAATTCTTTATGTGTGCAACTGGAAGAAAATTAGATTTCACCAAATAATTTCAGAATTAGAGCAAGTCCAAAAATTCCGTTTTTTATGAAGAGAATTTTTACAATGCTTGTGTACGGAATGGTGCATGAGAGACGTGAAACGAAGATGGATGACGAAATTTTGGTAGAAAAAAATTAAAAGTTTACTTGTTTCTACATGTGATTGCTCAAGAAAAATCACTTCTTCAAAAATCAGCTATTTTTCTTTGGGCTATTCAGGGTCTTAATCTTGCAAAAAAGTTCAAAAAAGAACTTTTCTGTCTTAGCCATTTCCATATACCTTCTCTACCCAAAAGTTCTGCCGCTTCATTCCCTTTTTTGTTGTTTTTTCTCTCTTCCCTCCCCCTTCGCCATGTAATAGTCTATGTAATATGTTTTCCTCGGAATGGTAAATGTGACTGCTAGTTTGAAGAGTTTAGGATTTCTTCTTGGCTTTCTATTGATAGAAGGTCCAGATTCGAGCGCATTTTGCTGAAATTATGACCTTCGTGAGCGTGTGCAAGAAACTGCCCGCGTTACTTTCAATGTTTGTTTCCGGTTGAAATTACTAACGGAACTGTCATTACTTATGAAATAGTGGAACAATCAATAGAACTTGCTTACAACATTCGTTTCGCCTTGGCAATTACTCTTCTACAAGCGAAAAACTCCTTTTTGCAGTAGTTGTACAGTAATTCTACGTGTTGCAAAAATAGCGTCACTCCTGTCTGTCTCAACCAGTTTTTGCCCATCCCAAATTTTTTTGCTAATTTCCTAGTGCAAAAAGATAAAATATGTTCAGCCATCAGTGCAACGTTGAACAACACTCAACCTCTGCTTAATTGGCCATAATCGTTTGCGCGATCATCGATCGTTCAAATCCTTTACCCTGGTATTAGGTGAAAATCTGTCAATCAATTTTGAAAAGCTGAACAGGAATGATTCCATATGCTGGTTTTGATAGATGTATCACGTACAGTCTTTCACTATAGTCATCTAACCAAGGTTCCCATGAGATCTTATGTTCTCATCATCATCAGCGTCATCATCACCGTCATCATCATCATCGTACTGATCACTTCTTTTTTCTTCTTTTGTACAGTCGTTCTCCTCTTAACGTCAAGAACATGTTCTACTCTAAGTATTGTCAAAAGAAGTATGCCACTTATTCTGTCAAAGTCCGAAGTTCTCGCTGTTTCAGACATCTACCCTGCACTTCAAGGCAATTTTTTAGAAAATTTTCTGACCAATTTGCAATTCCAACAAATTTCAGAAAGATTAGCAGCTTGAATTTTATGCACCGTACGGAATAAATTTGCAGCATTTCTTGAATATTAGGAAAAAATTCATAAAATGTTCTTCAATCTTGAGCTTTGGAGGTTTCATTCCTCTTCGGTCGTACTGTATTTTTCTTTTCGAAAATAGTGAAAAGGTTTTGCCAAAATTGCCTTGAACTCAAGAGAAGCTAGTTTGAATTAGTGCGTTAGACGCAAAGCAATTTTCAGACTCTTATGGTGCTGAACTATAAAGCGAAAATTATCTCTATGCGCTCTTTATGGTCCTTTTATAACTCTCCAGCTTTCTGAACTGTTTTCGGCAGCAGTGGGATCTACTATAATTTTCTTCAGTGCTTTTTCTATTTGCACAACGTATTTCTCCAAGGAATCTGGTAACCTTTTTTGTATAGAGAAGGTCCAATGCTAAAAATAATTTCGAGAGGTATTTATTGAAAGATCAAGAAAATGGCGCACATTCGTTAGGGATTTTTTTTTGTTTTGTATTCTTGATTTTTAATGAGACCTAATACAATGGAAGACCCAAGGTGTCATGAAACAACTGAAATTTCGTATTGTCAACTTTTTAAAGGTCTATCTGCTTAGTATTACGTCTTTTACTCTCTCAAATATTGGTACATTCTTTATCTGACCTTAGACGAGTTCATAGCTACAAAAGTTCAACTCTTCCGAATTTATTCATTTCCTTGTTTGTGGCAGCAATGTCGTGTTTCTGTGAAACTCTCGAACTTGCCCAGTCATTGGCCTTTTGGTTATTATTTTCATTAGTACATAAATCAAAACAAAAATTCTTATATGTACTAAGTTGCCCTTCACATCTGATCTTGGAACACTACTGCAAGGCAAAGTGATGAATGTTTGATGGAATGGAACTGTAACAACATGTTTGTCATGAGCATCGAGAATAGGCTATAATTCATTTGATTCCCTACGCTCGATATGACTGAAAACAACTTTAAAAGTGATTGGAAGTACAAGAAACTGATCTAACATGAAGTAGGCTCTATTTTCTTGCTCTTCTTTTTCCAATTTCCGTTCCTGCAAAATTTTTCAAGACACTGACGTCCATGTATTTACGTCATTCATGGGAAAAATCGTGAAGTGTCACATGAGACTTTGGCAACATTCTATAAATGTATCCATGCTACTGCTCCGTTGACTTCATCCACATGAAATTTGAGTTGCGCAGCTGAACTTGGAAAATCCGCTAGCTGCAGGCCTGTGCCCTTATGGTGTCTGAGGCAGGACTCGGCACAGGTGGCTTACGGGGCAAGCTGGATATCGTTTTGAAAGGCAAGGGAATATCGTTTAAGCGGAAACCTCAGCCTCCCCCCCCCCCTTCCCCACACACACTATCGCTCTCTCCCTTCACATTGGCTTTCAATTTCTACAGAGGTCACAAATTTGTCATTCCTGCCTTATCGATCCCACTTCTGCAAAAACCAAAAACTTCCTGTTTCAGCAGGTTCGCCGGTTAAGCAGCGTTCATATTGGCCCGGAAGTTTAGGAACAGTTCCAGCACAGCGCTCAGATTGAACGCTTTGCTTTAACTGTTCCCGAACTTTGGGATCAGTATGAACGCAGCCTTAAAGGCATTGTCCCGGCAGATTTTGCATCTCCACCTTTTTGCATGTTTTAGACCTTTTCGCCACGTAGAATCCCAATTTGAGCTTTGAACGGGCTGAAAAGGCCGATTTTGGGGTGTTTTCCTAATCCCAGAAAAGCAGCTTGGACGAGATTTTTGATGGAAAGTTGGGGGAGGTCCTCAGACGAAGATCCTGCCGCCTGTAATTCTTGCTTTGGATAGCATGCATCATGGGGGAGAGCGCTCATGGGGTCCCGCGAGGAACAGGCGGGGAAGGCCGTCCAAGCGCGCGCCAGTTGGGGTTGCGCGCGCCGGTTCAAGGGCCATTTTCTCGGCCCAGGGGAACATCACCCAGCCGGACTGCGCCTGGAGGTCGATGGGGTGACCAGGAACCCCACCACACGTATATCCCCCAGGACCCGAATCTGCCGGGACACTGCCTTTAAGCGCGCGAATTCAAACTTGCACCGAAATAAACAAACGACTTGTTTGAAGCGAAGAGGAAATGAAAAGACACCAGAATTGGTGTGTAGATGGGTAACAGGGAGTTAGGATTATGTAGAAAAATTGTGAAAAAATTATGTGAATTCAAGGCGTGGCAAACTTTCGTCGGAGTTAGGTGGCTTTCCAGCCACCTGGACAGCCTCCTGAGGTGGCTGTAAAAAGAAAAGTCATAAATTTCCTTGCTTCACATAAGTCCCCCTATAACTTTGTTCTGCATCAAAAACCCTACAACTAGTTTTGGAATCTCCCTAAACTCCCTCTTCCTCGACTAATTACATCCCTCCAAATATTTTGTACGGCGACGGCAAGCCTGCTCCAAGCGTGCAGTGGTGCGCGCCGGACACAACATGTCACTAATCAGGAGAATGCAAACATTTTTAGTTCTTGTTTGTATAAAGTTGTTTTTAGGTTTTGTTCAATATTTTCCGTTATTCGTTTTGATTCATTCATGATCGCGTCATAGGTGGGATCGTATTTTTGTGGCGAAGTCTACGGGGGCTTCGTTTTTGAAAAATTGAAAAAGTCACCTCATGCCGTGCCCTGGTCTGAAGATGTAACCATGCCGGAGGAACGAGGTTTATTAGAACCATCTTTGAACGAAGTCTCAGTCCCACTCGAACTCTAAATATGTGGAGGACAAAAATAACTGTGATCCTCAACCCCCCCCCCCCCCCATCGTTATCATCAGTTACGATTCTTCATGAGGTGACATATAGACGATCTTTGAGCATTCAGCCAAGATTGATTGACTTTTTGGCAGAACCCAACGCAGCTGGAACCAAGCCAGTTGTAGCGGAGTCCTAGGCGAAGCTCAGAAAAAAATCACAGAAAAGTTTGTCACGTCGAAACCTTCAGAAATTTACATCCAAACATCCTTATCGGTTTGAAAAGTCGAGATAGGGCCATTGCATGCTCGAATTTTTCGCGCATGGCGCAAATTCCAAATTAAGCCTCAAACAAACAATACCTTGTTTACAAGATAAACGCAATGATATGACCCAGATTTGGTGTGCGTACGCATCTGAGGGGACTCGGTATAGCAAAAAAAATTTATGCCTTATGGAAGCGGTGCCCAGCTATTTCTCAAATTTGCTGGAACCGTTGCAATTGGGTACCAGATGAGCTGCAAACAATTTTTGCTCCCATGATTTCTTAAATTTCGTACATTGTTCTCAGGGCCCAACAGGAGGGTGGCCTTTTTTGAGCCCTTAGGATATATCATTGTTGCGCAATTCCACTACTACCGCAAAACGAGCAAAGCAACGCGCGAAGGTTTCATTTTCACCACTAGGGAGACCAACGCGTAAATGCTCCAATTTCACTGCACGTTCGATTCATCATGCTTAACCTCCTCTTCACTTCATTTTCCGTAAAGGGGAGCGGGAATAGGGGATACGCTATAAGGGCGAGATGGGAGATGGAACTGGAGGATTAGGGAGGGGGAGGAGGGAGAAAAGGGGATGGGCGACGGACCGGTGGGTTGGCTTCGCCCGTGAAATAAAACGCATGCTTTCAGAGAGCATGAAAATTCTAATACTACATATGAGGAAAGCTAATCAATTTAGCTCGGCCTTTTGGCAAGGGACATATATGTTCTGAATAAGCTCTAAACGCTGATCCCAAATATGTCGTTCCTGGCTGCCGAGTACTATTCCGAAGCGAGTTTGGGCTTTTTCCTGCGACAAATTGGCATACTATTGAACATGGGGAGTCTGTCTCTAGATAAAAACCTGCAAGAAAAAGGTGCTGAGATATCGAAATAATATAAATCCAATCTTTTTTCACTAAAAAGAAGTTAAAGCAGGTGTATAAGCACTTGACTGATGATGCCGTGATGCCTGAGTCGATGAGTATGCCAATTTCGCGTAGGAAACAGTCCATAACTCGCTTCGGAATAGTACTCGGCAGCTAGGAATAACAAATTTGGAATCAGCGTTTGAAGTTGATTCAAAACATATATGTTCCTTGCTAAAAGGCCGAGCTAAGTTGGGTAGGTTCCCTTGTTAGATACTTGGATGGCTCGTCTTCACGTGATGTGCAGGCCTCAGAATAGAAGTTTCAAATGCTCACTGTCCTTTGCTGACATCCACCATCTTCTTGGTTGCCTTTGGTGGCTACGTCCACGAATTCCAGACGTGAAAGTAATATCCAGCTGGTTTCTCAGCAAGATCATCCGTACGAACAAACACGAACACGCCTGCCCAGCTCGTTGTTGCTTTTCCTCGCGGACGTTTTGCTGCGCGAGGAATTCACTTTGATCTTCTTGATGTCCATCTGTCATTTGTTCTTATGATGTGACCGGCCTATCGATGCTTCGCTTTCCTGGGTCACGAAGACGGAACATTTTTCTCATATCCCTACTGCAAAGTCCGACAAAATGTTGTTTGTGCCGGAACAGCTGCGTAACAGAGCGCTGAGGGACGACTGAGTGAGTCAAACAGGTGGACTCAAAGCTCCGGGTCCCTCAGGGTAGGTGGTTTCCTTCAGAGGCCCGCCCCAAACTAGGACTTCATCACCCGTTGCAAGGCCGCGTTGAACATCTTTGGTGAAATTGTGTCGCCTGTCGGACCCCCTTTTCCAAGTGGAATGGTCAGGGGCGATGGAATAGCTGCATAGTCGTTGTACAGTCCTTGTAGCAGTCGGCTAATGTCCTCGCGTGAGCCGATTCCAATCCCTGATTGACTAGCGCTGACAGATGGCGTGTTTCGACATTGTAAAAGGCTTTCTCGTCGACTATTAGGACGGAAGGCAGTCTGCACTTCTGGTAGACATGACCTTTGAAACCGTCTGGTGAGTTCCATACGGCCGACAATGGAAGCATGTTTAGTGAAAGTGGCCTTTCTAGGATATATACCGTTTTTGAGGGCATAAAACGCTGATTCTAAATCTGTCCTATCTATCTCTGGAACGTTTATGTACGAAGAACTATGTGCGTTTATTGAAGCAGAAAAGAATGTGCAAGTAGCACAATAATTTTCGTAATATTTTTTCTAGCTCTTTAATGGAGCAATGATAACTATCAGAGCATTTCATGATCTTCAACAACATACACATCCCAATAAAAAGCGCTTTGATCAAACATGCATCCTTTGTGAGTTTTTTTTTGCGAAATAAAGCCTCTTCTTGAGAGTGGGCTTCATCCAGTGACATAGATAAGCGAGGCAGAAGTTCGAAGAAATGTGATCTGGTTTTGGCCGTGGACATTATCATGGTCTGAATCGTAGTGCGCACTTCAGCAGGTAGAATCCGTTGTGGCACTTCTCTAGTTGAAACAATGAGCATCGGCACGGGTGTTGATGAGAGGAAGAGGTTGGTGTAGAAGTTTTTCGAGTTAGATTTTCCACCTCATATCGGGAAGAAGTCGGGTCCTTACTTTAGGTCAACAGGTGACCTTTTTGGAATAAATGGTAAAAGTAGGTTTCTGGTCTTTAAACCAGTAATTAGTGAAATCCCAAACAAAATTGTCCCTTATCGCCGTCATACCTGAGTGAACTAGCTTTGCTCAGAATAACAAAATGATAGAATTGCGGATGCGTTGGTCGCAGTGTACATCCTTCCTCACACTCATTTTTGGAATTTTTTCTGCAGTGATCACGCTTTGGGGTCCCGCGATTTTAGGACTCAACGCTCTTCAACCTTTGGGGATTAGAAAAATAGTTTACTAGAGTACAGCCTCCCGCATTTTTGGAAGCACATTGGTACCCGCTCGCGCAAGGTCAGCGGCAGTGGCGTACCCAGGATTTCGGCTCGGGGGGGGGGGCGAAAAAAAATTTTTTTGGTACCCTTCTTGAGATTTTCGCGGGTCCATAACCCCAAAATTTTAGAAAAATGGTATAAGGCTAAATTGAATTTTTAAAAATTTTTAAAAGTTATTTCAATTACTTACAAGTATAAATAAGTCTCTTGCACATTTTTATAACTCATGTAAGTAGCTTTCAAAAATTTCGCGATTCTCTGGGGGGGGGGGATCCAATCTCGGGGGGGGGGGGGGGAAAGGGGGGGCGCCCCCACCCCGCCCCCCCCCCCCCTTCGTACGCCACTGGTCAGCGGGGATACAAATGATAACAGTCCTCCGCAGCTAACATTTCAGATTCTCTTGATGCGCATCCGCATCGCTTGAGTTTTCGCAGGAATGCATGTACGACTGTAGCACCTTATAAGAGAACTACTAGAAGTGTCTGTCTGGAGTTGACGTGTTCCGGTGTCTGGAGCTTTGTCTAAAGCTCGCTAATTTCAAAACTGCGTTCTATATCTGGATTCTTTCACTCAAATCAGAAATTTTCTAGACCATATAACACAGTCGTGGCAGAATGTAGCTGAGGTAAACGACAATGTTTCTCTCCAAATTCAGAGTGTGTCAAAAGACTTGCAGCTCAGCACAATTTTTAAAAATGGAAAGGTACCCTTTGCTTCGATCAGATCGACGGCTCGAAGAAGGGGCTCCGTGACCTAATTCAGGCTGGAAAATGATCAGAGAGCATGTTCGCGAGGGAAACGACGTCGCGGACGCGAGCAATTGCCTCCTAGGTCATGAGACTCCGCCTTCTAGCAGCCGATCTGATACACCAGTGTCCAAACTGTAACAAATATAGCGTAGCACTCAAATAAAATAGCCTGACAACGTAGGCCTTCAAGATCATGGCGAATGTGCTTGTTGCATGGCAGGCCTTCTCCATTAATAAAGTATTTTCTGAGAGCTAACCAAAATATCCTTCATTCAGAAAATGTACACCATGAAAGAGCGAGCTTCCGGCTAGAACATAACATGGAGAAGATTTTTTTTCGAATTCCAAGATTTAATGATTTTACTGCAGGCATGTGTAAGCGCTTATTAGAAATCTGGATACACTGTGCAAAGGAAGAAATTGACGACTGACATCTAAGACGAATTCAACTATATGCTCTACTAAAAGACATATGGAAAAAAATAGCCTCGCACTCTCTAAACCTGCTGCGCTCTCATATCTTACAAATTGATTCCAAAGTAAAACGACCTGGCACGCAAGTAATCGCAAATTTCCAACGCCCATTTATAATAGGGAACAGCTTTTGACAAACGCAACTACCTAATGCAACTACTGAATCTTCGCATGGCATTCATGTTGTGAGATACGCCGCAAGTCATATCAGAGAAGAAAGATTGCTTTGATTTTGACTTTCTAGGTTCTTACGAAGATGAAGCCGCCAAATGGTGGCGCCAAGAAAGGGTTTTAAAAATCTTAAGTGTTTGCTGGAAAAGTAGAATATATAGCGCATTAACATTTTGGCATTGTTGGCCTCACTTTCATGGGTTAGCGTCATTTTACTCTGACAACTAGAGAGATGATTCACTCATCTGTGACAGAGTCAAAATTATCTGAATTATAGGGTTTGGTACAACTGTGATAATTGATTAACGGATGAGTATTAATCTCAGACTACCATTACCATGCAAACACTTTTGTAATCTCCCCTTTCCTCTATTTTGGATGTGCTATTGTTAAGCATACTCTTATTTAGCTGTCCGCTAACTCCACTAACTTTCATATTGATTCTAAAATTATGGAATCGGGATCCGAAATCGTGTTACATAGTTGAAGAATAGCCATATAATTCAATTTCATCTTTATCTTCCTCTTCTTCGCTAAGCCTCATTCTTGTTCCTCTGTTCCTTACCGAGAAGCAATATCACTGACGTCAGGATAATCCCGCATTTTTTACGTCTTCACTCTTTCAGATGATTCGAGCGTTATTTATCTGTATTCTCTTAGTTGCTATAGCATTTGTTCATGCAAAATTAACCTGTACAAAATGTCCATTCCACGCGGAACCAAAGGGTCACACTAAATGCACGGAAACTTGTGAAGGAGATGTTTGTTATATTGGTTGGTTGAACTTTAGCTCAAGTATGTTATTGTATGTAGCAGCTTTTTTCCAGTTGTCAACAGGTTTTACAATGGAACTAAAATTGCTGGTTGCGTAGATTTACATGAAGGCGAAAAGTTTGAAACGCCTGCTGTGTGCTACAAGTAAGTTAACGAAAATGCATTCTCTCTTTGCAGCAGATTAAAAAATTCATATCAAAAGTCATCCGGAGCACAATTTCATTCAGGCAGGAACATCAAACGTCTTGTGCATGCACCACAAAGGACTTCTGTAATAGCCCTACTTCTCCTATCGCCGACTTTAAATTTCAAGAAGAAAAGTTCCTTGAAGGTCATCAGCTACAGCCGCTTATAACAACTCACGAAAGTGAACAAGGTAAGAAGTTGATCACTGAACTAAATTCATTCATTTTTCATCGCATTTACCCCTTGATTCAACGGGATTGGCGGCTGGAAGGCGGGGCTTAGAGACCTAATCAAGGCTAGGAAATGATCAGAGAGTACGCTCGCGAGAGAGACGCAGACTGCGTCGCGGGTGCAAGCGTTCGTCTCCCAGCAATCAGTCCCGTTGAATCAAAGTGTATCTTTCAATCTACAGATCTGAAAATCACAACTGACTTACTTTTGGAAGGTTTCATTGAATGCTACCAAAATTGTAAAACACTTGCTACCAAAATTGTAGAACACAAGTGTTCTACAATTTTGGTAGCATTCAATGAAACCTTCGAAAAGTAAGTCAATTCCAAGTTGCCTGTTTCTAAATCATGTCATGGCAAATATTTACATGTGTTACTGCTAAAGCTACAAGCAATATTTCTATCAACTCTTCCTTTAAAGACCGAGTTTCTAAAGCTACAAGCAATATTTCTATCAACTCTTCCTTTAAAGACCGAGTTTAAGTGGTCTTTTCTCTCACATGTAAACAAAAGTTAAACAGTAAAGTTTACATAATGAATCTGTGATGAATTCACAGTAGAAATGAATTGCGGTACACTGACTTGCTATGAGCCTGTTAGACGATCACTCATCGTGGGTACTGTTTCTTGCTGCGCTGCTTGTGTTTATCTTTCAGTTCTCACGTAAGCTCTTTCAGTCAGTGTAGAAATAAACTGAATGTATCGTTACGTAGGTCTCAGCCTCCGTCGGTAAACCCGAGTTATTTTGTAGGTTTCTAAAGTGACTAAATCTTTCCATTTAGAGCAGGCAACGATGCAGACCATATTACCTTCTGGTAAGTTTTGCACCACATTTGCCTTGAAATCGATAGGTGTTAAACCAAAAATGAGATTTGAGAGGGGATGTTTTATTTGCAAAATACGGAAAACCACCGTCTCTTGCTTCACACATTACATTTAGCTCAGTTCTTTCGTTCAAACGCTCTCTGGCATCTACCGCTTAGCCAGCTATGCTTCATTTTTCCCACCCTGACTGCCTTACAAGTCGCTTGCACATCTTATTTTTTCTTAGTTCGTTTTGCCTTTGCAATTCTGGTTGTCATCTCAGGAAACCCCGTTGCTTTTCCCTCAAACCTACTGTGAAATCCTGCAGTTGATTACTTATTTCACAACATACTAGAATCTATTGATAGCTTACGTAGAGAGTCACATTTTCTTGCTCTAAGAGCACAAAGTATAATCAGAGCTTGCAGCTCTTTAGAACGATTGTTTCTGATTTTTCGAAATTATTGATTCCTAGGGAAAAAATAGGATAGATCGGGCTTTCTATTCATGCTGGAAGTCTAGTACAACTTTTGTGCTTTCCTACTTCCTCCCTTCTTCTTTCCTCTTATCCAGTACGGCGTGCATGCGGAAGAGAGGTAGTTTACACAGAATGCTGAAATTTTTCATTGTCTTTTAGAAATTGAAGACGAAATGTAACTTTATATCAGTAAGGCCTCTTCACTTGCAACAAGGCTCAACACCTTTCGTTTCAACCCATTGGCACATAGCTTCCATTCAACTTCATGGGCGATTATGGGTACAAATGAGCGACTGTCGCCCATCAAAAAAGTATTCTGTAACTTCTCCGTCTTTCTCAATGTACCGCTTCGATGTTGCAATTTTGTAAACATAGACTAGATATCAATATTCATGCATAGAAAGCAAAAGAAAGATCTTCCAAAATCTAGCACAGGGGTAGAAGAAATGTCTCATTTGCATCTACGCCGCAAAAGAATAGTAAACAAAAGGAGTGCAAAGCTCGGAAGAACTTACAAGAAGAGCCCTTCTTTGCTAAAGAGTTCCAGACAATGCCTTTGACAATGGAATAGCGTTTTGACCGGTGGAATTGAGACCTCTTAGGCCAAGTTCTCTGCCTGCTTTGACGGTTAATCGGCACCAAACTGACCCCCCCCCCCACACCAACGCACTGATTTATCAAACGGATCCTCGCTAGTAAAAACATTGCGTAGTTTACTTCGACTATAGAATTTGACATGTGCCCACTGAGCGATCCTAGGAATACCAAATCTTTTGACCATTGTATTCGCATGTGCCCCATCTGTGTAAGCTGCTTCAGTGACTGACGCCTCCACATGTTCCTATAAGGCAAGAGCTTCGTCTGTGCTAATCATCGGTCGCCCTCAATCCTATCCATATAAACTGAAGCTTGATTTTTCTTTCGTTTTTTGGAGTGAAAAATAGGCTAGATATCTCGGAGAAAGGTCTGAGTTGTCAGCATGTTCCAAAAATCCTGCAACATCTCCATTTTCATCACGAAAAAAGACAACAACCCCTTCATAAGCAAGAAATTTCCACTAGTTGTTGAGTGCAACACAGCCCTTTGAGTTTCGGACGCAGCCTCATCTGAGATCAAAGACATTATTCCAACTCTGATCATGGTTGTGTTTCTCAAATGTTATGTATTCATAGTCAAAGAGTCTACGATTTTTACTGAAACTTTGTTCAATGGTAGTTGTCGATTAACAGCAGACAACACTTCAAGCCTTCAATCTCTTACCTCACTTCCACGTTCCTCCTCATTGTTAGGTTCCGTCACTGTCGATAGTGAAAGTGTCTGCCTCAGTCATCCCACTCATGTTAACAGGATTCTGGATTGAGTGAATATTTCTTTGAATTTGCATGTGATTTGATGCGCATTTTCTTGATCAAGATTGTGAACCTTCTCACCCAAAAACCTTGCTTGTTTTGATCCTTCACTCATGTCGACTAAAGGGTGTCCCCAAAGCTCAAACATAAATGTTACTGCACAATACATTACATATTATACACGTACCTGAAAGTTCTGCTATTTTGAATTTGAAATCTCCCATTCTTGAAAGGCAAGCAGCTGTATAACGCTTGATGCAAGGCTAGTACTGAGAAGCTGCTTGAAAGTGCACTCTGTCTGAACATCGAACACTACTAACTTGATCATTTCAGGTGACTCGGACGCCGCTGGAATCAAGAGTAGGTATGTAAAAATTTTCATTTGCTCAGATAATATTGATGGTATAGCAGTAAGCTTGGATGTTATATTCATAAAGTTGCGCGGATATATGAGCAAAATGTAGCTGTTATATAACTTAGAAGATGTTTCATCAATGGGCTCCTCTCGCGCGAACATCTGCCACCAATTGTGCATCACACGTTGCAGCCCCTTTCAGTTGTCCGCCCAAGTGCACCCTATGGGCGACATGATGTTCCCTGCTAATCCAACGTGCAGTCATCAGATATGTAATCAAATGCACATAAGAAGGCCACCATTAGTTGAAATTCTTATGAAGGGAACAAAAGAAAACTTGATTAGCATGTCGGTTAGTCACCTGCCACACTGCCTGGATGGCGTTCGGATCTCTGCGAATCTGTTATGAGGCGCACGAAGCGTAGGGGACGTTATGTCGCCAAAAGAGAGTTTTCGCGCGGTCTGCTACAAACGCGCATCTCACATAAGACGTAAACATGCAAGTAGTATCAGCTGTCCGCTTAGGGTGGAGCCTGTTGGTGCACTGGGGCATCAAGTGCGTGATTCACTTGATCCGCTTGATCCACCCCATCCACTTCGTCATTGGTCAAATCAGTGGACTGACCTAGCAAAGTAGATAAAGTGGATTAAGTGTATATCCGCGTCGCTATTGGTTAGTTCACCATTTTGACCAATAACGAATTGGATCAAGTAGATCAGGGAATCAAGTGGATTCAAGTATGACGTGTGTCTAAGCCGACATGCAGACGGTAGAAAGGCGCAAGTGCGGCCCATTTAGAATGTTTCCAAAGTTGCGAATGATGAATACAGTGATAGATGAAACTTTACTAACGATTGTCAAAATGTGACATTGCATGCTGAAACTTTCTTTACCTTCGGTTTTCTTTCGGGTAGGTCCTTCCCCTATCTTCCTAATTTACAGCGACGAACATTACGCCCCAACTCCGAATGGTATGCCACTGGATGCAATGTCGTCTACGACGATGTCAACGACCACACAATTCACGACTGTAAAATCCGAGGACGTTGTGAAACCTAATACCGTGGCCAATGATACGGTCGTCACTTGGCAGGTTGGAGTGCAGGTTGAAGAGGATGAATCAGGGAAACCATCTACTGAAAGCGAGCAAACTGTTGTGACAGTTGCACCAGTGAACGCGGACGCTGCGCAAACGACAATACTGATAAGGTTTGCTTTCATACAATATTGCAAATCAATCCATATCTTTCCTTTCTTGACCATGATTTCACCCGCTCGTTTCAGCATGCACCTTGTATTTTTTTCATCTTTGAAACATAGGCATGACTAGCGAAGAGTGATTGCAAAAGCTGTTCAAATAGAGTGGTGACGTTTGTGAGCACAGCTACAAGTCGCCAAAATGAAGCTTGGCATACATGGCAGACAGCACAAGCACGATTTTTGACTTTTGTCATTGCAAACAGTTACGACGGGGTTCTCCCATAAGCATTCAGAGAGTAGGAATCGAGATCCACGAGTAATTCGGGCGGCTCTAATGAAATCGGAGTTAACACTTCGACGACAACGCGCATTTTTAGTTGTCTGCCTTGTGGGACAATGCCTTCCACTAATTAGTCGAAAATTTCTGCTGAAATCACGTGAATCGTCATCTATACTACACTTACATAAATTCGAAAAAGCAGCCAAGAAACGTCAAAGTATTCTATAGGGTCAGGACGTAAAAGACCTCATGAAACGAAGGTACCCAATAATTGTAAATTTCAGCAAGATCTAAGCCGTGACTCATCATGTGGGCCACATTGTCTCACGTGGCAGTCATTGGACACACCATGTGGGTCACGTTGTCGTCAATGTGTTAAAAGGAATGAGAGCGCCATATTACTGGCGGGTTGGTTAACATAACAAGCAGTGCAAATGCTAGCACTAAACATCAAAATAGAAGCACGTAAAACTAAAAAAATAAAAAACATTAGGGGAATTTTTGTTAGTTTAAGACCATCACGACAGCCCGCGCATTCTCCGTAGTATCCGCTGCAATGGTTGCAGACGGCAAGGCTATCGTGCCAAGACCCCACTAGCTTGTTTTGTAGAATGTGCGGATGCTATCTTCTGCCTTTCACAAATTAACGCCGGTTGGGTCAGGCGACTAGACTCAGAAAATGCAAAAATTTAGATGGAAGAACTGGCTAATAGTAGGCTTACAAATGCCACAATCTTAGCTATTCCATGTTTTGAGTCCCATTTTAGGCATTCTATAACGCGTAGCTTAGAGTTTCGCAAAACTATGCGCGTCGCAAACTTTGTTTGAGATAAAAACCAAATTCTATGGAGTTATTTCACAGTGAATGGATGAGAAGCAAATGTGCAAAGTGAATTTGCGTTCCTCAGTCATGTGCTCAGTGTGGTGCGATCGAGTTTGAGCATCCTGGATTCGAGACAGTGTGTAAATGACTTCGAAAATGTGGCTAACCTAATCTATATGTTCCCTGCAGAGGGTTCAATTTATGGAAAAAGTTAGTTTGAAATTTACCAAGGAAAAAACTAGGTTGATGAAATAACAGGGCTGAAGTGGTCCGCCTAAATGCTTACGCTATTTATAAGCAAACGAAGTTCGGAGTCGTCAATTCCATCATTTTTATAGAGTAAAAAGAGTGCGAGTTTTCTGAATGCATGACTTTAAACACTGACATTTTGCCTCCGAAAAAATTTCAACGCTTTTCGTCAATTCTCCACAAATAAAAAAAGCTTAGTAGTGAGGAAATTGTTCCATTTCGTAGTTATATGCTTTTGGGTTCTATACATATTTTGTTTCGTGTTTTCCTCTGAACAAAAACCTTTTGGAAATTTTCCATGTTCTTTCGGACTTGAAGAGCTTTTGGTAGTTTCTTCCTTAAAACAACTTTGCTTTGAGCACAGACTCCCTATCTCGTAGTTTCCGCAAAGGCTTGATTTTTTTGCAAATCAAATTTTTTAGTGAAACAACAACAGTCACTACAGAAACGGAAACGACAGTGTCACCCAGCAAATCCACGCCATTCCACTTCTCGCTTTTCTCAGTAATTGGAACTTCACTCTTATTTCTTGTTGTATACTGAGATATCACTTTGACATATTGATTTTCGTGGTCAGTTCACATTGCACAGAGATTATATAAATTTTTACAGAAAAATTGAAAATAAAGCTTATACATTTATGTTGAGCAGTTCCAACCGTGCAAGAGTGTGGAATTTTGGCAGAAGGATTGTCATACAAACAGTAAATTGGCAACATGCCAAAAAAATTTTAAATCATTGGCAAGGATGGCAATATGCACATATATGAATCGAGTCTTATGAAGAAGAAGGTACTGTAAGGAATGTAAAAATTATCGAGGCAAGTATTTGGACGAAGAATGGTCCTGCGTTGTTCTACAAAAGCATGTCTTGCTCCGCTTTGCATTGCGTTTCGATGACTGGACATGGAGTACCGTCTAGGGTGGTATACGGTAGTTTTTCTCGCTTTATCGTATTTTGACGCGATGTGACGGCCGAAAGAACTGTCCTAAATAGGGATTTTTCAATTTAATTGATTTCAAGGCCACTAAGAGCCATTACGAGAACTTACGGCATATTTGGTAGTATAGATAGAAGAGTTTGCCGGTAACGAGAACTGGTACAAATATAGACGAGGAATGCTACATAGCAGTTGATTAACGACAATAAATCCAACACATCCGCCAAGGAGAGGTAGACATAAGCGTGGAATTGCGATGTGTACATTGCTAAAAAAAATCTCTTCATTACAAGAAAAAATCAAAGTCAAAAGTCAAAATCTAATTCCGGGCTTGTGGAATAACATTAAATAGCTGTCTTTATTCGGAAGTATTTGGTCTTTTTTATAATACATGCTCGTATTTTCAGCTCCTTCCCTAGTTGTTTGCATATGTAAATTCGAGAACATTCTATGCAAATGTTATAAATTGTAGTCCTTTGTGGTTTACAATTCCGCCCGCGCGCAAAGATGTTTTATGGAACAAGAGTTCTTTTGAGATTCAAAAAAGAGTGAGCTAAGACGGAAAAGAGCTGCTATTCTTAAACAAGAATCACTGTCTGTTTATTTTGCATTCCTTCCGAAAACGTTCTTACCTCAGCATCCTAATACTTCATTTGGGAAAAATCAAAACAGATAAAATACTGGAGATTTTTTCCACCTCTATAATTATGATACGACCAAATAAAAGTATTTTAGGAAAGACCAATATTTGTCAATGTTTTCTTATTTTACAAGATTTTTGGAAAATATGCAGTTTTCGCTCGCTAAAAAGGACAGTAAGTAGTATGTAAATTTTTTTTTCAAAAAGCGAAAAGCATCTGCAAATGTAAAGGTTCTATTACAATGGTTCATATGAAGTAATCACTAATCAATGTGAGTAAAAAGAGCCATTGAAAATCTATGCTTTGAGAGACATGTAATATTAGGTTGGAAACTAAGTTGTGCAACTCACTAAATAATCTTGCTCTCATTTGATATGAGGCACTCAAATTTTGCCATTATGTTGTTTATAACGTAAGCTACAAACATAGCTGCTGTTCCGTCAAACTGACGTCGCAGCGAGGATTGCGGTAGGTATACGGTATGAAGGGGAAAATTGCAAATCATTACGGATTTGGCTGAAACTTGGCGTAGGGGGGGGGGGTTTCCGACATGCTGATCACGAATAACATGCAGAATTTGCATGGTGAGGGCCTTCTTGTAAATTTAGTGTACTTTGACGGTGTGGGGTCTCACCTTAATCAATAAAAAAGACTTTAATTTAACAAACGAAAGTGGTATTCGTGTTTAACAGGTCGAATAACCTCACTTTGTGAAGTCTCCGCGGATTACGACATTCCCACTTCTTAGCCATTGATGGTTGTCCCCACTAGCCTTGGGTACTTCAACTTTGTGAGAGCGCCAGATTTCGACTTGTCTTTCAAATCTATTCCTTTCCTACTGAGCCGAATGAGTCAACCTCAAGCAATAATCCACATGTAATTTCGGATCACTATGCATGATGTGGGTCGCGAATGGCTTCATTTTTGCTCAAAAACTCATAAATCCTCGAAATTTAATATTTTCGGAAAAATGCTTGTATTTTTTTTATTTCGTTTTAAAAAATTGAACAGTTTGTGCATGCTTGTAGCACACATTGAGATCTACATATAGCCAAAGTTTGAGTGCAACATGTTGAAAGAGGGTCAAGTTATGAAAGCAGTTGCAAAACTTAGTTTCGAACCTAATATACGGGTTTTCACTAAGCGTGGTCCTCGGATTTTTTTCGGAAAAAGGATGTAATAGAAAAATCCCAAGCATGTGCAGTAACCATGTTCCACTAAAATTTTTATGCAAAGCTTAATCAAATTTCCTTAGCATTCGTACAATTGGTTTATATCAACAGATAAATCATTACATTTATGACTACAGATCGCCGAAATTCCCCTCTCCCCTTCCCTCTTCCCCCCCCCCCCCCCCCTCCCCCCCTCCCTCCCGCCTTCTTCCTTTCCCTTCGTCCAAGATTCCTTAGTCAGTGGCGGACCAAAGGGGGGGGGGGGCGTCCAAGAATGGGTCGCGAAATTTTTTGAATTTACTTACATGGGTTATAAAAATGTGGAAGTAACTTGTTTGATTTTGCAAATTCAAAATAATTCTTCAAATTTTTTGAGCATTTAAATTAGCCTTGTGAAATTTTTCTCGTGGGTGTGGCCCTCTAGAATTTATTGGTAACTGCGCCTCAAAAATTTTAAGAGCACCCCAAAAAAGCTTTAGGAGTTCATGGCTAATCCATGCACCTTAATTTGGAAAATTTTTTGCCCCCCCCCCCTTGAACGGAAATCCTACGACCGCCACTGCGCATGAGATCGTTAGAATCAGCGTTAACTTTGCTTATTCAGACAATTCTGCAGAATAGATTATTTTTGAAATTTCCTACTCATTCATGCTTGAAGAGATTGTTATAATTACATAGAATACTGCCACTCTAACTTGAGTTTAAGCATTTTTCACATTTTCCCCAAACTAAGAGACACGAGTTTTTCAGAAAGTCACTCGTTGAAGGGCAATTGCCCCCAAACCTCAAGGGTTTATTAGCTGAGTGCACTGCGTTTCACACATAAATGACTGTTATATGTGTGTGCTCATATTCAGAAGGGCAACATTTTCATAGTGCAACGCGGCGGCTCTTCAGACGGATTCGCCCCAAGGGCCGTAAATGCGTAAATGACGCTAATTCGCGTAATGGAGCCAGGGCCATGCCGGCTTTTTAAGTTCTTTGTTCTTCTCAATTTCACTGCTATGCCCTTAGAGTGTAAGTGACTCGGACTTACCATTCAACACAGCCATGACGCCTTGAGGCAGTTCGGTGATTAGAAAAACGGTGACCATGAAAACAAGCCTGCAAAAGCGAAGTTGATTGTGTAATTGCGAAGAAATGGCCCGGAATGACGTACATGTAGGTAGTGATGTCACGCTTGTTCTTTTCGTCGCGGGTTTTGAGCAATTTTGTTCGCTTTTCTTTGTTCTCCTTCATTCGTCCAATCAAAGCTATCGTGAACCAAAACAGAAGAGCACATGGGATCGCCTAAAGTGGTAGATTGATGATTTGATGCAAAGAACGAATTCTTTACAATTCGGTATAAAACTAAAAAAATTTTCTGTGAAAATTTTTGGGACTCCAAAATCGCTTTATAGCGTATCTGTGAAGAAACTTGCTGATTTGTCTATTTATTTGCTCTTTAGTCTATTTATTGGCTTATAACGCTTTTTGAGGTGACGGCCTTTTTGCACTACAGTATCTAACACTATGACTTGTCTTAACGTTTCATACGGCAGATTTCTCCTCCCGCCTGGTTTTGCTTGAGCAAAAACCGCCACAGAGGGCGTCGCGCGCAACAGCGATCCTGCATGGAAGTAGCGGAACAGCATTACGGTGCGGCCCACACCCCTTTTTTCACCAGATCAGGCTTGTCACGAGAAAAGAATTTTGTTGGGATTTGTAAACGTTAAAAATGAGCTTAGCTTAGTTCTGCTTTTTCTAGCAGAAAATTTTTCAAAAACGAATACGAAAAAATTTGTGTACCTTCAAGAAAATTCCGGTCAACCATAAATTCCCTTTCATAAGGAAGCATCCATTTTCCAGCATCATTTCGGAAAATCCAATGCTAAAATAGGGTCAGATCATCTTCTGGAAAGCTTCCTTCGAGGGAAAGTTGAAAGGGTCTACTATTCGGCTACCGTACCTGTACCGTGTCATTTCCTCCCCTTGAGTCGATGTTACTTTTCTCGCAACAACCTCATGTGCTAACAATGTTGGAATGCACAGCACAAATACGCTTATAGCGATTCCGATGGCAGCGCTTCTGGAAAGGAACGAAATTAGTTTTTAGGAGGCCGGAGGATTTTTTCTATATGGACAGAAGAATAGTTCAATAAATAAAATTTCGTCGCCAGCGACGGCAATTTGCATAGCGGAACTGCCCAACGGTTCTGGAGGAAATTTTCTTGGAGAGGTAGTTGGGTAGGTACACCACGCAAATTTGACACTTAAAGAAATTTATGGAAGATCGATGGGATAATATTAATAGATTGATTCAAACATTGTAATACTAAGAAAGGTTCAACGTGCTCGTCTCCCTCCCCCCCCCCCCTCCCATAATAGTCAAATTTGGGCTCGGTATTCATCCTCGACAACGTAGAATTGTGAAGACAGATTTGGAAGTTGCATTACACACTTGAGCTATAAAAAGTGCAGGGTTATTTGTGAATAATTGAACTAATTTTCGAATTCGAAAATACACAAAATTCAAAGATTAGCTTTGTGAATATCACTTTTCTGAAATTTTGGGACTATAGGTAGTGAAGAGGGTAGAAATAGTAATCCCGAACAATCAAAGATGTCGAATAAATCGAATAATGAATGAGTTAGGAGAAGCAACCTCTAAATTGCGTTCAACAACGAAAAAGTTTTTTTCAGTTGCTGAACGATATAGGATCGCCTACTGTGACAATTGAATTTGAAATGTGTTCCTACGCAGTTTCTTTCTTGATTGTATTCCAAAACCCAAGCCCCATTCAAAAAAGCAGAAAATCCAATTCTTTCGGCGACCCAAAAACGAAAACCAAAACCAAGAAAAACCCATTGTATCTGTTTCTAATCTGATAATATCTTGAACAAAACTCACATTGCCCTTTTCGACTGCAACCATGCTGACGACGATAATCGCATTGCGCAGAATCGAATGAAAGCCATGAGGACCACCAGATACAAGGTGATCGCATGAAGTGCAATTGAAATCACTACGTGGATCTGAAATGACCAGAAGTACAGACGCAGATTACTTGACGAAGGGCTATGACGTCATCATGATAAAACAAAATTAGTCAGAGGGTTTCTTGGTAATCAAATAGAACTAGTTCAGTGTTACTGTAATTTATGGAATGATGACGCAATCGCAACCTTTTACATATCAACTTAAGCAGGTGCTTTCACCATTTCAATTTTTCATTTGTTTTAACCCCAAGAATTGCTATCCCTTCTATACATGTAATCTTCATTTTTTTCACCTGGCAGAATTTACAACAATATCGTAAATATTCACTGACGCCAGTTTTCTAGACCCAATATTTTAGTCCCCTCGCTCAAGCCCACACTTCTTAAGGTTATCTATATATGCTGGAATGCTTGGAGCAAGATTCTCTTCTCGACTGGTCGCCTTGGTGATCCCTTTCATCTATGGAGTCCGAAGATTAATGGTTTTCAAAGTCAGTTCATTTAGTCTTTTATGACCTTGAACTACGATAGAGCGGCTTCACTTTTTTCAACTTTCCATCTGCTCTTAAGCACTACTTAGATAGTTAAATGTGCTACTTAGATATGCAAATCGTGGTGTAAAACTTTGTTGTACTTTTGTTCACATACGGATTGTCCCAAAAACTGTGCTTACTTTTTGATCGTTGATAGCTTTCTACTATGAAGCTTTGGAAAACCTTTAGGAACCTTTTTGTAGGGGTGGCTTTTTAGGTTTGCAGTATAGGACGTCGTGATCTCTCTTCGTTACGGTAGGATTACGATAGGAACTTCCAGGGCACAGCGCCATTTTGAACTGAGCCGCTGATGGAAAAAATATCAAAAAAAAAATCTGGAAAGTTGTGTAAGGGTTCCGAGCATGTTGCGTTACACAGTTTTCAAATTTTGCTTGTTGTAATCACGTTTTAGAAGAACATTTGGAAAGCAGCTACTACGACTTACGTGTTATAACATTTAAAAGAGGCGTGAACTTGATATGAAAGTTTTGGCTTCGGTCTTTCTTGATAAAAAGCCTTATGAGTCAGAACCCTCTTCAAGGTTTCTACCGTAATCACAAGCAGGAATTAGTCCGGTGATTGATTCCATGCTGTAAATTTGAGTAGAAGCTAGGTCTATATGGTACCTAAAGCTTCTCCAAAGACTCCCTGAGAAAGAAGTTATTGACAATCAGACAGTAGGCACAATTTTTGGAACACCCTGTATATCTTGGGCATTGCCTTGGTCTTGCGTCACCCTTGTAGATTATTATCGTTGCATAATACAATTTTGATAAAAAAAATTCACCGAGGGGCAAACTTATAATACCAAGTTTTTGAGGAAAATTCTATCTGAAACTTCATTTTCGAGGAATATCTTGTCTAAAATTCTAGAAGCTTTCAGCTGATACTGTTAAGTTCAGAAACAAGACGTTGTCTGCTTAGGTAAAAGCTATGCTGAAAACTATGAAGTTTTCGCGCGATAATCAAAACTACTTGAAACCTAAAATTTTCCTTCCCTAGTCCGAATTGCGCAAAAATGGAAACGTTAAACGTTACGAAGCCTATGGCAAACAATACTGGGTGTACGTTCTTTGAATTCGGTCAGACTTGCCCTTAACAGATGGACCCAGTCCGCTGATGTTAATAGCGTTATACTCGATTAAGTTTTTGAGCATCCGCTAAGTTCAGAAACTCATCGCATAAAAAGGATAATTGGCTCAAAGCAGTAGTTTTTCATGAAATGCGAGGCAGAGTTTGTGGATTCCGTTTTAGCGCTTCCAATGATGTTAAAATACAATTTCTCACAAAATAAGTCAGAAGCGCTTGCTGAAGGATGTAGCAGAACATGAACAAAAAACTATATTCTTTTATTCTAGACCTGAGGAATTTCTTTTCTTAAAAAAGTGCTTCAATAGTATACATTAAACCGACCAGAATATGTATATTCATAGTTTTGTGGTTTCTGAGCAGGAAAAATGAATGGATTAGGTACAATCTACTACTATTATTTTGTATTCTTCATGAACATATCTTTCTTTTTGCTTTTTTTGTGAATGATGTAGGTCTCGAAAGATAAGCCTTTTGAACAACAAATGTTTGAGTGATATCAGATTGGCTACAAAATAATTTCGTTTTGGCATGAAAATCTTCATAGAAACTTTCCTAGTTGTTCTTTACACATGATTTGTGGATAAGTAGTTCAGCTTCTTCTGTCACGTGTCAACTAAACAGAATTTTATATTTTCAGTAAGGGACAGTTACGCCCCAACATGGCTAAAAATCCAAAAGCTCAAATTTGCAACTTTCGAAGCTTCATTTTCATGCTCTAATGAATGTGGAGAACAGCAATTTGGTATTTGACAGACAAATTTTCCTTTTTTAGCTACCATCAACGAAAATTGTGACCTGCCATTTCAAAATCTATGACCGGAAAAATAAAAATTTTCATAATTGCGCACAATAAGAAAGTTGGCGTCTCTCACTTCTTTGCGGTTTTTTCATTGCGAAATCAATTCTACACAAACAAATTTCATATCCCAATTCTCATTGAAGAGATCTTTCCAGCGGTACCGAATACTGAACAAAAAATTATCTGCAGCGTTTTAGGAACCGCAAAACCGACCGAAATTATTTATTAGCCAACCTAATATTAATGCGAAGATCTTGGGTCTAAAAAAAAATAGTTGAAAATCTCAATTTATGTGGGTTTGTATTGATTCTTAGCGAATTGTTAGTTGCACCTACCTTCAAGAAGAGTGCCCAGCCATAAGGATAACCCGTATGATCGACCATGAATTCGAATCGAGTCATGTAAATCTGCAATTACACTAATTTCCTATCCATTCCTTCGAAGTAGTTTTGGAACAGACCATGTATGAACTCATAGTGCCCATATCTGAAAGAGCAATGCACACTAGCACAGTGTGTACTGAGCTGAATCGCATCCGGGGTCGAGTCAACACCCATATGTGAATGGAATTCGCCAGCAACCCGAATAAGCATAATATCACAGCAATGTATCGGTGGAGTGATGAGTAGGTCCTAAAAGGAAATTAGTTTGAATAGGAAAGATGGGAGTAGGAGGAACTGGTTGCCATTTTTTCTAAAAATGGATATTTTATTTCCCTTTCTTTCGGCTCCTTTCTACGAGTAAGGTATGAATATTGTTTGACAGTTTCTCTTTGTGTTCTTCTCTCTTCTCTCCTTTTATCCCCTCCTCACCCTCTCCCCCTTCTCGCGCTCATGTTTCTACGTAAGTTTCCTCAACGCGGTACAGCTCTTTAACCCAATTGCGGACGTCAAACTTGAAAAAAAGGCACAGTAGTTTAGAAGAAAAGCACAGATTTAGATTTGATTAGGTCCCCCGCAAAGCTTATTTTCGGAGTGAACCTATTCCATCAAATATTCGCACCAGGAGAAAGAAGTAAATTTCGAACAACTTGGTTTCTGATTGGATTCTCACGGAGATTGTACCTTTGAGATTTGTACTACCGGGAAAATGCGAAGACACTCTTGTACTCCATTTACTCCTAGCAACCGGGCTGAGTGCGTGGGAGTCTGTAGGACAACTACAAATCGGTTTTTAGGACTATGAGAAAAAGTCATCTGTGCGAGTCTGAATGTGTGAATTTCAGCAAATTCGCTTGAAAAGCTGCTTCGAGTTCTTCTTTCAATTTGCCAGTTTGCTTGAAAAATGTGCGTAAAAAATTGATTTTGTAGAAAAAATCAAATTTAGAACTACTGTTGTAGTGGTAAACTTAGCATGGCTACTGGGTTGTCTCAAGAGAAGATCACTTCGATGAGTTTTCTCTTTGTTCTCCTTATCAATAGATTTCTACAACTAAGAATGTTGCTCTTTTGCATAAGCAACGTAGCTGTACTTGACTGAGCGAAAAATTAGAACAAGTTTGATGTAGATGGTATAAGGGTGAACGGAAAGTAATGCGACACTTAGAGACCAATTTGTTATGGAAGAAAAAAGTATTGCGCTGCGATTTTGGTAGATGTCAGAGCATATTATTCTCTTTCAGGCATTACCTATATAAATTCATTTACATGTTTACTGATTTTTATACTTACCGAAAAGCGAAGTCAATCACTTCAACAAATTATGATTTTTTATCAGTATCTGCGCAGTAAAACATGTGAGACTGCCCAAACCACTGCTACAATGGGTGTGAGGGGACAGTTACCAAACCTACGCTGGCTCGGTAAGTCAGAAGATGATATGGTCATTCGCCTTTTCGAGAGCGGATACACTTACTATTTATTCATTTGCAAGTAAACGCTTCCTGGCACAATCTGTAGAACTCTTTACGCCTATATGCAGTCAATCAAAACGTTTATTCGTTTTCGGAAAATATAGGTTAAAACATGATTTTTTAGTCTTTTACTGCGCCAAAAAATTGCCCTTTTTCAAGTTCCCTTTTTAACCTGAAAACGAAGATTCCTAACACTCGATAAATCGTTCGCAAGAGCTAGAGGAGTTTTTTCGGGTGGCATGTTACTTGCTCTATGATTTACTGTAAAGCAGCGCAGGATTGGGGGATGTTCAAACAAAAAACCTAGTCCGAACTTCTTCAAGGCTTAACTCCAAGGTCTATGAAAGAAAAGTGGTTACGCTTCGCTAGAATATCAGGCAAAGGCCCATTATGTATGAAGATTTCTAGTTGCAACCTGCTCATTGTTCTCAAATTTCTCAAATGTATTAAAAATCAAGGGAGTCCCTTACTTCCCCGTTCAGCCCAATACAAGATAGTTTTCCCTTGAGCAAATCAGTATTTGCTAACCACATCGCTGATGAATGCCG
This sequence comes from Cylicocyclus nassatus, assembly GCA_958299035.1. Taxonomy (NCBI): domain Eukaryota; kingdom Metazoa; phylum Nematoda; class Chromadorea; order Rhabditida; family Strongylidae; genus Cylicocyclus; species Cylicocyclus nassatus. The sequence goes on from CATQJL010000316.1 coordinate 61,074,896, forward strand.
CCTTGAATTTTCAAATTTTTTTGTAAACTGAATCTACAACTCCTTATTCCATTCTTTGGAAGATAGAGGTTTGCCTAGCATTGTCCTATTGAGAAAAAGACTTTTCTATTGCTTATTTTTCTTGTTCTCATCCGAAACAATTTTTTTGAGAAAAGAGCTCCAACTCACTGTTGAAATAGAAACAAGGTATGTAACACATTTTGAGTGAGGCTGTTGTTCACATCAAAGATCGGCGGATCTTTGCAGTCCATCTGAAAAGAAAAATGTTGAGGTTAAAGTAAAGACACTGTGAAACAATAGTCAAAAGAATAGACGAGATAGACGAGTTCGTCACACGCGAAGCGAGATCGCAGATCAAATTGTCAGCTTGAAATATATGAAATTTTAGGTAAATTTTGGGAAATTGAAGTAATCTGCTGAGCAATATCTGCTTGATATCAACTACTTTTATTCTGATACTTGTGCGGAGTGGAGAAAAAAACAGATGAAAATTAGCTACAACGAGTACATCCCGATTAGAACTGATCATCTAAGTTTCATTTGATTGAATGTAAAAAGAGCAACATTGTCTTCAAGTCAGCACAAAAGAATTATCTTTAATCTTGAGATGCTTGTGAATCGCAAAAGTTTATGAGAAGGCAAAATCACAATAACTCGTACTAGCTAAGGCTACCGTACTTATATAGCATTCCACCAATCTTCTAATCGACTCCCAAGTTGACGAGGACTACATCACGTAAAATTGCATGTGTGAGAATAATTCCCAAGGTTTTTCATAAGTTAAGCAGTACTTATAGTCGTACACATTCAAAAAAGTTGCATTTCCTAGATAATCCGCAAAAATCGGGCTACAAAACAATAAGCGCAAAAGCATCCTAGAAAATGAGAGTAAATAAAAACCTCATTCTGGTTTATCTGCATAGCAGATCTTAGCTATTCAGCTAGCATCTCCAACGAGAAGAAAAGAAAACATCGCATCTGATCACAAGACACAGCTTTATGCATATTTTACTATTTTCAACAGGAAGTTCGCAATATGTGGATGACAAGGATGAAATTTTAATCGACCACAAAGATCGCAACTTTTTTCTTTCGTGATGATTTGATGAAATCTTTAGTGCAATAAATATATGCAGCCACTGCTGTGGAATCAAAAATGGAAATGAGAGAACGTAGGAAATAGCATGTCATTTCCATTTCAACAATAGGAACGTAAAGAATACCATCTTCGTTTACGTCAAAGCATACAATAGTGCAAAGATTTAGGGGAGGGGGCGGGAAGCCATAGGGACTGGTCACTAGGGTAAGGGCTCTCTTGGTACAGAAAAAGTTTGAAGGCTACTTGTTTTACGGATTATGAAAAGCCAAAATCAAGCAAGTGGATGAGGTGGAGGGAAGGTCAAAGAGAGAGTTAGGTTCAAGTAGTTGGCGAATTTCTTCGGCTATCCACAGTAGTCTCTGGTACATTATCTGGTTGCGAGCCTTTTTACACTTTCTCGCAATTTTTTAAGAAAAGAAAACCGGAATTCTAACAAAATCTCATATTTGCGATATAAGAGATGACAAACGGCTACACAGAAGATAACTTACGCAATTTTGGGACAATTCTATAAGAACTCTGCAGCTTCCCTCTTCCTGACTCTTTCATTCTACTTTTTCATCTTTTATACCTTTACGGATATTCGGGAACAGCGGCGCTATTACATATGAAGACTTTCGGAAGCATAAGCTTTTTATAATGCGTTGGATATTGTCAAAACTGATTTCAAAAAAATTTGAGGATTGAAAATAATCTCTTTCATGTGTGACCAGGGCTCGGCACAGCTGGCAAAGGGTCAAGCTAGATATCGTTTTTAGGGGGGAAAGCAAAGGGGGTGTCGTTTTTCAGGGGGTCCGAGGCGGAGAAGTGCCGCAAAAATGCCGCCGGCATGCCACCGGCATGCTTCCACCAACAAACGAAGGCGCTGTTTTCAGCCAAAACGCAATAGTATGACACCAAATTTGGTGTGTGCATGCGCGTTGGTTGGACCCGAACTAAGGCCCAAACATTTATGAAAACTTATGTGAATGAAAGCTGTGCTGAACTTTTTTCTGAATTAGCTGGCACCGTGCCAGCTGGGTGCCAGCTGAGCTGGCACCGATACTTTGCTCACATAAGTTTTCATACTTTTTTACATAAAACGTATCTATACTGTAAAAGATTACATACAGAGAAGAAACAGCTTCATAATGTTTTCATTTCAGCGTTTTATAGCCATTTGAAAATTACTCGGCCTGCTCTACAGTCAAAAAATCGGCTTTTTCTGCTTCTCAAGATCTGATTCGACCACTTAAAAAGCTCAGAAAGCTGTCAAAAGTTGTTCCATGAAATCAGCATGCATGAAAACCCTACTACATACCTTCACATAATATAAAAATAATGACGGGTTTTCAAAACAAGTCAAAGGGGACTTCGTACGAAATTTTTAAGATCAAACGGGACTTCGTTTTGAAATTTCCCTGGTGCCAACTCGTGCCGAGCCCTGTGTGTGTGACTTGTATTATACCTATCTAAAAGCTACAGTCCTCCATGCCAATATAGAAGTGAAAAAGTCTTTCAAGAGAAAACTATGAAGATCTTTATATCAGGTATGACAAAATTTTTCCCTCATATCTTTCAAGAAAAATCTTGTTAATTAGAAACTCCACAAATTCCCGCCATTACTATGGCAAAAATGACAAATGCATTCTGCAGCCTCAACAGCTTTTCTGTTTGATTACAGAGGAACTCAACAAAAAAATTGAGCACAGGTGATTTTACCTTGCACTGAACATGTAAAGTGTTCTACAACTTCTACGAGAGAAAGCAAGAGCGGAATTCGATATAATTTCTAGTTTCAGACGAGTATGAGTCTAAGTGAAATGGACGACAACAGTTAGTAGCAATTAGGCGTAGACGTCAATCTCAAAAAATTCAATGAAAGCTTCCTGATTACTTAATTCATTCTGAAAAAAGAGTATATCGCAAAATGGCACGAGATGCGCCTTTTGCTCCTCTTCAATAATGTTTCTCTGTTCTTTATAAAGATCACTTGTTTAGCTTACGTAGTTCCTCAATTTCTTGCTCTTCACTCTTCCGCCTTCCCCCCCCCCCCCCCCCGCCCCCTCCCTCCCGCTATTCTTTAGAATCTCCGACTCCATCGCCTAATAACGATTTGCACCAAGTAAACTTCGATAAATACCAATTTTTTGGGTGAGACACAAATTCGAAAACTTTGCTATAAGTTTTCAAACAAAAAGCAGACCTTGTGTTTTGAGCCAGTCGGCTGCAAAGTCGTAGCGAAGGTTCCCACGGGAAAAAAGCGAAATTTCACACATCGTTACTTTTATTGCCTCTTTTTATTGTTAATGTGTAATGTGGTTCAATACTGCCTAACAACCAAATGTTTTTCAATGACAAAAAGCATCCAGAACTTGCAGAATTTCGCAAGAAGCACGGGAAAGGAAGTCAAAGTCGTAAAAAAAATTCGAAAACCTTGACTTTTCTATTTGTTTATGAATGAGAAACGGCTTTAAGAGTTTTTGCGAGCGAATGTCGCACGCAAACTCTTTTTGTAAAACGCTAAAATTCGTAGTCGTGCGATAGGGAAACGGAAGTTTGCTAGTAAAATTTCGGAAAAGTTGCATTGAGAATGTTTCAAAATGCCAATTTTCATAGTATCAAGGCTGCAGAAAACTTTTGCAAAGCTGCTTCTGAATCATCATTGTTGCGTAGAACGTTCATATCAAAGAAAAACCTGCCTTCTAATACATTCTTAACAATGAAACGTTAAAAGCAATTTTGAGAAAAAATCTCCCATAAGGCCTTGCCATTAAGCACCGGAACATTGTGGACGAGCATGTGACACAGAAGTTGTTTAGCCGTCAAAAGTAAGTACATTATGTGATTTGTTAAAGGATATTCGTTGACGACTGCCCCGACTCGTGCAATTACACCACCGTGGGCGCGCCTTTTTGGAACCTTTCCCAGCTGGACAGTACGAGCAGCGCGCTGGGACTCAGTGGCTAGCGGCAACACTGTCCTTTAACCTTTCTTCTTAATTTGAGCATTTCATATCGTTTTTCCTTCTTACTTCTTATATTTGAGCAGTAATTCGTTTTCCTTATCTTTTAGTATCTCTTGGTGATCAAATATCCTACGTTCTACTTCACTGAATACTGAAAGGTAAGGGAAAAACTACCTTGGGCACATTTCCTGAATTATTCCCCCGTTTTACGTAAGAAACATTCATTTTTAAATCATGAATCATCGCCCCGGGTAAGTTAGGTGGAAACATATGCTCTTTTCATGAGTAATAGTGGCTATCATGCATTTCCTTACATGAGATCACTTGAATGTTCATTTTCCACATGGTGTCCCTGCTATAAGAGTGCTGAAGCAACCATTTCAATGGTCCGTCGTAAGAAACATGTCAAGTCATTGTAAAACATCGAAGAAAGCATGCAATTCTAATCATGCCATGATAACCACCACTGCAACTACGAAGAAAGCTCATCTTTCTTCTAATTTTGCCCGCGGCGATGGTCTCACATAGTTATTAAAATGTGTAACTGCCTGGAACGAAAAATAAGAAAAAAAAAACGATGTGAAATGTCTAACAGACGAAAAAGATTAAAGGGCAATGATGCTGCGAGCTCTCAAGTCCCCGCGCGCTGCAGCATACTGTCATGCTGGAAAGGCTTCAAAAAGGCGCGCCCACGATGGTGTAATTGCACGAGTCGGGGCAGTCGTCAACGAATATCCTTTAGTACTCCAACGATATCTATGAGGAGGGTTAGGTCCTGTAGCGAATTCTTATATGGGTGCTAGCGATCACAAGATGAACTGCAAATAGCGAAGAATTGCACCCCAAAATAAAGTTGTAAAAATGTAGAAAAGTAACTTTTGATATTCCCAAAATGCTCTGTTTTTTAGGATCCAACTTTGAAAAAATTCGCTGGTGTTGATTTATCGACTACTGTCGATATTTGTTGAAGGAAATCGCATCTAAATAAAGCAGTCAAATTACAAACGCTTAGTGTTCTAATAAAATGATCAGTATATTCTGGGTTCAAGCAAAGTGGATGGATATTAACGATCGTTTCGTGAGAATACTCAAATTAGGAGCACCAAGGACAAAGCGAGAATGTTCTAAAGAGTACATTCAGGAGAACAATTATCATGCACATGAAGTGGTATACATATTCTAACCAATGTGTAACAGATGAGACAGCATGGTAGAATGAGATGGGGCTGTTTTCTAACACTTACTTACTTAAACGACATTTACCATCATTGTTGTATGTCTTGAGAATAACCGTCGCCATTAATGGCTGTTGGTACTGATGTATATCAACATAATTAACTCTAATGAGTCTAGAGCACTTACACTGCCCCTCCTCCTTCTCATCCAAGAATTTTTGTGGGATTTTGAAGAGATTATTTGACATATATTGTGCAAACTATTATTTGCCCCTACTAAAAGAAAATTTACTCAAAAATTTGGCTCCCACTCTCCCCCCTTCCCTCAAAATAAATAGCTTCTGCAGCCATTAGTCATACATATGAGCGCGGCTCGGCACAGGTGGCTTGGTAAGCTGCGACGTTTTTTTTTCAACGTTTCGTTTTTTGTAGAATTTTCAGGATTATCGTTTAGGGTCAAAGAGGACATCGTAAACTTTTGTGAAAGTCAAGGGGGACTTCGCTTTTGCATATTCTTACCTCGTACCGAGCCCTGCATATAAGTTCCTTCATAGATATCTCCTTTAAATTTTACTAGCATAGATAATCTCCTAAAATTTTTTTTTCAAAAAGTTTGCAAAAAATGAGATATGAAACGTCGAGAGTCAAGGCTAATCTGGGATTGCTCTATATAAAAATAAGCTCAGCATCAATAATTTGAAAATGTGAAATCACTTGCCTTAACCCGATCTTCACATTCACGAAAATGAGGTAATTTACAAAATCACGAAAGTCTTGCTTGCTTTTTGAAGAAAATTTGGACCTACATTGACTTGAAAATACTACAGAAATTCAGACAGCTCTTTAAAAAAGCATTCACTTTGTAGAAAATACTTATGAACCAAACGTTAAAATTTCAAGATAGACGTGGAAATGCAACTTCATGGACGCTCCATGATATGAACACTAAAGCTTATGAAGTAAACAATGTCATTGTTTGTGAGGATGTTTATTAATAAGTAATGATTGAGTAATATCCATTTACATAGTAGTTACGTCAAGAGAAAAAAAAGCGCTAATACTAATTGAAAAAAAATGTTGTAAAGTCAATGGCACAATGGTAAGGAAGAAAAACGCAAATGTCAGGAGGTTTAGACCGATTACCGAGAAAGTCATCAGTTCAGAAATGTTATGTAAAGACAGCCTTTACGTGGATTAGAACAGCATCAGTAAGAATTGAAAGATTTTTGCTGTATTGGCAGCTCAAAAATAGAGAAAATGCATAATTTCAATTTTTTAGCAAAAAAAAATCGAGTTCCAAAAGCTCTCCGACTCCTAGTTACTATGCTAAACGTGAAGCAAACCCAGATTACACACCCTAAACCCCGCCCACCACTGATGGGCGGAGCTAATCGAAGAGCTCCTGCGTGACCGCAAAGTTCACCGAAACGTTTAGTACGGACCACACGTGCTCGGTTTTTGGGCAATGAGCGCAGCGACGGGCAATTCACTTGATTAGTCTGGTGAGTTGCTAGTACTGGACTCGAATTGGATTGGGTTGCGCCCATATCAAAGCTACTTATAGCCATGAATGGGTGGAGAGTAATCTGTAGACAGGGACTTTTAGGTTCTGCTTGTTGCAGCATTGAAATGGTACGGAAAGGGTGGAGCAGTTTCAGCGCATGAAAAAAAATGACAAATCTTATATTAGGTTGGCTAATAAATAAATTTGGTCGCTTTCGCGGCTCCTACAGATGCTACAGACAATCTTTTGTCAAGTATTCGATACCTTTGGAAAGAGCACATCTATAAGAAAATTGCAACGTAAAATCTGTCTAAATAGAATTCATCTTATAATGAAAGAAATCACAAAAAGTGAGAACCCCAGTTTTCTCATTGTGCGCAAATACGAAAAAATATGGTTTTTCGGCCAAAGGATTTCGGAACGGTAGATCACAATTTTTATTGATATTCGCTAAGTAGGGATAACTTGTTTGTATCCAAATAACAAATTGCTGTTCTTTACATCCATTAGAGCATGAAAACAAAGCTTAGAAAGTCCCAGGCTCAAGCTTTTGGTTTTAGCCTTGGGTTGGGGCATAACTTTACCTTACTGATGATTGAGAATTCTGAATAGTTGACATGTGAAAAAAATAGTTTTGACCTACTTACATACAAAAATCATGGATAAAAACCAATTAGGAGAGTTTTTGTGAGAATTTTCATGCCAAAACGAAACTATTTTTTAGCCAACCTAATAGTAACCGGCTGTACAGCAGCTAACTCTCATGTTTCGATGACTTAAACCTTAATAGAGGTTGGCTTCTTGAAGGCATACACAAAAACCAATACTGTAAAATTACGGTAAAAACGTATAGCGTTGTGTCATTACAAATCATTTACCTTTTCGAAAAGCTGCTAATTACGCGAGATCTGTATGGGAATTTCACAAACTATGAAAATCAGAACTTGTACTTAACTGTAGCTGTACAAAATGCAGGATAGAGGACATTAAGTCGCCGAAAGGGGAGGTCCTACGCTCAAATTTGCAACAAACCCCATTACTGCCTCAAGCTATTTGTCTGCGTGGGTGGAGCCTAATGGCGACCAAATGTCCTCTACAAAAGGCGTAACTGGCCTAAGTTTGCTTTCAAAACTACTGAGTACTTAATTCCTGGACAGAAAATAATTTGGGTGAGTTTTTTTTGTAACAAGAATAGTGGAGTGAAACCTTCTTGGAAGCTACTCTTCCGACACTAGTAAAGCGAGAGGGGTTCTGGAGAGCCCAGATCTGTTGTGCCTACATTGTAACTCAAGGGTTTGGAGCCATCCTTTCCATATGGTCCGGTATATCACGGTCCGTGCTAAATAACGAAGCGGAAGTATTTCTGAAGAAAGAGGGTTACACTTTTTGTTGAACAGCCGATGTAAATGAGTGCAATTGATTGATCACATGTGCAATCACACAATTTAAGCGTTCAGAATTCGCGTAATTTCACTGACGTAACTTGTTAGGAGATTTAACAATTTTATGTTAATTTCGCTTTTCAAGAAAAACGTTATTGACTGATGAAAATGACAATGGATCAATAATACACACTAATTCTGCTTTATTGGAAAAGAACATGCATACTGCACACATTATCGTCTAAAAATTAGTTGACTAAAGTTCGAATAAATTTTTGGTATAGACTGAGCTCTTCTGAAGAGGAGTTAAAGCTCACGACGTAGACGACAAATACCGTGAACTAATGTGCGAAAGCATAGAAAAATGGCTTTGTTCCGGGAATTCAATGACAATGTGTAAGAATCAACGACGAAGAATGGTACGCAGCTCCTGGTAATTATACGCAAAAACAAATCCTTTTTTCAATAGCTTATAATTCTTATTTCTCATTCTAGTATTAATGACGAGCTGCTTTTTTCACGAAAATAAAAAACTTGCAAATATGCAAGCAATCACTCTAAGAACATTGGCACTCAAACACTAATAACAAAGCTGCAGGTTTCTTTATTTGCCCTGACTTCTTCCCATCTGGAAGATATTACAGTAAGGTGATTTTCGTGTTTACTGCTGCAATTGCACCATATACGAACCCTCCGACGCCTAGCTTACAAAGCGGAATATGTAGTAGTCATAAAATATGAATATAAAAAGCGCAAAAATAGATGTGAAGGAAGCGCGGTTGGAGAAGTTCAATTCAACAGCTTCGTCAACCTAAAAGTTCGGATTTGGAAGCATTTCTAAAACGCTAGTTGAATCTCTACACTGCAAACACAGTCAAAGTATTACGACTTGTGTAAAATTATTCTCTGAGCTATAAACCTATCGAACACAGCTAAGAACTTTTTGAGTGCTATATATAGCAAAAAATCAACTTTGAAAACTACCTGAATATGTATTCAAAAAAGTTCGAAACGCATGCATCTTGGCACTTTAAGTAAATGGAGATAAAGATGAAGGTGGTAAAGGTTAGTAGAAACAATGAGCTCAGATTGTATTTGTTGCATCATTTCGTTTATAATCAGAACACGGAATGATTCAAGCTCTTGCAAAATTATGACTTTTGCTCGAAAATGCGGAAATAATGAAATAATTAGCAGCTGCCTCAATCCACCCATACATATTCAGCTGCATACCAGGAGCGTTCTATGAAAGGAAGTAAATAATGACATCAGATTCAGAAAGTTCAAAGACTTCCAAAGCGGCATGACCCCGACTGATTTCCAAGAAGAGGTTTTTTCCTACCAGTTCTTCACTAGATGTCACTAGAACAGTAAACATTAGCGCAGAAGAATATCAGATCAGATGCAGATAATTTATTTGGAAGAACACAGTTTCTACAACTGAAAGGCTGATGTTAAGCCTTGGCTTTTAAGAGATGTAATTTTCGATTTTTTATAAAGATCTTGGAAACAATTATTACATATTCCTTTCTTTAAAATTGACTAATAATTTTACTAAAATTTACTCTATAATTTTACTCTATATCAACACAACATGGACAAAACATATACATCATTTCACCTACTCTATTTCAGAGGAACCACTCAACATTTTCGTAAAAACTTCTTTTCCATCTGTCTTCCCCCCCCCCATTCCTTATATCTGGTGTTGCTCTTTTTATATGGCAGATGCGCCCCTATCTTTAGTGGAGATCAGATGATTTTGTTTATTTGCAAAGGCTGAAGAGGACCAGACAACTAAAGTGCATTCGCACCCGTCAGTCTGCAGGAAATCCACCTATATTGGATTGCATGGAGACTTTGGGGGTTGTACTCGAAAAAAATTTGTTGAAAAACGGAAAAATCAGGAAACGTATACTTTTTTGAAATCTTTGCAGCTGCGGCTTTCATCCTTTGAATGTCATCATCTTTTGACTGTTCTATAGACCAAAACTTCGTTATTTTTCATTTCAAAAAAGGGCAAGCAAAATCTTCCGATTCTCAGGAAATTGAGGAAAGTTCATCTCTATCATATCCGTTGTCAAGTGGAGTACTTTTTGTTGACATTTGTCGTGGCTACAATTCTTTGAACTCACTTAACACACATTATATCACAAAAGTACACTACAAATTATCATAACTAACTAGCTGCACAGGTGTGAATAGTTTTTATTTTTAACGACAATTCCAATCCTTATAATTATTTCATTGTAGGGATTACACAGCTCCTACAGGGGGATCTAAATTTGACTGCTTTTACTCAGAAGTCTAAAATCTAGTCACATGCTCAAGCACCTGTTTCCACCTCTAATGGGTGTGAATTAAAGGTTAGGGCATCGGTCCAACACGCTATGACTTTGCATGGCTAAGTACTACGTGGAAAAACTAGACACGCAAAAGTTTCATGCGCATTAGTACCCTAAACTTGCAGCAGCAAAGATCTACATCTTTTTTCCCAGCAAAAAAAAATGCGCGCTTAGATACAAAACACTAGGTCGTTGCAAAAGGAATACTGTTTTGCGAATTTCCGCTTTCATGCAAGAGCTTTCCTGACTCTTTTTTTTACATTTTTTGCAATAGTTAATGTACAAACAAGAAAATTTTTCTTGCTACTGTGTGCAATTGCACAATCAGGACTTAGTGATGGCTTTGAAGGAACAAAAGCGGCTCAGCCCGCACCTTTACCTAAAACTTTGGAATGATTTTCAAGATGTTTGCCGCCGCTACTACAAAATTTAGAAAAGGGGGGCGTGTCGGCACCCTTCCCCCCCCCCCCTAAGAATAAATTTTTCTACAGGACTAGCAGGTTTTTGCACGTTATTTCAATTATTTACAAACACAAAATAATCACTTGTACATTTCAATCACTCGTCTAAATAACTTCTAAATAGTTCCCCACCCATTACCGGGCCCCCTCGGTACTCCATTCTGAGAATACCCTTTGACTATAATATTTAATTCAACTGGCTTGGCGGCTGGAAGGCGGGACTCCGTGACCTGATTCAAACTAGGTAATGATCAGAGAGCACGCGCGCGGGAGAGACGCAGACTGCGAAGCGGGCGCGAGCGGCCTACATTAGGTCACGAAGCTCCCCCCTCCTTCCAGCCGCCAAGCCAGTTGAATCAAATATTATGTGCAAATGCACGCACATTAGCGAAACCTATTTCTGTGAACAGTTAGTCCTATAGCCTGCGCCTGTTTTCTTCAAATGTGAAAAGATAAGTGTGAAATATGCTTGAATGGAAACTAAACTATTTTATCTATACAGCACACCTAATGAAAGCCACATAGGTTAAAATTTCTGTGATTTTGTGGTAGATTTTCCATAACTTAATCTCAAATCAGTCCAAAAAAACTTTTACGTCAAAGTCACGCCATGTGTAATTGGTGGCACAAGAACCTAATAAATCAAAGCCCCCCCCCCCTTTTGACCCTCACCTGCTATGAATCTATTATCATTCTTTAAAAAGCTGATTTTATTCGTGGGCAACGAAGAACTACATATTTTTTGGTTCGTATTTACTATTTACTGCGACACCACTTGCAAGCTCCTACTGGGATCTCATAAACATTTCTCGTTTTGGCTCGTAAAATGATGGCGGCAAGCTTTTATCTTTTAAAGCTGAATCTGATTGACAGCAATACAGCAATGTGACGAAATGCGTTACGAGCTCTTCTTTTGCACAAAAAAATTGAGGGAATTTGTATTTAGACTTATTGTAGTAGTTGGTTTACGGAACTCACAGCTGTTAAGAAATTTTGCTTGCAATTTGAAAAAGATAGAAACAAAAGCGTAGGAGTCGCAAATTCTAGGCGCTGTGCGGAAGGGGGGGGGGGGGAGGGAAGGGGGAGAAATTATGTCACGGATAAGCTCCACCTGCGCGGATATCTGCCACGAATCACGCATTTCAAGACATTTTAGCCTGTACCAATTGCCCGCACAAAACGGAACCCATAGTATGTGATGCCATGTCTATCCGCGGGTTTCCACAGCATCGCTAGCATTACATTAGAGAGACAGAGAGATTGATTAGGAGAGTAGAGATCAGACAAGATCCTGCCAAGAATCAGCAATTTCGCATTGCTAAAGATTTGCATTTTCCAACTGTCCCGTTGGCTCCCCCGCAATATCCACTGACGTATCTGGTGATAAATTGTGAAAAACTGTGACAAACGCTTTTCTAATAAGATGCGGGTGTATGTTTGGGTGTTAAAATCATTGCATAGACAAATCACTGGCGAGATGTTCCTAGTAGAACTATGCCCTACTTTCTAAGATGGTAAAATTCTGCTTTCATGTACCTACAATGGAAGGAAAGGATTTCAACTCTATCAAATAAAAAGAATTGACTCATTAGCTCGGTGTCACAGCCTAAGGTGAGTGATTCATGTCTCACATGCCAGACCAATTCACTTGAAGGCAGGGTCAGAGTGAATAGCGGGGTTTCTTAAGTGGAAGCTATTATATTGAAGATTCCTAAGCAAGCTAGGTCGCTTTGCGGTTGAATCGTAGCCAGAAATACAACTGTGAATTCGCTTATTCTACGTAATAAAAGACGCTATTTGTCGTTAAGTTTATCATGGACTGGAGTTCAAAGGCGCCATCCACTCTAAGTTGAGAGTCTTGAGCTTTTGGCAGCATAAGATAGTAGAGCCCCTACCAAGCCAATGCGCAAGTCGCGGGGCAAAATGTGCTCCAGCGAGAAAATCGCTTCGGAATAACGAAGATGCACGAGGACTCCCAGACTGCACCGCTCTCCACATCCATGCCCACCCATACGCGCGCCCGTCCAATCACCGTTTCTAAAAGCCGGGCTGTGGGTTCTTCGGAACGGGAATTGTCGGGGTTTTCGCGATTTCTCGACCTCATATTCGGAATCAGGAATTTGAGAAGGCCCCAAAACGAGAGACCTGGGACTTGGAATCGAGAATCTAGGTGGATGTGTCTTTAAACTCCATTCAGATTTGGCGAAGCGCTAAGTCAACGCAGTCGCTCCGTCATTCAGATAATATGCTGGCACGGTGCTAACACGGCAGTGGCACACGGAGAATTCTGGCCGCAATCTTCAGTGATTGCTATGGCACAAATGACCCATACGATCTGCTATTGGGAGAATAGCTTACTTCTCAATTGTTTTCCACATTATAGCTTCATAATCCTAAGTTTTCTTGCACATTGCTCAAGGGAACCGCAAATTTTATTAGGTTAGCTAGTAAATAATTTCGGTTCTCCTACAGTGCTGCAGACAATTTTTTTGTCCAGTATTTGGTACCTCTGGAAGAAATTGTAGGAATCTCTCGATCAAGGAAGTCTAGCAAGTCCAACATTACTAGCTATTATTGGATGCAATAACTTAGGGATCTTACTGCGAAAAAGAACAAATCCAAACGGGAAGCGGAGAGAAGTTCTCCACAAGGTTCATTAGCGAATAGGTTCTGCAAATTTCGTTATCTTAAACTCAGAAAAAGTAGGACATGAAACAGCCCCAAGGCCACACAGAGAAAACTGACGTGTTTTCCGACTGCATCTGCACTGGCTCATTTTATCGACGTTTTCAGCTATAAATTCTAAAGAAAACGATATTGAGAACAATGCTTGCGATCTCTGAGGAGTCGTAAAAGCGGGAGCATGGAGAAAGATGAGGATGGAATCTTCATCGTGAGAATCCTCAGAAATTAAAGTGTGGCGTTTTCTAATCAGGAGATGGACGATAAAACCACTGGAACGATGGGAAGCAAATTTATCACTGCTTTTGTTCTAGTGGGATCGGACTCTTGCGATCGGTACTAAAAACAATTTTATTGACGCTGGTCATGGGATTCGGCAAACAATTCTCTATTATTCATTCCAAGGCAAAACTATTCTCCTTGCAGCAGCTCTAGGCCTCCTACTTTATTCTCATTTAATTTTCAGTCTGATTGTATGAATATGGAAAAATCACCAATAACAGTTGAGTTACCAAGTTCGGAGTATAAGATATCAATTATAGGAATGTAATGAATATACCCAGAATGTGGTTGAGATGCGAATCGAAGATCGCTGCACTATCATTTTTGACTGCAAAGTGAAACGCAGGATTTTTTGAGATTTGTGTTCCCCAAAGAAAGGTAATGAGCAGAGAATAAAAGATAGTAGCCGTAATTTTTGAAGGTTTACAGCAGACGTACTTTGAAAGGGTCTTCTACTGCTACAAATCTCCAAGATAAACTCTTTTGAGGATCCCAGGAGCAGAAGCAACGCCTCTTAGAATATCACGAATTCAAAAGGGTTCTTGTGAGTTGTAGATTTATGCATGCGACTCATCTTCTTTCTCAAGGGATTTCATAGGATAAAAGATGAAAAATTTTCAACTTTGCAAAATTTAGGAGTTGCAAAAAGATTCTCCCTTAATGGCTAAATCACGGGTACATTATCAAATTGGCGTGCATGTTTTCGCGTAATTTCAACGAATGAGTTTTTGAATGCTAAACATCAATTATCATCTTTTTCCCAAGCAGAAGTCCTTTGCTCCATGGATGCTTGATCGTAACTTTTTAAGAGCTGCCACCGAGAACGAAGATTTCAAAAACAGCGTTTCAAATTTTACAATATTGGTCTTGATGTGAGAAGTTTGCGCAGGACTGCTAATAGCTCCAAAAAGTCTGTAAAAAAATTTTTACGTAGCATAATTCGTATGAAACGGTATTAGGCTTCGCCGTGATTGAATTGCAAAAACCATATGTTACATCAAAAATCCCTTTACTAAAGCCTTGTCTTCACAAAAATACGCTTCAAAATGGTAATACGAGTAGTGTTTGTTCAAGATATTGCGACATTTTTGGGTCTCAAACAGATTTTGCAGAAGTGGTGGTGAATTTTTTGTCTGCACGGTAACATTTTATAGAATTTTGTTTACGCATTTCCATTTCGAGATTAAAAACTGGCACGCTAAATATGGACTACTGCCATGTAAGAATTTGCAGCTTTCTACTAGCCAGCGATCCTCTGTAATTTTTTGGCACTAGGACTCAAAACTGCAAAATTCGAAATGCCATTTTCGAAAATTTTGTTCTTAGAGGCCAAGTTTATAAAAAATTGAACTTGAGCATTTATCATGGAGCGCAAACTTACTATTTTTGAGACGGATGTTGTTATATAGGTTTACCATTGAAAAGTTTGAACGCTTGATTTACGCAAAACTTTCAGGCCAACGGTAAATGAAGTTCAATCAAGACAAGAGAGAAGCAAATTTCTTTGAAGAGTTAAATAGGAGTCGGCGATTATCCAGGGTTTTTTGTGACGGGGAACAAAAGTTTGTCAGAAAGCAAACATTAATCTGCTGCAGTAATTAACTCCTGAACCATTTCCGTTCCATTTAAAGATAGAGTTCGAATTGAAACTTTACTGAAGTAGTGAATGAAATAATTACTGAGTTCTTGCTATTGCTAAGGAAAGCCATCTGAACAAAATTTAGGCTGACATTTAGCTGAAAAGTGCGCGAAGACGTTTCCGCATGGCATTTCCTACCCACCTCCAGCAGGATAAAAAAGGTCCTCCGTTGTACTCCTGATCTCGTTGCTCTCTTATAGTCATTGATAAGAATCAAAGCGACAAAGAGGGGACAATGGGCTACTGCTTAACAGCTAAGATCATGGTGGGAATGTCACGAGTGAGTCTCAGCACAGCAATATTTTCATAATGCGATAGTTGTACAACGAAAGGAAGAAGTTCAGCTACAAACGTATGAGTTGAGTTCTAGAACTCCTGGAACTCCAAACACGGTAACAGATTCATATGCCACATCCAGCACAACTATCGACTGACAATCAAACGCTCAGGAAAACTCCCTCTGCTCATTTACGGTAAACGCTCCGGAAAAGCATAAGCAATAGCCCATTGCCTATAATTTCCACCTGCCTGCTCCGAATGGGTTAGTGCAAAAAGAAAACAGAATAATTCTGCACTAAACGACCTTTCTAAACGATGCAAACCAGCGCAAGAAAACCATGTATCTACTCCCCTGCCACCCGCTCGTTCTAATGCTAGAAATAACACAGCTTTTTGGAGGTACAAGAAAGCTGAGCAGCTCGAGAAGTATCCTTTTGAATCTGTCAACCAAATTGAGATTCGTACAGGACAAGAGTTAAGATTGTGCTCACGGATTCAGGGGCGAAAAGGGTAGAAAAGAGATTTTTCAGTTTCTATTGAGTGATTGGGGTAGCAAATCGCTTCTCTTAAAGTCACTCCGGAAAATTTCTCAGTTATTCTCTCTCGTAAGTTTGTATGAATGGAGTTATCGAAGAAAAATTCTGCAGCTATAGCTAACAAATTAAATGCATCTCTACTGATTACAAATTTGATTAGTTTTGCATGTCTTTACAGACCCTGTAGACGGCTGTGAAAATTTTCTTGAGAGATAATGAATAGCGAGAAAAAATAATGGAAATAGTCTGCTGAAAAAATGAGTGAGATCGCCAAAATCAATCTGAGGGGGATTCAGTGAAAAAAATTTGGCAGTTTGTTGGCGTTACTTCATGCTCAAATAAATTTACCCTCCTGCATCTCCACTAAAAGAATAAATGGGATCATTTTATCCAGAAAAAGCATAATAACGCTCAATAGTTAAAGAAAAATGTTATCTGTTGTCGATAACCAGCAAAAGCAATTCGCACTCACATAATACATATGTGGTGTTTGGTTTTATTGGGTGGTTCGCGTGCAATTTGTGCCTTAACTTGTGAAATCATTGAGGCCATAATAATACTGAAAAAATTCTAAAGATTTTCTTATATCCCAAATATTCTTGTGCAGTTCTAATAAATCCGCAGGTTGAAAGACTAACTTTTGGTAGTACAAGAATTTCAGGCATGTCCGTCGAATCTCTTGCCAGATAGACTTCAAATACCAAATATTCAACGTCCCTTAGATACCATAGTTTTCAAATTTCCAGAAAAATGTACTAGAGTGGCACAGATTGTCGATCTTGTTGTCTAAAGAAACCCAAAATGTGGATTTCAAGATTGACAAAGCTTGAAAAGACGAGCGAACCACAGTGAATTTTGTCGGTATTAGGTAAGTTTTTAGCTGACATAGCAGACATGTAACTAGAGAAAGTACTTTATCTGCTTTTTCCGGAGACTAGCACTCAACTGTAGTTTCAAGTTTTGGCGACGGCTAAAGGAATCGTGCTCCTTAAACGCATCTCCTTATATAGCGGGCAGCCATTATAATTATTGAGGATATGAGTAGGAAGGAAACACATGCTACATTAGCAAAAGTCTTAGCAAAAAGTCTAATGGGAAATGCTAAGTTGCAAACTGATACTTGAGTCAGGAAGATGTGCATGTAAACTGCTTCCTACTGCAAAACATTTTTTCTTAATTAGTGGTTATTGTGCAGAATAAGCCATTAGCCAAAAGCGATAATTACAGACTTTCTTGAAGTGACTCATATATGCACATCGAACATACCCCTCAGATGAACCTTAGCACTTTCGTCAACCGTAATTTGGAAAGTATCGCTTTCAAGCAATATGGTTATTATAGTTCCTTGTTAGACTTCAAACAATTCCATTGGGTATTAGAGTGTCCCATAATTTTTTTTACACAAAACATCAGCATTTCTGGAGAACTGGGGCACCTACAAAGGATATAATTACATAATCGTATTTCTGTATTCGTCAGCTGTATGCCCTTGGGCCCAGCAGAAGGTGGCATTTAAGAATTTGAAAACGAAATCCCCTTTGACATTATAGAAGATTACGAAATACCTTTTGTGGTATTTGTGGAAGTACGGCTAACAACGTGCAGCGAACGAGTACGGCTAACAACGTGCAGCGAACGATGAGCCAATGAAAGTTAAGAATAGACCGGCAAAATTGGAGATAAAACAGCAACACATGAAAAAAGGCGGTTTTCATATCATTCAAGGGCCTTACAAAGCAGAAGAGACGAAATTTAGGCTAAGGTAAGTATTCCTAGGTAGAGTTTGAATTGAAGAATAGAATTACGCGAGAAATTTTGAAAAAGTAAGTGAAGAAAGGAGAAAATTATGACTTTGTTTGGTTCCGCGCAACCTCAGATGCTCCCAGGTTGCGCGGGAGCAACCTAAATAAGAAAAACACTTACAGCTCCTTTCATTCACATAATTTTTTCACAATTTTTCATCATTCCTTCTGATCGTCACTAAATTTCGTGGCTCAACATTGCTTACCGGTTGTAAACGGACTAATTGTTAATTTTTTGTGCATAGAGATTTTGTTTTGCCACGTTGAAATCTTGTGCACATGGGTCTAACTTAAGTATGCTCGAGTCATTTGTAACTTAATATGCGTACTGCACACAAAGCGTGCTACCTGACGAACTTGTGAGATTGAAATTTGCTCATTTCCAATGACTTCACTTCGTTTCCTTGCTTCTTCTGGTTCGTTTGGATATGAATTAGTTAGTAGTGTGCAGTTTCGCAGTTTATTACGCTAGAAAAGGTTTTGCTGAGGAGTTATTGACAAGGTGCCGTCTATTGAAGCGCGTTGTGTGCAGGCTCACATATTAAGTTACGAATGACTCGACGATACTTGCCATGATTTCAACGTGTTAATCTGCATGTTACTGGTAAAACGATGTCGGAGTTGGAATAAGGGCTTACTAAGGTTAGCTTTGTGCTTGCTAACATTTTATCAGATTTGCGGGAACCACCCCTGGGAACATTACGAGTTCCCTTTTACTTTTCCCTCAAGAAAACGACATCCAGCTTGTGAAAGCGCCACCTCTGTTGAGCCCTGGGTATGACCATGTGCGTGGGAGGAGCTCAGGACGTCTAAGGGCGGAGTTTGCCATTTTAATTCATTTATTTATTCTTTATCCCTAGCCAGAAAGATACGAAAATGTACAGTTAGGTGTTCGATGTGTCAAACACATGCTAGGATAAATGGGGAATTCTTAAAATTTTTTGGGATGGAGATACGTTTTTTGATAGTAAAGTTCGTTTTTGACTGCTGTTAGATTCCAGCTCAAAACTTCACGTAGAACATGATTTCGGCAAATTGTTGACAGCCATTTTGAGAGCTTGCATTGCCTTGTCGAATTATTACTCAAGCCACATCAAGTGGAGGAAAGATACAAAAAGAGAACGGGTGTAATAAAAACGGTAAAAAAATTATGGGACGCCCCAATAGTACTTTAAGTAATTTTGGTAATTGTTATAACAAATAGAATGCAGGGGCACCTGCATGAGATTTTTAAATACATATTTTGAACTTTCGCAGCGATGTTTCATGAAATGTACTGAAATATAAATTGCACTTTACAGAACTCAGAAGGTGAGAGTATCACACGAAAAAATCAAAGAAATTTAACTGCTCCGAGAGAAGAATACTCAAAAAGAGAAGTGAAACAATCCGTATCATGAACAGAAAAAGTTTCGAAAGAGCAGCAGGATTGTCTACTTCAGTTCTTTTGGCACTTTGGACGAAAAAGATTTTGTTTACTTTTCCTAAGCTACGTGTAACCATGCAATCATGATTAGCTGATTTTTAAATAAGATCTTGGCCAGAAAATATACAACAAAAATTAGCTCTTCCACTGCCCAAGTTTCGAATGCGGCGATTGTAAGGGAACTTTGGAAGAGGAATTCAGTTATTTTCTTCCAAAATTAGCAAACCAGTGCTGCTACCCCAGGTCAAGAAACAGAGTTGAAATGCACTAAAGTCCTTAGTTATGGTTACTACCAAAAATAATTGAGGAGCAGGCAAAGTGTATCTGAAAAATCGCGATTCCCTATGAGAAAGATTATTTATTGACTGTTGCCAGCTATTCTCAAAGCCGGACACTGTGATAAGTGCTATTTTTGAGCATAAAGAAATCAATGATTTTTTCACAGCTGAGAAAAAGCTGAAGGTTTTTGATTAATGGTGATTAATGGCAGGATAAACCGAGCACATTCATCGCAAATACAATGAACAGAACAGCAGCTGCTCATTGAGAAATGGGGCTCTAGAAAGCACTTCATCACCTCGGCGGCACTTCTCATCTACTGAGTGAGAAATTTTCATGATACGATGACTTGATTGCTATGAATTTGAGCACTTAGAGCTGTCGGTATTATTCAGGATAAATTTACTCACAAAAAAGGTTGAAAAAGCCAGAAAACTGTACTCAACGAGGAGTCGTAATCATTTCTTTTTCAACTCTTCGTATTGCATGTTATTAGATTTTTGGAAACTTTCTTACTCATGAGCATGTACATAGAAACTTCTTGAATGAAAAGAAGAAAGAGAGAAATTTTGACAGTACTGTTTCTCGCTTTTATGGGGACTCCAACGAAAGATGATCTTCAGGTTCAGAGAGTCAAGCTTTCTAACTGGAAAAGCTTCCTAAGAAATCCTCTGTTTTTTAATAAATAAAAATACAGGCCTTTTGCAGCTTCCTACACAATTATAGACTGGATCATGACTACGAAAAAGGAAAAGAACTCAATAATTTTACATTTCTTCTGAATGATACATGACTTTCCATAATTGATACGCAATTTTTCAACAAAAGAGAAAATTTCCGGGTATGGAAGTGTTTTTTGAAGTACAAAGGAAGTACTGCTTGTATGAATGTAGTCTTTTCCATCTTTTGCGATGGGCTTTGTACCCATTTAAACGTCCCTTAGCAAAACCTAATCTGTTTTCAGATGTTTGCGTAGTAACCACAAAGAACTACCTTTGGAGACTACAAATCTTTTATGCGAAATAAAATCGAATCAGCTGGTTTCCTTAAAATAAAGCATGAGAAGAAGTTTTGCAAGTACAAAAAAAAACAATGATTTTGGGGTTTTTTTGGAGAATATGGGTAGTGGATTGTAAGAAAATCTAACTGATTCAAAAATATATGGGCCAATAGGACCACTGTTTAGATACGCGACCAAATGGAATGTATTAGGTTGTCAAGAAAATAATGCCGCTTTTTATAACAAAACCCTAAGACAAACCCAAAAAATATATGAGGGGTACTATTCGATAGAGCAAAGGAAGCTCTACAAGTCGACCTCCGAACTATGGCAGAAGCTGTTGTTTACGCAAAATTCAAAGCTAAAACACATGAGCAACTCGTGATGCCAAAAATTGGATTTTCGCCCTGGAAAATTCTGCGAACCTCTCACTTGCTTTTGCATGTAAAAGACATATCCACTTATCCATAGGTACACTTGGTATATTTTTTCCATGCTTAGAAACCAAGAAAAAATTGAAAAATGGAAAATGGCAAACTCCGCCCCCAGTAGTATTGACCCCCTCCCACATATGCCATTGTACACTATAAAGCTTCATAACCTTAACTATAAAATTTTGGCCTCGGATATGCTCTAATTCTTAGGTAATATCAATTTTACCCGAAAAAAACGACATTATTTTCTTGACAACCTAATACCTACGTCAGTTAGTAGACCATGAGATCCAATTGTCCCTGAAAGCTTAACGATGTCAAAAAGCACGATGAACTCAAAATTTATAACTAGGAAATCCCTCACAAAATGTTATGTATTTTCAGTGAAGAAAGTAGTAAGGATGAGAAAGACAAGCAATCTGCGAGACTATTATAAACACAAGGCCTACTGGAGATTGAAGAAATAAAATTTTTCAACTCTTTAAAAAAGCAAAGCAGCATTCACCTCTGCTATTTCAGTATAATTCGTATTGGGGTAAGGGCAGACCGCGAATGAAAGATTATTCGAGCTGATTTTTAATTTCACCTGGAGTCAAGTTTAATGAATTTGGAATCAAACTTGCGTTTTAATGGCCAGCAAGAAAAATTACATGTGGAACGGTCTCAACAAAATTTTTCTTAAATAACTGTTCGGAGTCATATAACATTTCTCTCACATGTGACCTATGTATTAGGTTGTCCGGAAATTAATGCAGGTTTTGAATTTCAATCGCAATAACTAACAAACTTCTTATTTCTGGATAGGTTGCAAGGAACCATTCGATAGAGCAAAGCAAGCTCTACAAGACGGCAATCTTGCTTTAGCCACAGCTCTCATCCACCACGAGTTTCGAGACAAAAACTAGAAAGATTCAACTGCCCGAAAAATTGAGAAAAATCGTAACTCAGCTCATAAGAATCCTACAAAAATTCTAACTTGCTTACGTAAACACTATTCCCATAAGACATCTATATAAGCCGTTGCTGTTTTTTTTCACCCCTTAGAACTTAGGGAAACGAAAATTTTCGTGCATTTGTCAAAGTGGTGCTGTGCCGTCTCCACATGTGTAGTTATATACTACAAACCTGTAGAAGTACAAACATAAATTTCCAGCTCTCTACAAGCTTTGGTTCTCGACAAATTTGAATTTTAACTTGGACCACATGACTAGGGAAAACTTTATTCAATATTTCTCGAGAACGAAATCTTGTAGAGGGCTGAAAATTTACGTTTGTGCTTCTACAGCTTGTAGTATACAACTACACATGTGGAAACGGCACAGCACCACTTTGACAAATGCACGAAAATTTCCGGTTTCCTGAATTCTAAGGGGTGAAAAAAGACAGCAACGGCTTATATAGATGTCTTATGGGAATAGTGTTTACGTGAGCAAGTTAGAATTTTTGTAGGATTTTTATGAGCTGAGTTACGATTTTTCTCAATTTTTCGGGCAGTTGAATCTTTTTAGTTTTTGTCTCGAAACTCGTGGTGGATGAGAGCTGTGGCTAAAGCAAGATTGCCGTCTTGTAGAGCTTGCTTTGCTCTATCGAATGGTTCCTTGCAACCTATCCAGAAATAAGAAGTTTGTTAGTTATTGCGATTGAAATTCAAAACCTGCATTAATTTCCGGACAGCCTAATAGTTCAACTAAAAAGAATCAAGTGGACCAGCCATAGTATATGTCTTAAGCAAAATGGAAGCTCAGAACGATTTATATTGGAATTTGCTTCGAAGGACATAAAAGAACACTAATTTATAAACATCTCATCGTTTTCTAATCCTCCTCTTCAGTTCAATCTGCTTAAGAAAGATTTTCTAATAGAAGACTGGAGAAGGTCAAGAAAATGCTTATAGTACATAAGGTCAAGAAAATCTTATGAAAAGCAATTGGAAATAAATTATAAGCAACCCAAAGTTAATACTGTAGATTATAATGTAAAAAGCAAATCAGATCAGCCAAAGTTCTTTGAAAACACAGACTTTGATCCAAAGTATATTTCCATTGCGCAATGGTAATGTTGATAAATTTTTCAGCTTTGAATTTTTCAACTTTTAGGAAAGTTGCAACACACTTCTCTAAAATTTGAACCAAACAAGATGCATATGCTTAAATTCTGCAGCAAATTAGAATTCGTAATGAACAAGAACACAATGCTTTTGAGATTCCAACGACATTCGCGTAATTATAAGCATTGACAAACACCAACATTTAGCCGGAACTAAATGTCTGGAGAGTGGTAAGCATTTAGTGTGCTGGCTTCTGTGAAGTATCGTCGCAGATGACAAATTTTTGAAGAGTGTCTGGAGTGCTTGTTGAGCTATGTACAAGTGCGGAGCGAAAAAACTTGGAGCTTTCTCCAATCGCGTTGTTCTAGAACACAAAATCTGTTTGTCAAATTGACAGGTCACAATACTCCTATCTGGCGAATTTGTGATAGCTGTACAATTCTGAATGAGCACTCACTTAACCAAATCCTACAAAAGATGATCTTCTCCGTTATTCAAATCCGTCTGTAATTATGTACGACTGTAAGAATCGTTCTCCTTTCTGTCTACATTTACATATGGGGCTATACATTAGGTAAGTTTATATTAGGTAAATTGGGTACATTAGGTTAATTTATATTAGGTTGGTGCAAAAAAATACGCGTTTTTTTAACCCTTGTTTCGGAACAACTTTTTTCCATCAAAATTTCTTCTTTGGGGCAGACACAGCGTTCATTGAGGACCTCTTGTCATGCTCTATACAGTGGTGGTTGAAGCGGGCTTCCAGTCTCATCTGTCAGACAGTTATGGAGCTTCGAATGCATTTGAACCCAATTTCATCGTACTTACTTTTTTTAGCCAGAATTTAAGCGCGAAGCAAGGAATTCCTCTGAAAATTCAGCCCCTCTACGTAATTGAAATTGTCTACATTATCTCCACATTATTTTTTCCATGAAAGTGACTTAGATTGAATTTCGAATTTCGCGGCTCAAGATAACAGTTTCCGTAACGTTTTTTCTGAACGCAGTAGACCATTGTAGAAAGCAAACTTTTGGCTAAACAACCTATCCTTTTGTATTATATAACAGTGATCATGACAAGAAAGTCCTTTCGCTGAAGGTTGTTATATTATTTTTGGAGCTACTAGTTTGAGAGACCATACATAACCTCAAATATAGTAGGATAGCGCACGCTCTTCGCGTTGTCTAAGCTAATATTCGGGCACTGGTGCCAAGCTCAGATTTTATGTATCCTATGAGAGAAAATGTTGCAAAAATGTTGAATGTTTTCAATTTTTTAGTACCGCAAATTCGCCTTTTCTGATATTCTTCAATTTTTGCTGGGTAAACTACCATTTCTATAGCATAAAGGCACTGCTTCTTTTCTCGCTTTATATTGCAAGCTTTGCAATTTTTCTGCTTGATATTTCTGCACCGCACAGAAGAGCATCAAGTACAAGTTTACGACAAAATTTTTTAGTTCATTTTTTCAATTCAGTTTTCGAAAATTCTGCTTAGAGGAGTACTCTGTATGAAATTTGTCAATCGGTACGCACATTCAGGGAATGAATCGGTTATTTTTCATAAATTCAATGCAAAAATGGTTTTTCGAAGATTTTTGAGATTTAGTCTCTTATCTAAAAGCTTTGTACCTCAACAAACAAAGAATTAGGAAAACCAAGGCTTGTGTAAAAAACTAGAAGAAATGTTGCAGATGATCTTATAAAGCGCACGAAAAGAGCTAAGAAAATTGCATCTATTATGAATCAACCCTACGAACATTGGGTCAGACGGTCACGAAAATGTATGAAATGATGGATGCATGTGATCCACACCCAGTGCTATGGCGACCGAGTCATAAAACGGTGATTATACCCCCCTTAAACTTTTTTACCAATCATAATTTTGCATGGACGTCTGCACATTGAGGGTGGACACTTTATTGCGGATAAGAACCTCTGCAACCTCAATTTTTTCCAAGAGAAAGCCTTAGTCACTAAGTGTATTAGTTCTTATTAACAATTTTATAATATAAAGCAAAATCTAGGAAATAGGATCATACAAAATCAAATAAACCAAAGAAAAAGTGCGGCTATGAAAATGGCGTTGCAATTTCAGTTCTTTCTTTACCGAAATAGAGTACTCGAAACTACGCAAGCTGGAGATCTCACAACCAAAAATTCATTTTTCGCTCTGCATTACGTTCCAACGTTGGGTCGCCGTATGAAAGTTGGAATAACCGAGATGATGCCTGCCAAGTTGTTGTAATGACTGGAGGAACGAATACGGGTTTCATTTTATTATTGTATATACCATTCACGAATTTTGTGGATGCTTACGGCACGGCCTTTGAATCGCGTCATCTTTCCGCGATTCAAAGGCATTAAAGCTGCGCCGCAGCAGCAAACGCAGCTTTGAGTGTTGGTCCTAGAAAATCTGACTTGCTTTGCGAAAAATGTCGCTATTAAAGATTACGTTAAATATTCATTATCCAGGAAGCATGCTAGTATCATGTTATCTTATCAAACAACAAAGCTCACTTCGCATAATGAGACATTCTAATAGAGCTGAACATTTTTGAAGATCAAGCTCAAGCTTGTCGAACAATGTCGGTAATGCAGTAGTTAACCTCCACGCATGTTTAGAAGTGTAATACCAGATGCGATTCGGGAAAAAATCCTGAAGCAGCAAAGCGGTATTGATCCAATATAGGGTACAAAAATGTGTATGAGCAAAAATAATGGCATACATGAAGTTGGAAGTAGTGAAGATGACTGACAGTATGAAAGGATTAAATTAAGTGACACGAAAGGGGTAAAGTTAGAAAATTTAGCGAATGACACCCTCTTGCGTAGTAGATTTGCGAAATGAGTATCATTCCGAATTTTCTATAGGTTTTATAATAGGCCCGTTATGAAATCAATAACAAACCTATACTGCGCTAAAGTAAGCTGGTTTAATCATAATGATTTTTTATGATAAAAAGAAGACACAAGATTTCGATAAAACGGAGAATAATTTTTAGAACAATGCTCTTAATCGCTAATGTTGAAGAGTACGAAATTACAGTTGTTCCGTTTATATCACATTTTGAAGCTTACTTTCCTTGTAAGCGTCCTTGAGTCAGGTGCAACTTGATATGTGAGTCTACACACTATGCGCGGTAATCGACGACACCTTTACTAGCAGCTCCCCCCAAAAGCTTTGCTAGCATGACACACTGCAGAAATATGTGCTATCAACTAATGCATATCCAGTCAAATTAAAGAGATAAGGAAACAAGGGTGAAAACACAGGAAACACAGGAAACACAAATTCTATTTATGCAAGTCGTCAAATAGGGCGCGTGGTGTGCAATACACAGACAAAGTCACAAATGACTCGAGGATGTATGATTTTCTAGCAAATTTTCTAGCAAGAAGAAACAGATGGTCGCTATCTGTCTAGTGAAGTTCGCATGCAATTCGGAAGGGAATGGAAGCGAACAGATTTTCTCAAAGCTATACACCAGCGGTTTTTTGATTAGAGTCTCGCCGAACCAACATCTGTTTACGCGAACTACAAGTGTCAATTAGCAGTTAACTGCTTGAACCGATGACTATAGCCTGCCAAAAACGATGAAACTCGTCCGTGCAGGGTAGCGAGTCTGCCGATGATAACATCGATCTCGAAGAAGGCCATCGACGGCGTGTGATTGAATTCTCAAGAATAATTTCGTTCCAGACGCGAAGGGGCTGAGCAAACTTCCGGCGGGAGAAGTTTCATAAGTATTGGATGTTTGATTAAATGGTGTGAGAGGCAAGGCGAACGTCTGGCAGTTGCTAGTAAACACACCCTTATCTCTATGTTTAGCAATTAGAACAATTTTCGAGCGCCTCAGGCATTGAGAATAAAATGTTTTTTCAAACCTTGCGGACAATTGGCAAAACTTGGTTTTTCAAGAGCGTTTGATCCAGCTCCAGTTTTGAAAGTTCTAAGCCTAATCTATTTCTTGATCCCTGAAAAAAATTTAGACTGGTTTTTTCAATACTGCTTTGTATGACACGTTTTGGGCAATATGATTGGCATTGGCTCATTATTCGCTGGGTGTTCACAGCTTATTTGAAAAACACAATACTTCGACGAAAAAAGAGCAAAAATTTCATCCAGTTGGGTGTTTCTCCTACGAGTAGCGATGTCACCATTATTCACGAGTGAATTTTATACAGTAGTTTTTCCTGCATTTCATAAAGTGGAAAACTGTTAGTAATATTATGCCCATATTCGTATTTGCGACTAATTGTCCTGATATTGGTGCGCGTTTAAATGATTCCTATTCTTTTAAATTCTTCAGTGAGCTCGGGTTAGTACTTCATAGAACAAATAAGTCGACTCTATTAGAAAATGATTCTCAGATATCCACATAAATTTCGGAATTAATGAAGGTTGAAGCATGAATGAAACATTGCTTGTGCCAAAAATCAGTCCCTCGCGCGAAATTTCGAAAATCTCGCATTTATTTAAGGACCGGGCATACTTCATGCGATTTCAGTCGCGACGCGATTTGGCAATTCGCCAGAAGTCTTCAGATCCAACACTGGCAAACTGCACATGCATAGTGTGTATAACCAACGTGAATTGATAAGATGCCCTATCTTCTGTACATTTAGAATGTGTTTGCAGTGAGGTATGGACAGTTGGAATATTGCCAAATCGCGTCGCGACTGAAATCGCGTGAAGTATGCCCGGCTCTTTACGCAGCTACTAAACACTGGCAAAGTGTTCCTTTTGCTTAGAAGCTGAAGAAGAAAAATATAGACGGAAAATGTTAGCTAGCGATCATGTAAACTAGCAATCATGTAATTCTTGCGCCTACGTAATTATGTAGCGCATGCATTTAAAGTACCAGTTGTAGTGCATGCTTCAATTACGAAGGTACCGATTTTTGAAGACGGATTTTAAGCAAAGTCATGGTAAAGTACAGTAGATACATTTAGAAAGGAGCTTCTAGAAATATTTTTGTTGGATTGAGCAGCTCCGTGACGAAAGGGAAGAGATTATCAAATCACCAAATTACTCATTTGCGTTTCTCGTCATTGCAGAATAATCGAATATTGATCCAAAAGAAAAAAGCAAATTTCTGTAGCTGCGAGTATTAAGTTTTGAATGTGAATCTGCTGTTTTCAACGAAACCTAGTAGGTATGAAACCTTAAGCTTGGTTGCGGTTGGCATCTTCCGAATAGACACCAAAATTAGCAAACAGAGAAGAAGAATGAAAATGCTTTATTAAGATTGTGACGATCAGATGTAGCCTAGCTAGTTGAAGCCAGTTTTGTACAAGCATGTGAATTTACTGCACGAATGTCAAATGAGGCAAAAATATACAGCAACGACTTGCATATATGGAAACAGAAGCAATAAAGATCAGAAGTTACACTGCCATTTGTTCCCATTCTTACGAAACAGTCCTTCCACCAAATTTACAGCAGCGCTTTACGACTGATCGTTTTGTTCCATATAATAATAAAAAATGGTCGAAACGATGACAGGAGTCCATGTTCATTGTGTTTTAGTGTCGAGATTTACAAAATTACTACGTACTCTGTTCGGGGTGGTCTACGATAGATTATGGTAATCAAAAAACAGAGGATGATATAAAAGATTATGATTAATGTGTGTCCGCAAATGAAGAAAAAGCTGACTTTGTGCTATTTTAGGCAGATTTACACAGCGCTCAGCATACGAATTACTCTTTTCTTGCAAGTAGTACCCTTGAAGGTGTCTTCGAAAACAAATTTCAATTTAGCCTTTAACGAAAAACACTTGCAAAACTTCCTCATTGATTTGTTTGCAGTTGAGCGACATCACAATTGAAGATGTTCGGAAAAGTTTGACTATTACACAAAAGTCAAGACTCCTGCAAGTCCAAAATAAAAGATAAGGGTGACTGACAAACTGACTGGCTAAAACAAGATTGACTGAACAGATGAATTTTGTTCATAGATGTCTAAATAATCACGAGTCGAACTAAAAAACAATAATTTGATGATGTTGCCCTCTTTTTGAAAAGGTTCAAAGCAAGCTTTGAAGCGCATGAAAACTGCAGAAAGACTTGGAGCTCAAAAAAAGGAGGAATTCGTCTTTTAATGCTAAAGTAAGCCGCACGGTCAATTGCAAAATACAGTCGTTTTCAATACGTATTGGTTTTTGCTACCGTATGCCTTCCAGCCTCAACATGACGTAGATTGGTGTGGATTGGTGTGGATTGGTGTGGCGCCGCCGAGAAAAGCAACGCGGCGCAAGCCCGAAGCGATGCGGCGCCCCACCAATCCACACCAATCCACGTCATGTTGAGGCTGAAAGGCATACGGTAGAAAAACCAATACGTTTTGAAAACGACCGTATCTTCCCTGTCACAGGTGTAATTACACAAACACACATAAATGCATGATTTATGACTTTCTAGAGAAAGTTCTTCTATTCTGGTTCTGCTCTAGGCATCTGACAAGGGAACGATCCCAACTTAAGGTGGCGAAATGGTATGAACCGCATACCATTAGATGCGTCTTGATGAGCTGATTCCAAATCTGCCTTTTATATCTGCGACACCGTTCTCTGGAAAAAGTTAGAGTGGTCAAATATGTGAAGACAATGGGGTTTTAATGCATAAAGTGCTTTGAAATCCAACTTGGAAGTGCATGCTTAACATGATATTGAGTGTACTGATTTCAGAGGATGTTTACAGTCGAGTAGATTTAGCGGTAAATATAGTGTGCTTGCACAGAAGGTGAAATGCGGTAAAATTGGCGCGTGAAGAAATGATTTCGATTATGACGCCGGCCAATTGCGCGCGCAAAATACCCGCGGTACTGACGTAGCTACTTGTTCACGCGCAAATTTCACCGCATTTCACCTTCTGTGCAAGCACACTATATTCACCGCCAAATCTACTCGACTGTACATTTAACGGAAACATAAAGAATTGTTTTTGATCAACTAATTCTTGAGGTATGGCGCGGTTTTCATCGCTTATAGCTTCTACCAAGCAACTCAATTTGTTTTTTAGTTGTTCGAAAATACTTCTTAGTGTTTCGTATGAATGTAAGCACTCTTTAAAATTAGTGCACTCAAATATCATGCTAGTCATGCACTCCCAAGTTGGGTTTCAAAGCACCTTATGCATTAAAACCCCATTGTCTTCACATATTTAGCCACTCATAAAATCTTCCAGAGAACGGTGTCGCAGATATAAAAGGCAGGTTTGGAATTAGCTCATCAAGACGCATTTAATGATATGCTGTTCATTCCAGTTTGCCACCTTAAGTTGGGTTCGTTCCCTCGTGAGAAAGCGATGTAAATAGATTACTTCCGAAAAATACAGTCCTGCATATACGTGGCCTCTGTAATCTTGATAATTCTTGCAATCATGCGTTAGCTGCAATTGCACATACTGCGCCATACTCTGCGTATTTTACAGTAATCTTGTATTTTTTG
This sequence comes from Cylicocyclus nassatus, assembly GCA_958299035.1. Taxonomy (NCBI): domain Eukaryota; kingdom Metazoa; phylum Nematoda; class Chromadorea; order Rhabditida; family Strongylidae; genus Cylicocyclus; species Cylicocyclus nassatus. The sequence continues at coordinate 61,105,667 of CATQJL010000316.1, forward strand.
CAACACAGAAATCGCTTCAAACTTTCACATTCTCTCCGCTCAGTCGTAAATCGTAAATGAGGAACTAGCTATACATGGATGCGTCCAATAAATAATTGGGCAACATGGACACGGGACATCATTGCCGCCTAGCGATCTCTGCTCGGGCAAACAAAAGCTTGGAAAGCGCGCAAATGCGTTGAATATTCAACAACAGGAAGTTCCAATTATAAATGAAAGCCGCACTCAGCACCCGCACCATTCAAAAGTAATTCGAAGGAAGGTCTCGTGTCAACTTGAGATTCTGACTTAGTGAGGGATAAGCAGTGACGCTATGAAACGCTAGAGTTATGCTTAGGCGGATAAATTGCAAACAAAAATTTTGTAAACAAAGCCACGAAGTTTTTTTTTCACAAAGCTCCGGCAAAATGGTGTCCCATACACCGAATGAGGGTCATAATTTGCCAAACTTCCTGTGTCATTCAGACAACAGCTATGGCAGCGGAGAAAATTTTTGAAACTGCAAGATCCTACCATAGGGGGCGCAATGGATTTGAAAGCTGATACGCAACTGATGAAGTGTATTTCTCTTGGCGTCCCGACAAATTTAGTTCGAAGAAGGGCGCAACGGAATTTTTTTCGAATGAAGAGGAGTGGCATTCGCCACACACCACCAAAAAAAATTTTGGATGTTTCCCGACTTTTTGAAGCCATAATCGCAAACTTCAAGAAATTTCCTAAGTAGTGCAGAAATCATTTCAATTATTCACATGTAAAAAAGTCATTGCACAGTTTTATAACTCATGTATGTAAGTACCGAATGCTAGTAAAACAGTACTTTTCCTATAACAAGTATAATGCGCAGATCGTGTGTACAACTACGATAAATCAAGAAGTGTAAGGAAAGAGTAGGAATAAAAAAGATTTTAATGCTTTTGCATTGTTCGAGGTTCGTAGATTGTAGCTTTGCACTGTATGGGAAACGTTATTTCTTGCGCGTGAGTTCTCACAAGGTGCCCGAACTTTTGTAATATTAGATGCCATTCATTATCAGAAATTCGATTAATGGTGGGTACAGCATTATCAATCACATCATGTTTTTATGTTTCGGAAATAATTTGATGAAGCGCCAATGTATTAGTTGAGCTCTCAAAATTTTGAAGTTCTCTTGAACACTATGGGAAGCAGAATACTCGCAGTGAAAAGAAAAAATCCCTTCCTGCAGCTATAACGGTCCATGTTCAAGATCCGGAGATGTCAAGTTTTCTGTGGTTCGTTTCTGTTTGCGACTGGTTCATACAGTCTACTGATGGAGAGCTATATGTGTTTACATGAATTCACAGTGACAAGTTTGGAAACACAGGATGATGTCTTCTGCAAGAGACACCGTATGTCACTGACAGGTTGACCATTGTTTTTGAAAGTGGTAAATAGCAACTGCGGAAAATTCGGGGATTTTGGATTACAAATGGCATGTGTTCCCTATAGAGTTTGGCCATAAGAGGAGGAACCACACATGGGGATCACTTTGCCTATGATTGAAAAATCGAAAAAAATTGTGCACAAAGATAAGTCAGATTTCTTTTCTATGTAATACGAGACCACTAATGCATATATATGCAAATGAAAGAATTCAAAAAACCACGATTTTCCCCCTCATTTTCTTTCAAAAGTTTGGTCACAGAGAAGGAAAAATGATGCGTCACATTGAGAAGATACAATAGCGAAATTAAATGAACCGTACTTCTCACATAGTGAGAAGAAAATTGCTTTTGTCAAGAAAATAGGCAATAAGTGAATGACTGAGAAGAAAACCAGTCTTGTGTCTCGCATTTCGTCATTTAAACTTCCACACCAACATCATATCCTACTTCAAAACAGTTTTATTGTCTTTTTTCATCGGGTATAGACAGTCAAAAAAAGGGGAATTAATGAAGTATTAAGTAATAAAAAAAGTATTTCTAGACTTTGAAGCAATGGAGACTAAATCTAGAATCTTTTTGATTGCAGGACTCGGCAAGAGGTGAGTTTTGGAGAATGCAAAAAACGAAGTCCCTCTTGACTTCGAGAATTTTTACGAAGTCCCTTTTAAACGTAAACCCTAAACGTAGAAAAATCCTCAAAAAACTAAACGTCGACTCAAAAATCTTCACAATTTAAGTCTTTTCGGCCTAAAAAATGATACGGCTTTGCTTTTTGTCCCAAAAACGATACCAGCTTACAAGCCATCTGTGCCGAGCCTTGGAAAGTAATTCTAAAAATTCATCTACATTGAAATTTTGGAAAAATCTGAAACAAGCCAGATAATCAATGATATTCCGTTGCATATGCTGCTCCCATCCGTGATGTTCCAGAAAAACTACAAACAATGTATTCGCTCTCGTTTACATTGAATGTGCCCATAAAATCTATGAGAAAATGCCGAAACATATGCAGATTGTGAGATATGAGGGACATCATCATTCGTATTTCGAAATATCCATAAAAAACAAGGAAACCATTGCTAAAGCTATAATGCAAAATATTAGAAAATTTCTTCCAAGCAGACATCATCGTGAAACGATTTTTCACGAAAATTCGGTTATGTTTCAAGCCAACAGATTACATGCTGGATATGAAGAGATAGCATTGGAAAGATTGTTAGCTTGTTTGGACATACAAAATGAAGAGTTTCAACAGTGATTTAAATTTATTTAGAGCGGGGCTAGGCCACGAGATAGGAAGTACTACTTCTCAGTAGAAAGATGTAGGCAAAAAATCTCCTTATCCAAAATTGTTTACTGAGATTTTCTGGGGTACATTTGAAATGAGTAACGAAGAATTGGAATGAAAATGAGATATATCAGAAATTTTGAATTGTGATTTACACGTACCTCTTCATTCATTTGTGACTGGAGTTTATGACTCACAAATTTGGTACAGTTCTTGAAGAAGCTTGGAATCTTAGTAGTCTCTTGGCAACGTTTCGATTCCATAAAATCAACTTTGCCATTCATCTCTTTATTCATATTGTAATTTAAAGCCTGATGATGCTTTTATAAACTCAAAATGTTGCCAATAAACAATTGAGGTTCCGAGCTTCTTCATAACTGTGCTGAATCGTGAAGCTCAGAGACAACAGAATTTTTCACTATCCACGAATTAATTTACTTTGCAGAGCTATACTCCAGCGATTACATTAGCTCTCAGCATTATTTAATGCCTCTCAAAATCAAATCTGAATTGGACTTGAACATCGTTGCGAATTGCATGAGAATGATGCATTGTGACTAACTAATTCTGTAAATGCGCATTTCTGATTAGGGTTTTGATAAATACGATTTCATGACACTGCATTATTGTGCGCGTCAATCAAAGATTCCAAAATAAACGGTTTCGAATCAAGGCTGGCTTAAGGGATATTCGGCAAAGTAGTGAATTTTCTAAAGTTCTTTCCCTAATTTGATGTAAAGGCGCTTCATGTAAACTAAGCTTTTTATGTGAGTTTTATAGAACAAAAGAGTACCATAAAGCAAAAATTTGAGGAATGATAGCTGCAAAAAGTATATGAAGCAGTATATTCTTCCTGGATCGAAAATGGGGTCGAATAGTAAAGATCAAGGCCCAGTGAGTTTCCAGGCGTTTTTTCCACATTTTTGGATATCAACAAAGCGTGAAAATAGAATTTGAGAAAAATTTTTACATATGCAACGCATATGGCTGGCACAAGCTATCGTTCATGTTGGCTGCCCCCCCCCCTAACACTACGCGCCTTTATTCAACAACAAAAAGTTCTGTCGTGCCCCCTCGCGATCCTGGGTCAGTCACTGAACGATATGTATACTGCGTCTTGAGTTGGATAACTAAAAATAAACGCACTACATGCTGAAAACCCATCGAGAATGTTCCGAGTAAATTGGGGTAAACATAGTTACAGCTGGGTGTTGGATAACAACGCGATTTCATATTCAGCCGCAGATGATGTGGGTGGGGAATGAAGTACTGCAACTATTTCGTTGCACGACATTGTTCCGCAGTCCCCCGACAACTTTTTATCACGACATTCAAGCTGTTTTGCTCATTAACCTTTGATGAATCTTTCGCATGAGCTCTCGTGCCAGGAAAATTTTATTAGACTCAAAAATTACAACAAAAAATGTGCTAATTCAGTCTAGACTTCAGTTTGCACTTAGAGGCTTAGAAGAGGGGGGTATCTGTAAAATACATTTTCCGTAATGATATAGGTTCTCACACTGTAGCTATAAAGGATTGAGACATTGGCGGCCTTGTCCGGTTTTGAAATAAGCGTGTAGAGTACAAAACTCAAAGTTTCATGGGAAGATCTAATTAATCATATAATCACAGAAGAATATAATCTACAGATATGAATATTATAAGATGTAGTGAAATAAGATATTTCCTGGTTTTGAGCGAAACAATAGCGTCTAGAAAATTTTGAAGAGCGAGAGGAGAGGAAGCTATGCCCTCCAAAAAATTATTGAAAATAATCTGAATTTTTATTCAAAAAAAATTATTTCATTCACTTATGCCTGCATGATTCGCTCAAATGTATGATTTTTGCATTGCTGCGGGTGGAGGGGGGAGGGTGGGAAGGGATGAGACATTCAAACACTTGACCGAGACTTCCGCAAAACGTTTAACAGCTCCGACGGGTCACTGCGGAAGTTCCCAAACAAGGTGCTGTGGAAGTTCCGAAGAACGAATCACAACAGCAAACGAGAACACCTAAGCGAGATTTCAACCTTGCTCTATTGACTGCGAAGCTCATTTACTATCGTCTGCACTATGGATTATATGTTCGACAGTGCACTCTAGTTGTTGGCGAGGCAACATCGTGAGCGATACATTCAAAAACTTGCAGAAGTTAAGAAAGTGCTGCGCAATCGCTGGCATTTTTCGGAATTTTTGCAGCGCTTTGTAGCAAGGCCCCCACGAGCTCCAATTTACAACGTTTCCATTTTTGTAATAGTAAAGAAAATTCTGCGGAACTGCTGCACATTTTTCTCGTCCTCCGAAATCTCCGGTGAACTGTCTGCGAAAATGCTAAACGATTTTTTTGTAGACTCAGGATTTATTAGTCAGGACTTGAATCGAAATTTTACTTTGGCTAAGGTATAGTAAGCTATCCTAATATCTCTGGTGCATTGTTTCTCGCTAATGGTTATCAATTTTCATACAGAAATTTCAAATATTTGACCAGAAGGACACCAAGAAATTGATGAGCGGGAAGCGAGCATAACGTGAAACGCTGAATGCATAAGGAAATAACATACTTCATGTTTATGGGGCAAGTCATTGTGCTTTTCGAATGGGATTCGCATTTCAAATGCATGAAATCCTAGAAATAGAAAGAAACGAGAAAACATCAGGGCTGTATATTGATGGAAAACAAAGATTAGGGAATGGTTTCGCACAAGTGGGGTATGACTTCCAAACACACACAAAAAAAAGCTTGAAAAATTATTGATATCAAAAAATGAGTCAGGAATATGTAAAGTACATGTATTATTAGGCAATCGTTACTAATTTTTCTTTGTTTGCACAAGCGAATAAGCGTTATTTTCCACTTGAACATTTTGAAGTGAGAGCTAAAATAGCAGGAGATTCAGCGATTTTGTTTTTACGCTTGACACATTCATTAAACTTTCAACTTGCGTCTGAAATACTAATGGAAAAATCTACCATGTTCCAATTGTTTGGAAATAATGGCGAACATAAGAGGATTCAAAAACTAAGTATTTTACCGATCGCGTTCGCTTAAGAGTATGTTCGTACGTTATCATCAACCATGATTATGGATGAATTTCGGAGTGGAACGAGCCACGAACCCGAAAAAATTTTTTCAAAAGTCTAATTTGAATTTTTGAAAAATCTTAAAAGTTATTTCAATTATTTACTAAAATAAACAAGTCCTTGCACATTTTTATCGCCCAAGTAAGTAAATTTCAAAATCGCGACCCATTCTCAGCGGGGGGGGGGGGGGACCGCCCCTGAATTTTAGGTAGCAGTGATAAAAGACTTTACTTGAGTAACTCATAAAAATAGATTACAGTCGGGAGAAACTTTAGACTGCGTAAAGTCTGATTCAAATGTCTTGGCGGCTTGAAGGTGGGGATTTGTGACTAATTAAGGCCCCTCGCGCCCGCGACGCAGTCTGCGTCTCTCCCGCGAGCGTGCTCTCTGGTCGTCACCTAGCCTTAATTACGTTACGAAGACACGCCTTCCAGCCGCCAAGCCAGTTGAATCAAAGGATATATTTTCCCATAGGTGATGCTGTCAGAAAATTTAAATTTAAAATGGGACGTTATATTGTAGTATGTACAAAATGAAATCAACAAAATACGTTCACACTTCATGAACTCGACAGCTCACATAAGAAACTAATAATTTTTCAATATTCGAGCAAAAATGCCCAGTACGTACTTGGAAATCCTAGTTACAATAATCATCTGTATCCAGCATTTGCAGCATGTTAATCGGGTGTTCTTCTTATTTTGGAAGTTTCTACTATGAAGAAAACTGGAATGAGACTGAAAAAAATTTTTCCGCGATTTTTGAGTGAATCAAATTTTCAGCCTCTGCGAATGGCACCAATGTTGACAAGGCTCATGCGGTGATTCAGTGAGCTTCTGAAATATTAGGTTTGCTAAAAAAACAGATTTGGCAAGCAAATCTTCGTAAAAACTTTCTTAGTTGTTATCTACCCATGATTGTTTGTAGATAAGTAGTTCAAAGCTTTTTCTATCAAAATCAACTACAGGATCTTGAATCATCAGTAAGGGACAGTCATGCCCCGACATGTGAAATCCAAAAACTAAATTCTGCAGATTTCTAAGCTTCATTTTCATGCTCTAATGGATGCAGAGAACAGCAACTTGGTATTTGAATACAGAAAAGTTATCCTTACTTAGCCACTATCAATAAAATTTATGATCTCCCATTTCAAAATTCTTTGAAACCAAATTTTCTCATAATTGCGCACAATGCGCAAATCGGGGTTTTTCACTTCTTTGCGCATTTCTTTCATTGCAAAATGAACTGTACTCGAACAAATTATATACTCCGATTCTCGTTAAAGTGCTCTTTCAGAGATGCCGAATAGTGAATAAAAAGATGTCTGTAGCACCTGCAGGAGCCGCAAAATCAACCGAATTTATTTATTAGCCAACCTAAGAGATTCGCGATGAAGAGTGAACAAAACAGTCGTGAAGTTATGAATATGTTCTCCTAAGAAAAATATCCTCTTGGATAAAATAAAAGAAAGACGGGAATCACTTTCTGATATAACAGGCAGGTATCTTGCGATACAACATCATTTTTCTTGCACAAAGATGGACTAGTTGTCCGGAGGTAAAAAGTCTTCTAGTCCACTTGAAAAAATTTCTCAGCTTTCACATTTATATCATGCACGGAAGGCCCCCCCCTTCTTATGGTAGCACGGGAGCGAGAATCGACCTCTGTACATAGCATCACTCATTGGTCCAGGTTGAAGGTCAAAATTGGGAGTAATATCCATTTCTTCTCTACGATTATTTTCAAAGTTTCACAACTTTACTTATCTAATATTCTTTGCAAATCTATACAACTAGTCGAGAAATTTTGATTTCAGCTTTTTGAAGAGAGCGAATTTGCAAACCCTATGTAGACGAACGGCGATGAATCATCGAAACCAATCTGAGAATTGTTGTGGCAGATAAGGCCCAAGAGCTGGTAAACAAGGAAGTCACGAAAAAGCCATAAGAGCATCCGAAAACAGAAGGGTTGGGTGGTGGTAGAAAACATTCCGAAAGTTAGAGTGAAGAGGGGGGGGTTAACTCGCCATTGAAGCTTAATGAAATCTTTAGAAGTATCGTACTAATCCAATTAGCTTCATGTGAATTGCTCTCCTACTTAGACAACTGCACATTTAAAGTCCCGCGGAAGTGTTGGAAAATCAAAGCACTGCGGAACTGCTGGCATTTTTAGGAAATTCCGCAGCATTTTGTAGAAAGCCTCGCGAAAGTTCCCGTTTTCAACAGTTTGGCGTGAAAACCCTGCGAAAGTTCCCTTTTTACGTTTCCACTTCTGTGATAGTAAACAAAATCCTGCGGAACGGCTGCAAATTTTGCTTCTCTTGCGGAAATTCCGGTGAATTGTCTAAGTAAAAGAATTTATACTGTATGAGACCATAATGTATTGATCTGTTCGATGGAAGAGAAATGCAGAACTGTAACTGAGACTTGCTTTTGCTAGATTACAAAAAAGCACAACGACAGCTAAGTAAAGAAGTACAATTTCGTAAACAAATCGTCGCGACCTAATCCACACTGCCAAAAAGTTGCACACTGATTCTAAAAAGCCATGCCATAGCATGTAAGGCAATGCTGAGTGCACTGAGCCATATTCAAGGATGGCTCGTTTATCTACAAGATGGAGCGATTTGGAAAACGTCTAAAAAACACATCCAAAGCAGTAAACATGCGAAGGCAATGGGTGTGCAAGCCCAAAGCGTTCTGCTATTGGAAGTGACACTGAATGTGGTGAGCGACAAATCTGGAGTCGATTGCTAATCCGCACAAAACTATGAGAATTACATATATGTAAAACAGCTTGTTTTATATGGTGCTCTTCTTTCTGGGAGTGGGGGGGGGGGGAGATGCGAGAATGAAAAGTTTTTCTAAATTATTGGGCGTGAGAAGAGCTTTAAAAAATATTTCGCGAGCCTATACCGCCGAAATCTTACAAGGGGGTCACGAAGTCGCCACAATTGCCGCTGTTTCATTTAAAATCTAGAGAGGTTGTAGCTATTGATTTTACCCCGAATTCAAATCAGATTTTTTTCCTCAAAAATGCTCATAACTCCTTCCCTAAAAGTGCTTGCAGGTACGGGAAGCGGGTTCAAAATCAGCGCTTCAATCTCTCAGTGATGTTATGCGGTCTTAGTGATCGGCCACTTTGACTTCGTGGCCCTCTTTTATTAGAAGAAGGAGACATGGCATTAGCCACAGGCTCGAAAAAAATTTTAAGCTAATTTGAATTTCAAGAAAGTTTTGAAAAATCTCAATTTTCAAAAACACACACAAGGGACTTGCGCTACTTCATAGTCATGTAGGCAGGCACGTTTATTTCCCAAACCATTCGCGGAGTGTCCCCCCCCCCCTCTCGCCTCCTCAGTCGACTGCTTCATCCCTATTACATGACGCATCGAAAAGTTGGCATATGTGTTGCCATATTGGAGTGAAGGAGGGGTAGGGAACGAGATATTATTATAACCCCAGGAACTTTAGACATGGATCCCGAAGGACATGGTTTTGTATTGCATTTCTATTGGATTCCTTTACGTGACAAAAGGTATAAATGTATTAAACCGCAACCTTCAATTCAAAAATCGTCTCTCCACAAGATAACGACACAAAATCTTTGAATGTTACGCGTGCCTCTATCCTAAAAATAAAGTTATACAGTTTAAACTTAGTATTCGTCGCGAATCACTGCGTTTGAAGCTTCGATAGTCGAAGAAATAGCAAGAGAAAGTCATATCAAGAATGTGGACCCAATGATCTACAAAAGTCATCAAATTCAAAACATCAAATTCAAAAAGTGAGGCTAGTAAAAGTTGGAAAATGTACTATTGATGGCTCTGCTAACATGCAAAGCCTATGTTTTTGAGACAGTACAAAACAAAAACCTTGCGGACTACTGGAGCACGTTCCTATTCCGATGAGACTTTAGTAGCAGATGGGATTTGACTGTCTATCACTTTCAATCTATGCTGCAGGTTTCGGACCACCGAGGTTCATGGTCAATACTTGGACGGTCCTTTTGAGAGATGATAGCCTCTAACTGGGAGAGCCAAAGGTGTCTCTGTCATAAATGATCCATATTCATACCTTTTGAGAACATCATGCAGAAGTGGCATAAAGAAATAGAGTCAGTCAAGATCCGACCAAAGGCGATAGTAGGAATTTTAAACATGTAGATAATGCATGGTAGGAAAGCCATACATTCAAGTAAACTCAAGAGTTCGAAGCCCCCCCCCCCCCAAAAAAAAAAATTCTTGAGAGCTTAGATACACACAGTACGAAAAATATTTAGATTTTTCTAAGCAGATCTTAATCCAAAGAAAATCATGAAAAGCATGGCTGAGAACGTAAGCAAAACAATGACTACGATGAAAGTAAGCGTGAACAAATAGATAATAGCTACATCCAATCATGCGAGGAACAAACAAGCACGATTAACGAAAGCTCCAATCAACAGGAATTTCAGTCTTTGTGACACTTTGCATTGCTGTATAGCACCTGAGATTTGCTAAACAAGTAAGAGAATACGGAAAGCCTTTTAACAGCTTCCAGGCGGCACATAGATTTTTTCAGAATCCCTTTCATGGTAGTTTTTGCTGGCACGAAGGGCATGGGTACAAACTCATCGAGTTCATTTTTTGGGATATTTGTCCAAAACTTTGTAGCACATTCGAATTTCAATACTAAATTAATATTTGTCGGTTTCTTCAATGCACTTTCAGTCGTGTCAAGGAAACCCTCATAATGGTATCGTAATCATGCTCAGGGCTCGGCACGAAGTGACTAGATAAAAAAGCAAAAAACGAAGTCCCCCTTGACTTTTGCGAGTTTTTACGAAGTCCCCTTCGACCCTAGACCATAATCTCTAACAAATCTCCAAAGAACGAAACGTCGGCTAAAAAAACGTCGCCAATTTTGTGTCTTTTCGGCCACAAAAACGAGACCCTCTTTGCTTTTTGTCCCAAAACGATATTCAGCTTGCTTGTAAGCCATCTGTGCCGAACCCTGATAATGCTTCTATCCCAATCTTTGTGGCCTAATTAGGAAAGTATAGCATGACTAAATAAATACACCAGTGGGTGAATAATGAGTAAGTGTATGGATCGAAAAGTTCATTTTTGAGAAGCCATTGCTTTGAAAACGTATTATTTCTAACAAGTATTCACACCGATATAAATTTTTACGAGCTGCAAGAAATTTTACATTATTTTTCCACTTACATACATGTCACACACGACTGATTCCTTTCTGTATCTTTTTTGAAATTTTATTTCATCTCTAGCAGATTCCTGATTTGCTACCGAAGTACTCCAACAGTCTTTCTATTGGCACCGGTGCTCCCAAAAATCCTTTTTACAAAAAAAGACAAAAGAAGCCGATCTGGCGTTACATAATTGGCTTTACATTTACTGGAACTCATGCCCGTGAATTTGAAAAGGATGCTAGTGGATAGCCGGATTTCCCTTCCTCACATAGGCGAGATAAAAAGCTTTGCCGAAGTTTTTGAGGTTTCTTGAGAAAAGGAGTACTCTGCGTTGATACCACTGCTT